>CM031378.1:20229953-20642062 GCA_018208015.1 Medicago ruthenica
GAAGTTGGCAAAGCAATTGAGATTGGTTGCTCAAGAGCAATGACAGCAGGCTGAGGAATTGACGTCTGAGTTTGAGAAGCTAGCAAAGTGTTCACTATGGAGGTCAGCTTTTCCATTCCTTCTCGGAGATTGGCCACCTCTTCCCGGAGGTTCTGGTTTTCTTGCTCTAACAGATCCATTCTTCTTCTCTGATGTGCTCGGGTGTTGTGAATGCGAGTAGGCTTGTAATGAACACACTGGGCCACTTTCTTTGACGGCGACAGATTAACCTTTTATTGGTGAACAAAGTGTAAGACTCGATTTGGAAACTATGAATGCAGTATGATGCATGATTATGCTTATGCAAAAAAAGAAAGTTTTGTTATCGAAGGACTTGTCGAAGTAATTGTAAACATCATAGTTTGAACGTTTCATTTAGAAATAAAATATTACAAACAATCCCCTTTTTAGGAACAAAGCCAAGGGATATGCTCAAAAGTTCATCAGTAGAAATCTTGAAAAAGCCCCGATATTACAAACTTGAGGATGCCGAGTGATCTCCCATAACGAGCTCAAAAAACCTCCGGACTAGTCACTAAAGATCCTAGCTTCCTTAAGTTTGTCAAATCCAGGCTTTTGAGTTGTACTTCTGAGTGTTCCTCCTTGTGAAGTTCATTCCAACGATGTTTTCAACAAAACTTGTCTAAGTCCTTAGATACTTGATGGAAATATGTTTATGAATGAATGCATGTATGCGTGATTATGCTAAAGAAGCGGAGAAAACATGGTGAGGTTAAGTCCATAATGTTGGAGTCAAGGGTAAACACGCCATTTGGTAAGGACTATGGTTTCATATATACCTGTATCACGGGTTCTACCAAGTTCCCAAAGTCCTCAACCCCTTCCAAATATCATCGGGTTACGAGATTGACTCCCAGTCCAACAATATTTGTAAGAAAGTCTCGTTTGAGTGTAGCATCGCGTATCAACTAATTCAAGATTACTCTTGGTTAGCCACCGCACTATGTCTTAAAAGGCCAAGATGGGTTAAATGTAACTAAAGGTCCTCAACTTCATAGGTCACTTGAAAATAACGACGCCAAACACGACTACTCATGCCGACATAGTAATACTTCCAAGATTCCTCCATTAAGTGGGGTTATCACATGTGCCACATCTGAAATTTACTCTCGGAAAGACACTTTGATTATACCACCGTCCTATCTTATGCTTCCCTCAAGTCCGGGTGTAGGACTTATCTCACCACCCACGTAAAAAGATAAACACTTAAGCACGCATTTACAATTACAAATAATAATAAAGCATAAAGATAAAGAAAAGCAAGATAGGTTTAACCCACTTAGGATTTTGGTCCCCAATGAAGTCGCCGTTTTTCTGTCGCGGTGATTTTTGGATATCAAGCTATTGGTAAGCGTTGACTCACAATTTTTAGATTCACCACCGATCTTTTATTTTTCCGAGGAAAAGGGAGAAAGTTCGAAAAAACCCTATTTTTTGAGAGATCAAGGTCCGGGGGTTGGTTACGCAAAGGGAAGGTATTAGCACCCTAAACGTCTATAGTACTCTATAGGAACCTCTTGTTTTTTAATTATCTTTATGCTAAATTGTTATTTGTTTTGTAAATAAAAGCCTAAGTGTAAAAGGCTTAAAATAATGAGAGTAAAAGAAAGGAAAGTGTTTTTGTTATTTTGTTGATTTGGAAAGACAAAGTCTTTTGCCTACGTACCCGAGCGGGATCAAAATCACGTAGTTCGGGGTAAAAAGCCGAGTGATGTTTTGATTGATTTTAAAGTTTTGAAAATGTTTTGAGAAAGATAAGAGGCCGAAAAGGCATAGAAGAATAAAATGTGAGTTTGTTTGATTTTAAATTGAAGAAAAAGTTAAAGTGATTAAAGATTGATTAAAGTTTGATTAAGAAAGAAAAGACACTTGGTTTGAAATCCAAGATTGAAATTTTTGGAGTTTTTGATTATATGAAATGTTTTTGATTTTGACTATTTGACTTTTTTTTTTTTAGAAAGTTTTGATTAATTCCTAAGGTCCAGAGCTAAAGTATGCTGAGATATTCTGAAGCGCGCCGGATCCCTCAAAATGACATTGGATCAAGCCAGGGTCCTCTTCCTCGAATACGGTCACTATTACATTTTTATCATTTTAGACAGAAAGCGGAATAAATAAATATGAGTGTCGGTGCATATTCTCATTTATATTTACATTGTCCTTAAATACATTCTAATAAAATAAAAATGACAAAATAATAAATAAAAGTAAAAATTGCAAATGAACTAAAATAAATATGCTAAAAATAAATAAAGAAAATAAAAATGCATGAAATGCAAAACAATAACTAAATATGTTGCATAAAAAAAAAGAAAATAAAAATGCATGAAATGCAAGACAATAAATAAATATGTTGCATAAAATAAATAAAGAAAATAAAAATGCATGAAATGCAAGGCATAAAATAAATATGTTGCATAAAATAAATAAGGAAAATGAAAATGCATGAAATGCAAGGTATAAAATAAATATGTTGCATAAAATAAATAAAGAAAATAAAAATGCATGAAATGCAAGACATAAAATAAATATGTTGCATAAAATAAATAAGGAAAATAAAAATGCATGAAATGCAAGGCATAAAATAAATATGTTGCATAAACTAAATAAAGAAAATAAAAATGCATGAAATGCAAGACAAAAAATAAATATGTTGCAGAAAATAAATAAAGAAAATAAAAATGCATGAAATGCAAGGCATAAAATAAATATGTTGCATAAACTAAATAAATAAAATAAAAATGCATGATGTGCTGAAAATTAAAGGCAATAAAATAAAAATGCATAAAAGTAAATAAAGAAAATAAAAAGATAAATAAATAAAAAGAAATAAAAGAAAGAAAAAGAAGAAGGAAAAGATAGGAAGAGAGGGGTGTAGGGAGTGCAGAGAAAGGAAAACAGAAGAGAGGCAGGAAGGAGAAGCTGGGCCGTGTAAGTCCAATGGGCTGAAGAAAAAGTAAACCGGACTGGTTCGGTCTTAGAAAACTGAACCGGTTCGGTGTCTATATAAATCCAAACAGTCGGTTTTATTTCATTTGTTAAAATCTTTCTCTCTCTTCTCTTCATCTCCACCTTCCTCTTCTCTGACCTCTCTCTCCCCTCTCCCTCGCCTGAAAGCCTCTCCGGCACGGTGGCCCGCCGGCCCTGGGGGGCGGCGCCGCCGCGCCGGAGCAAATAAAGCCTTTTTTTAAAAATTTTTTCACATTTTCTAAAATCCTTTTCTTCTCTCCTTCCGAAACTGAACTTGGTTTTTCAAAAATCCTAACCAAAATCCCTAGATCTAAGTTTGTTTTCCGAAAACTACCTTTTGAAAATTGTTTGTTTCTTCTTGGATTCGGTTAAGGTTTTGATTCGATTGTGGCCTTGCTGGTTCGGTGAGACTGTTTTTGGGTTGTGTGAACGATTTGGCTTCGGTATTGTAAGATTTTGTGGTTGAGCTTGAATTCGGTTCTGTGATGTTTGTGGTTGTCTGGGTTCGGCTTGGATGTTGAATATGGTTTAGGTCTTATTTGTGATTCTGGTAATTTTGTGAAATTTTTGTGGTTGTTTTTTGAGATTGTGGTGGCCGGATTTGGTTTTGGGCGGTGGTTGTTGGTACTGTACTGTGACTGTTACTGACTGATTACTGGTGTACTTGGGGATTCCTCTGACTCTGACCTCCTGAACAGTGCATTAAATGCACTATTTATAGTGCAGAACTAGAGTTCTGGTGAAAAAAACTTGGACAAAAATGCCCCTGGACAAATATTGGACCCAAAATGACTGAAAAATAAAAAAACAGTAAAATAAAAATAAAAAAACGAAAATAAAAAGAAAATACTAATAAAAAAGAATTTAAAAAAAGAAATAAATAATAATAATAAATAATAATAATAAAATAATAAAATAAAAAACGGTCGCCTTCGGAACAAAAAATGAGGTATTTTAAAATACCTCCCTGCCGAAATGTCGTCTGAAACGACGAAAATTTCCGGCTTAAAAAGACGAGAAAAACGAATTGAAAATGGGTCAAAAATGGGGTATGACAATGTTCACATCTACATATGCTCGTATCTTTTTCTCGCTGACGACTTATTTGAATCTTTATCATGAGCAAGAAACATATCTGAAGAAAAATTAAAGAACGATAAGCCTCGGCAGAAAAATTAAGCAAGAAACATTGATGAAGGATACCGCCATGGGTGGTGCCAAAGAAGAAGGACATGCAGCTTTTAAATACTTTATGGGTAGAGGGTGTCAAAGGGCGGAAGAAACAACTGCAGTACCAAAACACATATGTTGTACAATATCAGTCCACAAACTGAAAACTAGCTCTGAATTATGCAGAAAACTACCAGGAAATCGCTCTGAATTATTCAGAAAATTACCTTAAAACAGAACTAAAACACTTGCACACCAAAGCTAAGAGCAGAAAATAAAACTGATATGTCGCAGCTAGAACACACCGACACAGATCAGAACATAGGGGTGGAAGAAACACTGCTATGTAGCAGCTACAATCTGAAACACCTCTGCTGCACAACAACAGTTCACATGCCAAAATCCAGCTCCAAATTATGAAGAAAATTACCTCGAACTCGCTCCGAATTATGCAAAAAATTACCTTGAACCAGCTCCGAAGAGTAAAGCGCAAACATCTGAATATGAAAATCCAAAACATAGATTGCATTAGCATATATTTTGGAGTTATGCTAACAAAGACTAATACATTATTCAACAAAACTATAGCAAAAAACATTGAAAAAACCTATTAATTAGAACCTTCAATTTTGAAATATGTTTGCTACTTGTGTTCATTCGATTTGCACTTCCTTAGAATAATTTTCTTTATCATGCTTCCGAAAACAAATTTGGAACATGCTTGACTACTTTAATGACATCTCACAATGATGTCAAGTTGTGATCAAGTTAATCAAAAAGGTGAATGACCCTATGCAAGCTATACAAAGAGGTCAACTAATAAGTACAAATGCAAAAAAAAGTTACACTTTTTCGGATTCCACACCTGACCTTTGACATTAAAAAATTACCTTAATAATTAAACATTACTAAATATCACTTATTCTTCTTTGAAAAAATGCAAAATAAGTATTCTAAAGAATGCATATAAGAGTTTTAGCTCAGCTACATCAATATAAGTAACTTTCGGGATAATTTGATAATGTTGTCAAAAGGAAATTTTGGGACACACAAATAGAAATTCAATGAATCACCTTTGCTATCCACTTATTTGATAAGACAATATTCATAAATCCAGGACCGGCAACAGAGCACGATTCTACCATTTCTGCTGGATGAATATTTTTTGTAGTGGCCTACACAAACAAACACACACACACACACACATTCAAATTAAACAAAATCTAATTCCAAAATCAATAATTAATAAGAAGGAAATTATTTTTTATTATACCTCTCCAAGTGAACGTGAATTTTTGAATTCCGGTTGTTGTCCTTTAATCTTAGCAAAAAGACTCATTGCATTGTTATTGCACAAAGAATTTAAACAAAATAAGCTTGGTTTGTCAATGTGTGGTGCAACAAAAACTCTACGAGGTTGTTTGGATAAACAATTTATTTAAGCGCTTATGTATAAGTTATTTTAATATAAACTCAAATTGCTTTCATATAAGCTATAAGTTGTTTTCATAAGCTATCATGCAAGTAAATAAACTGAGTTGAAATCCAAACAGAGGGTAAATGAATCGATTTAGAGAAACTTACCATTGATAATCAACATGTTTGACACCGTTTTTTGAAACACACACATCAATTAAAGGGAAAACATTAGGTTTAGTGGGAGCAGTAGCTTTGTGAAATTAGCTTAGTGAGATTGAGTGGTTGGGGTTCATGGTAATTGCTCACTTTTGCCATTAGCCGATCCATTCCTTGAAACTTACAACCTGCACAATCAGATTCAGTAAAAAAAGGGGGAGAGAGAGTTTGGGTTTGTGGAGAGAAAATTGAAAATGGATTGGAAGAAGAGGAAGAAAAGCTGTTCTGTTCTGAGAGAGAGAATTATGGTGAAGGCTTATCTGCAAAAGGAAGGTGTAGGGGTTTCAATGGGCAGCATGGGTAATGGGAGAACATTTAATACGATAAGAATGCAAATGGTTAGTGTACAAATAAATATGAATTGGTGGTTATCAATGACAATTTGAATTTCAAAATTAAAAGAGGGTTAGGCGCCAAAAATTTAGGGTTATGGTTGTGGAGCTAGGGTTTGGAGGTTAGCTAGGATTAGATATAAGGGATGGTACGAATAAAATCAACCACATTGAAACCAAAAAGGAAAAATCAATGAGATTGAAATAAGACATAATTGAGTCTATTTAAGTTAGGTCTGAGAGTTGGGTTTTCGAGAAAAAGGACAGTAAAAACTTAATATTTTTTTTGTCTAGTAGCCTATTGGTTAGAAATTCATCTGCTAAATATGAATAAGTGGAGTGTCCAGGGTTCGAACCCCGACCCCTGCAAATATATTTCAGGATACAAGTTACACATATTATGTGATTTTTAACTGCAACAAACTCACTAAGACCATCCTCAATGGTGAGGTCTTCACCATTTAAGACCGGTATCTAATAGGTACATCCATTGGAAAAAAAAAATTGGGGTCTTCTAAGACCCATGATATCACTTAAGACCCCATTCTCAAGTGGACCTCACACTACTTTTTATTAAAATAACATGTTATTGTTGTAATTTGAATGATGAAGAGTTAGTGAGGGACCCATTTAGACCTTTTGTCAAAGGATCTCAATTGGAGTGACTGTGTGTTTATTATGTACTATTATTAAAAAATTAAAAGATTATAAAAGAGTAATGTGTACGCGTGAGACCCGTTTAAGAACTTTAAATTGAATGTCTCTATTGTGGATGCTCTAATGAAAACACATAGACAACTTATTATTTTTAAGACTTTTATTATATAGAATCTTATTATTTTTAAGAATTTTATTATACAGAATCTTATTATCTGAGTTATGTGTAACCTTATATTCAATAAATACAACATGAAGCTTGTACAATAATTACAATCTAAGTCCAGCAGAACATATTATAATTGCCCTTAATCAATAATCAATAATTCCAATTAGAATGAAAAAAAATCAATAACCTATGTTTGTGGTGACATAGTTAAGAAACAAAATAGAATCATCATTTTAATAAATTAAAATGTTACTAGTTACTTGGACGAAAAAGTTGGTCATTAATATCCAAATTTACGAAGCGCCATCAAAACTATTTCAAGGTTACGAAGCACTATCGAAATAAATTTAAATGTTCTTTTTATCTAGTAAGCGAGCAGATGGAAATAAGATGGATCTTTGTGCCAAATGAAAAGCAGCAAAAGCAGGCAATACAAGGAATATAAATTCTAATTTATTAGTCATATTAAACAAGTTTTCAATAAAATTGGTAATAGGCATATCAATGTTAGTTGTAAATTGATGCTTGCAGTCAATAGATACGAAAACATACCAGCCAGTATTGTAAATTAAGGTTGCTCTTGAGCATAACAAATGATTTGATGGAATGAAAGACAAAACATTCACAAGTAGTGACGATTCTCTTTTTACATGCTTTGTTGTTGAAGGTTGTTATTAGATAACCTTTTGCATAAATACTGCCGTAATCCCATGAAGAGTATTAAATTCATCATTCAATTAAGCTCTCTAATAATAAATGCTGCCAAGACATGAAACTCACATAAAAACCAACCAACACTAAGGGTCAAAGAATTGAACCAATTTAAGATTGTTGTCCAAATTTAAAATTTTCGTCTTAAATGGTTCATTTTCCACCTTTGTGATTCAAGTTAATAGTATAAGACGACACAATGTCTACACAATTGACATAATTAAAGTGATTGAAATACTTATGTCTTTGGATCTGTAACATTGATGCACAAATCATTATTAGTTGAATTTGTAATGCGTTAAAGTTGATCTATCATTTTGAACGGAACAAACACCACAACAAGATAGGAAAACAAATTATGCCACATCAAGGTGGGAAATTGAAAAAAAAAATCAATGTGAACAACACTTATTGAGATGAAAAGAGATAAAAACGACACAAATGAATGATTCCAGGTCAACAAATAACCCAAAATCACTCCTTCCGATGGATGAAGAAGATAAACTAGAGATAATTAGGTTGGACTAAGTAACAAGGGCCAACTAAAATTCTCGTTTGATGGCATTCCTCTTTTACATATATATGTATTTTTGTTACAAAGCTAAGAGAAGGAGCTTTTATAATTTGTGGTTGGATATAACACAACCCCCAAAAATTGACTTGTGAGGTGAAGACTGCCCCACTTATAAACACTTGTTTATGCCTTCTCTCATCAAATGTGAGACTAACAAACCCTTCCACGCCAACACTATTAGGCGTGGTGCATGGATATAAATGATAAGTGACCCGATAGAGGAAACCTAATAGAAGATGATCCAACCGATCTTGGAGGAGACTCTGATACCATCTTACAATTTGTGATTGGGCCTAACACAACCCTACAAAATCGTTTTGTGAGGCGAGGTCTACCCCCACTTATAAACACTTGTTCAGACCATCTCTCACCCAATGTGGGACCCTTTAACACACCTCCTCACATTCAACACTATTGAATGTGGTGCGTGGATATAAATGGTAGGTGACCCGATAGCAGAAACCTGATAGCAAATGACCCAATAAATCTTGGAGGAGACCAAGATACCATCTTAAAATTTGTGGTTGGACCTAACACAATCCCACAAAACCGGCTTGTGATGTGAGAAATGCTCCCACTTATAAACATTTGTTCAAGACATATCTCATCCAATTTGTAAATCTTTAACATGAACAAAAAGAAAACACAAAAAAAAGAAAGACTATAATCCACATAACGAAGCACCTTGATAGTGTAAATGGAGGAGGTTGGGCAAGCTTGATGAAAGAGAGTGAACCATGAGCTTCAAGATAGAAAAATCACCAAGCTTAACTAGGAAGTCAACACAGCTATTTCCTTCACAAAGGGTGTGAGCAATTGAAGCAAGCCAATTGATGTTGAGAAGATCTTTGATATCTTGAATCAAAGTAGCTTCTTATGGAATCTAGGAGTTGGCTCCTTTAGAATATGAACACAATGGAGGTAATATGTGTAGCAGATAACGACTTGAAAGTGTAACTCATTAGCCAATAAAAGTCATAAGTGAATTAGATGAAGCTATGCGAGAATGATATAAGAAGTTCACACAATGTAACCTGAAAATCAGGAAATCCAGAACCCAGAAGAGTACCGAAGTAAACCCCTAAATCTATCTTGATGTTTTTTTACCAAAATAGTTGCCATCAACATTAATAATGATGCCAATATGATTAGAAGAGTTGCACTGAACCCATATATTTAAGGCTTTGCGGTCAATGAACTGGAGAAGCATGAATTAAGAGGGACAGACAAGTTGCGAGATTCCAAGACAAGACGGTAAGTAGAGATTTATAACATCTACTCTTTTAAGAATATATATATATATATATATATATATATATATATATATATATATATATATACCATTAACGATTCAATTAAACAAAATTAAATAAAAAAATTCCCCTAAAAACATTAAATAAAAATTATCTAACAAAATACAATGAACATTATTCCTCTTGTATCATATTATAAGTCGTTTTGATCATTTCACTTAAATTAAGAAATGTAATTAATTTTGTAGGATAAATAGAAATTATGAGTTATTTTACAAAATTATTGTTCATTAATTGCATGTGAAAAATAAATTGGAGGATTGAAAGAAGAAAGAATAATAAATAGTTAATAAAATATAATTTGAAAAGTAACATTAATGTGTCATTGCATTATAAAGTGACTTATAATTCGTGACATTGAAATTATAAAGTGACTTATAATTTGTGACAATTTTTTTTTTCCTCAAATCAACTTATAATTTGGACGGATGAAGTAATTAAAATATAAGTTTAATTAGACATTTGATCCCTTAATTAATTTACAGGTTTTATTTTAGTCTCTTAATTAATAAAAGTTACCTGCAAATTAATTATGGTAAACTTAGGCTTAAACGCACTTTTGGCCCCCTAAGTTTACCATAGTTGCGATTTTGACCCCCTATTAAAAAAACCACTTTCCAGCCCCCTAACTTTACCCCCTTTTGCAACTTTGAGGCCCCCAAAGATTTTGACTGAGTCAACGCCTACGTGGCTCCTCACTTAAGTGAGGTGGACGCCACGTAGGTAATTGTTGAATTAAAAAAAATAAAAAAGCCATGTGTATATTTCTATAATTAAAAAAATTTTAAAAAAAATGGAAAAGGAAGGGAAACACGTGACTGAACATAACTCGTCCATATTAGTTCGCCTCCTCTCTTTCGAAAAAGAAAAAAGTGTAGAAAACATGACTGAACAGTACCCACAAGGGGTTTGACCGCCGCAGCTGGCAGCTGCGGTTGCTTCCTTCTCCGGTGGAGTTTCGATTTCATATTCTGTCCATGGTGTTCTGTTCGCGTCCTATTTCACGTTTCTTTTTCACGAAATGTTGTGTTTCAGATCTCTAGATTCATGATCTGGTATCGATATGGGGAGTTATTCTACTATCTTCTACACATAACTCTCTTCTCTTCTTCATCCCTCAAAGAGTCAAACTCTCCCATCAACAACTCCACCATCGACAACTTCTACGAAAATTATAAACCCAGACCTTCAATTTGATCCTATGATTTCCTACATTTCCTTTCACTTTAGCAAGCTTCTCGTTTTCGTTGTGGTCCTTTGGGTTTAGGGGTTGTTACAGGGAGGATTTTGATGGTGAATGAGGTTGTGCGATGTATTCACTAAGGGAGGATTTCTGATTTTTTTTCTTTCATGTTCCCTATTCCCTTTTAGGGTTTTTTTTTGGTTCAATTTTATGGTATATTCAGCACTGCAAATCTATATGGGTTTCATCAAAGGAAGAGGAGCTTCGATCGCCGCCGAAAACGGCTTCTCGAAAGCTAACAGCTTGAGACGATGAACGATGATGCTTTTGGAAAAATAATCACGTGTTTCCCTTCCTTTTCCATTTTTTAAAATTTTTTTAATTATAGAAATATACACATGGCTTTTTTATTTTTTTTTAATTCAAAAATTACCTACGTGGCGTCCACCTCACTTAAGTGAGGAGCCACGTAGGCGTTGACTCAGTCAAAATCAGAGGGGACCTCAAAGTTGCAAAAGAGGGTAAAGTTAGGGGGCTGTAAAATGGTTTTTTTTAATAGGGGACCAAAATCGCAACTATGGTAAACTTAGGGGGCCAAAAGTGCGTTTAAGCCTACTTTTTTATTTTAAACTCACGAAAGAATGATGAGATGAATTATTTTTAAAATTAATTTGAAAAGTTCGATTTTGGCGCGACTATATAAGGAGCGAAACTCAAAGAGCTAACAGAATGCGTGTGTTGCTTCCTTCACCACCTTTTCAAATTTCTGTTCAAGCATGGGAAAGCGACTCAACGACGTTACTTCCTCCGACGCCGGAGAACTGCCACCGGCGAAGCGAATCCGACGTAACAAAACCATCTGCTCTTGCAACTCTCCTCGTCCTCGCTTTCTCTCCGCTCATTGCACTTTCTCTTGGTTCTCTCTCTCTCTCTCTCTCTCAAATTCGATTTCAGTTACATTCACTTTATTCGATTTGAATTTTACATATTGCGTTTATACTTCATCGTTCGTGTATATGGTATAGTATTTTCATTTCTAAGCTTCAGATCAGAAATTCAGTTTGAATTTTCGGTTAGATCTGAATTTTGAACTGTTTTTAGTTATACTAAGTTAATTTATATGTATATTCTGTTTAATTGAACGAATCAGTTGAATTGAGTTGAATCTATACATAATCTGTTACTCTTAACGAAATTTCGTGTGCGATTTGAATAAACATCTTCGTTTTTGTTCGTTTGATTACTTTTTCTGCTAGAAGCATTTGAAAATCGGATACGATTATGAATTTTTAGTTCAATTTTAGATCGCACTTTTTTTTGTTGATTGTAAGAAGTTTTTGACGGAAGATGAAATGAAGAAACTGCATCCGATTTGATTTAGAATATTTTATTCTGTTTTGTTCGATGAGTTTCTCTGTTCAGTTGTGAAGCCTATTTTCTGTTGAACTCTGCAAAATCTGTTTATACTGAGTCAGTAATTTTAGTTTTGAACTTCACAGTAGCTTAAATGCTTAATCAACTTTTCAATTATGTTATGTTTTCTGAATTAAAAAATGTTTAACATATTCAAATATTCGTTTTCTATAGTTTTTATATGTGGAAATGATTAATTAATAAATTCAAATATTCGTTTTCTATAGTTTAACAAATTGAAATATTCGCTAATTTTCTGTAGCTTATATACGCGCAAAACATTGATGATAGAATCTATAGATTTTCGCAAATTCAAATATTCGCTAATTTACTATTCGTATTTTCTATAGATTTTATTAATTTTCTATAAATTTTATTATTAATTATTAATCTGAATGCTTAATGAAGGTTCGATGACGACATTTGGACTGAGATAGCGAAGTTTCTGGATGGAAAATCTCTGATAATGCTGGCTGCGACAAACCGATGGTTCCGCCGCGCGATCATGGATGATGGTATTTGGAAGTTCGTTTGCTTGCGTGATCTTCAAGTTCCATCTCCTCCACCTGTGGCATTCAAGTGGAGCAAGCTCTACACTTTAGCTTTTGGTAAGAAATAGCACCTACACCTTCATCAATGTCCATGAATGGTATTGCTACTGTCTGATTAACATTGATTTTGAAATTGAATTTTCAGATGGGAGTCACTCCTACAAGTTCCGTCAGCAGGAGAAGCACATTGGTAATTTTTCACTTGCTGTATCTATATCCTAATATATTGTGATATTCACAATAAATTTTAATAGATTCCACAGAGTTATGGAAATGAATTTGATGTGGTAAGTGACGCACAGATAATGCTTTTTATCTTTGAGGAATATTGCACAATTAAGATTTTGAGTTTTTTATTTGTGTGAGTCATCAATCTCTTATCAAATGCCTTAGATTGACAAGAGTTATTGAATGCCCTAAATCTAGATCCGACAATTATATATGTACATGGTAAACCTTATTGCTTATGCAAAATTCTATATTCTATATAGATGTAATTTCTTCTTTTTTATTGCTTAGCTATGACGCAAATTCGCGATTTAGATACCTAGAATTTATCCAACCATTGACTGATTCATTCTTATACAATGTATAATTCACATATTGTGTTGCATGCATTATTTTTAGCACTAGTAGACTTGTAAAGTTTTTGATGTTGTAACTATTTTATAATATGTTCTATCAGATTGGATGCGCATTGGTGCTTTTTCCTTTGATTCTTCAGTAGCCCTCCTGACAGAGAGACTGAATTTTCCGGGGGAGTTAAAGAAAGAAGAAAGCATGGAAAAGATGTTGAAGACCCACGGTTGTTGCTTTCTGGACAACATTAAACCCGGAATCTGGATTGCTGGTACTCTCCAGTTATCTTTGACTATATAACTATCATTGATATCAATTAATTTAGCCGGTGTATAAGTTTTCGATTAAATAAAGTTTTGTTTGTTTAAATTTCAGATCTGCAGCTTGTGCGATGCCCGGTTTGTGACCTCAATACTTGTGATGGTAATTTCAATATAATCCAATGAGTTTTATATATCCCTTACCACCATGAATAATTTATCAGTGGTAACTGTTTTGTACCGCAAGGGTTTGCATTAGAATAAGGCTAGAATATTCTCATTCAATTTAACATGTTTCTCCTGCTTATATAGGAACAATGCAGACATTGGATGCAAGGCATATAGAGCTGTTCCTCTGTGAAGACTACGAAAATGGGAACTGGGATTACGAGGTTGTAGGATCTCATGATATCAAGAAACGAGCTGATGGGGCTGCTGGCTCCATTTTTGATGTCAAACACCTGGCGAGTTCTTCTACGTCTGGTAAATCTTTATACATCGAGTCAACTTACCAACAGTCAGTGGCCTTGTTAATGTTTTTCTTTAAGAATTAAGATAAACCACCAATCTAATGTCATGTCATTGCATAAAGTAGTCACATTCTGTCTAGCAGAACACAAACATATATACATGGAAATTATACTTTTTACTAGTTTCAGTTAAGGTTACGCATATTTATCTGCAGTGAAGAATGAATGTATAGATAGTCCAGGAACAAATTAATTTCAAAAAGAATGTGAAGCCTCCGAATGATTCTTGGTTTTGGGAATAAGCATTAGAGTAACTTGATGTTCTAAATTAATGCTTTTTATTGCTTACCCTTCCAAGAAAATAGTTACTAAGTTCTGGCATTAACACATCACACTAATATGTTTTAATTTTTAAATTAAATGGCAGCGGTATTTGATTACAAGTCATGGATTGGGAAGGATAATGACTGGCAACCCAAGGCCATGATTGCTTTTCATGCAGTAGCTGTGAACACTAATTTACAAGAAAATGAAGGTTAGAAACGTTAACAGCTTTCATGTCCCTGACTCAATTACTGAAGTAAATATCAGAAAACCTGCTATAAGAATAAGTACAAATCTGATGACAGCAACACACGCATATTAACCAGTTACCAAAACAAACAAATCAGTAAAATCAGCCCTATGCTACAACAATTGATTCACTCCAATACAGATTTTTATCGAGTCTCCCTTTGCCTCCAGTGTGTGTACCAAGAAGGACAAGATCCTTCATCTGTTATTGCGGTTCTGCAAAGTCGGTTAGTCCCCATCCAATTTGTTTACCATTCTATTTGTCCAACCTCAATTGATGTCCAACTTCCCTTCCATTCCAATACCTGAATACCATTTCTCTTTCCCAAACTAACTGTTCCAAATTTCCAATACTTCAATTAAACTCCACAACTATTCATGCTAATTCACCATTAACTGAGATAAGCATGTAGTCTCCACCAATCTACTGCAGTCCTAAATCTTCTTCTTTGATGATAAATATTATCAATGCATGAACAACTATCAATTCTTTTTCCACGTCTTTAACAATACCCCGTAAATTGAAGCCAAAATGTTGTATGCACCCTGCAACCAATAACTAATTCAACACATTACACATGTGCATATCTATACACACCAATAAATCTCAGAAAGCTTAAAACCCCAAATTTCTTATTTAGACCTGCCTTGGCAATTTCACTGATGTCTTGTAGTTAAAATCGTTTTCTGTTTTTTTACAGTACAGTTAAACTCATTTGAATATCTTTCTTTTGCATATTATTAAGTATTGAAACTCATGTAGTTAGTTCCAATTGTTTTTTCTTTATATAGTTACTTTGATTTCTCATGATGTTCCATTTTATTTTTCAATACAAGCAGGCCTTCATGTGAAGTACCAAGCTATGAGGGCAGGACCTGGTGGAGAAGTTGTTTCCATCAGAATCTCTCAGCAGCTGCTGTGACTCATCTCAAACCCATATTTGAGAAGGGCTGGGGTTGGGTAGTTCATCCCTACCCTTTAAAATGCTTTATGACATTTTTATACAAGACTTAGTTTTTTAATTGAAAACAAATATTGTACACCCATTCATTAATTTCCCACGCGTAGCTAATGGTTTAAACATTGAAAGACCATAGTGAATACTATTTCCAACAGAAAAGTTGATATGTAGTAGCGGAAAAGCATTCTTTTGTATGAAAGTTGGAAATTTTCTATAAGTCTTAATATAATTGTTTCCCTAAAATTGAAATGCTTGTTCAGTATGCTAAAATCAAACTAAAGTCAGCTGAATATTACTTATGATCATTGGTAATGGTCAAGAGCTGACTTTGCATGAATTCTGGCAATGTCATAAAGGTCCAAGTAGTATGCGCAGCTACAGTATCAAGGAATATTTTGCAGACATAGATAGGTAATAATACAGCAAATAGCTGTTTTAAGGCATATTAAGATTTACTCTATATCCAGATAAAATATTATTTGACTTTTTTTTTTTATACTACGTTGAAAATTGTATCGAATTTAAAAATAAAATATGGTTTCAACTTTCATCATCTTATAAGTTATAAGTTGATGCTTTCCTACCGCAGATTTGCAAGTCTGAGAAGTAATGGACATCTTGAAGGTCCTTTTCTACTTAATCTTTCCTGTCGTATACGCCTTAAACGATTGCCCTTTTTCTTTATGTGGCAACAATAGTTTCCTAATTCGTTTCCCCTTTCAATTAGGTGAGCAATATCCTTATTGTGGCTATCCTGGTTTCAACTTAATTTGTACCAATGATAGCAAACCAATTCTAAAACTTCCTTACTCTAAAGAATTCTATGTACGCAACATAAACTATCTCACACAACAGATACAACTTTATGATTCTGATGATTGTCTTCCCAAACGTCTTCTAAGCCTCAATTTTTCAAATTCTCCTTTCATTGCTTCTTTTAGTCGTGACTACACATTCTTAGGCTGTTCATCTCAGAATATTGGGTCACAATTCATTCCCATTGATTGTCTTAGTAACTCTACATATTTTGTATCAGGCATTCCTTCAGTTAACTTTGTCAATTCTCTATCTGGTTGCTCTGTTATAAAAAATCTTTCAGTTCCAATTGCAAGACCAGAACGATTTCAAGAAAATTTCAGAGATGATCTTAGTGCAGATCTTCAATTAACATGGGATAAACCTGACTGCAGTTATTGTGAATCACATCAGCTAATGTGTGGATTTGAAAGCATTAACAGCAATCAAGTTGTCTGTATCTCTGATTACCAATCAGGTAAAGATGTCCTATGTTCTTCAATATGCAATTGTTTATTGCTGTATCAGTGTATCCAGAAATTAGTTTTTTTGGTTAGAATATGAATATCCAGAAAATTAGTTTTTTTGGTTAGAATTTCCAGAAATCAGTTGACTAAACGTGTTTGGTGAGTTTATAAAAAAAAAGTTTGAAGAGTTATAAAAAATAAAACTAGTTGGCCCACATGCTGAGGTTAGAAGGAATCACTAGAAAAATATTGGTCAATGGTTTTACCTCAGCGATTGAGATAAACATGGCAATTTTCGTTTTGTTTATGATTTATTCCTATTGACTTAAGGATTCTATTTGCATGTTGGCAATTTTTTGGTAAACATTTGCAAGTTGGTGATTAATTAATGCAAGATAAAGCTAAGTAAGTACCATTCGTACATATCGTAAGCCAAATTTAACGAGTGCAACGTTGGCACTTCATTAAAAAACTGATCCAGGGACAATTGCTTAACAAACTAACACTCTCGGTGTCAAATTATAGCGATGAAATATTAATGCTTCTTTTTTAATCATAAACTTTACTATTCTTACAATCTTTTAAATTTTTCATTTACCGTGTCATTAGGGAAGTATAATGTTGTAAAGTCACTCATAATTTCTGTTTCTCACATAAAATTAATTAGTATATTTATTAATCTATGAGAAATTGACAAAGTGACTTTTAATCTGAGACTCAAGAGTAGATCAAGAACTTGATGTTGTATTTTAGAAAAATGGTGAATAAAGTAAAATAATTAAAATATTCTAGGGTAATAACTTGATTTTACGATTTAAGAAATACAAGAAAAATAGATTTAAGGAATAAAAAAAATTAAATGTGAAATAATAATAATAATAATAATAATAATAATAATAATAATAATGAAATTAGTGAGCAATGAGGTGTTTTACTTTTAGTTTTGAAAATGAAAACTCTACATCCCAACTCTGCCTTTGTTAGCCAAAAATGCAATGGCATATTAACGGAATGTTTGGTGTAAAAATTAATTTTGGTTAAAAATAAGTTGAACATAAAGTAATTTTAGCTTGAAATGAACAAATTCATATAAAAGTGGATTAAACAATGAATTTTAGATTATAAATCATGTTTAGAGTTAAAAGATACAAATTTCAGTTTTAAGTTGAAATTCATTCAGTAGTGAACATAATTCTACTAGTGAATATTCAAATTTGTCAAATCGTGACCAAAAGTATGTTAAAATGTCCATGAGTTGCTGCAACTCCCAACCTATATGCTCCTTTTTTATTACATTTCCAAATAAACGAGTTCTTATTTGTAGTTCCATTCTCTATAAGCACACTAATAAAGGATGCTCTCAAGGTTAATATTCTATTATATACATTGATATTGATATTTTCTGGCTTCAATTTTCAGGTACATCGCGACAAGGGCTTAAAATTTTCAGAATCATAGCATTATGCGTTACTGGACCAGCTCTAATCTTTGTTTTTATAATGGCAAGTTGTGTGTGCTACAATGATAGAATAGGCAACATTACCAGAAATGCTGCTTCTAGGTCAGCACCAGCGGCAATATCACCGCAACCTGAAGCCACAGTAATTGCAGGTTTAGATGAATCCACAATTGAATCTTATGAGAAAGTAATTCTTGGGGAGAGTCGACGTGTTCCTGGACCAAACGACGGATGTTGTTGGATATGCTTGGCAGAATACAACAGTAAAGAGACAGTAAGATGCATTCCTGAATGCAAACATTGTTTCCATGCTGATTGCATTGATGAGTGGCTTCGTATGAATGTTACATGCCCTGTTTGTCGTAACTCTCCTGCTCCTTCTCCTCTTAATGTTGCCTCTAGTAATGTTTGAATGATTATGGACTATGCAAATCATACATTTTTTTAGTTAATAGTGTTTGTGGGTAGTTCTGCTGTGTGTATGTATATATTTACAAATCATTCATGACGCTTGAATGAGATGATATATAACTTTTCCTGTTTAATCAGGAGCTCAGGTTGGAATTCGAGTCTGAAAATACTGGAATAATAAAAAATAGAGTTCACCATTCATTTATATACCACACTATTTGAGATATTAGTTTTTACAGTTGCACAAAAGAGTGATTTATTCAATAAATATAAAGGAACCTTATCATGTAGGTCCCAAGTGTTTAATGTGAAGGAACCCTCTTATGTAGGTCCAAGTGTTTAGATGCGGGTTATGACTGTATTACCTACTTGGATTTCAATATAAAGATACTTTATTTTTTTTTTCTTCAATAAAAGTAGTTCTTAAAGTGAAATACAGGAATAACATCCAGTGAAGGCAAAAGTGACAGAGAAGCTGTTTTGGTTGGAGTCATATGGGGTGAGGGTTGGGCTCTTGTTTTATGCCTTAACGTGGTTGATTTTGTTAAAAGTTCTATATTGGATTTGAGATTACCTGAACAAGCATTTATACATGGGATGGAAGCAGTCCTCACCTCAAACGATTTTGTGGAGTTGTGTTAAACTCAACCACAAATTTTAAGAATTTTGATTTGGTGTTTTTCAAATCACCAGCTACATTCTAAGTATTTATCTAATCTATATCCAAAAAACTTACAAACATAATTAGGCATTATCAAATTTCAATTTAAAAAACACATTTGGTATTTGCTATCAGCAGACAACCACTTTCCCAGTGACACAAATTTTTTCTATGAAAACATAATTCAGGATAGTTGGCTATATATTTTCTTCTATATTACAATCTAACTTCCAATAATCCTCTGTACATGTGGAATCATTTACCATTTGGTATAAGGGCTTGAAAATAACATCAACCAAAACAAAAAAATTAACTGTTTTTCTATAACAAAATTTGTGGCTTATACATTCTCAGATGGTTAGTTTGGCAGAAAAGAAACTATCCATTTGAAGCTACAATGACACTGATTAGTTGGTAGATCATCATTTAGAAACGCGATTTAGAATAGGGCGTACTGCGGTTTTGAAGTCATCGCAGAACTTCTGCTCAGAAAACCTGCTTGCTCGTCTCCTTGCAGCAGCAGCCATCTTAAGTCTCTCTGTCTCTGACATCTTAATGACTCTATAAATGGCGTCTGCATATTCTTCAACAGTGGAGGCGAGAAATCCTGTTTGCTGTTCATCCTCATCCAATATAATGTCCATTTTTGGGCCAGCTGAATTATGAGCTGACAAAGCAAACAACAAACAGTGCAAGAATGATCAATGTATGTAAACAAATCATCGCATGATATATTGAGACAATAAAGCATATTTACTGTAAGGTAAATTTATACCACACCTACCAATTGGGATGGCACCAGCAGCCATATATTCTACAACACTAATGCCAAAATGTTCATCTGTCATGGAATGGATGCCGGCAACAGCGCCCGCTAAAAGTCCCACTAAATCTCTGTAGATCAAGATAATGACCGAATAAAGTAGCAAGAAAGCATTTAAAACTAGGGTTCTAAAAATATATAAATAATCCAGAGCAGTCAATAGATAACTTCTCAACACTGAACTTATGTTTTATAAATGTGATCAACTACTTTTCATGAGACTTTTAAGTTATTCATCCAAACTTTTAATCAATTCAAAATTAGATGGGGGAGTTAGTTATTTAAGGATCAGTCTCCAATACACTAGTTTGAATTTTATGGTTTTTCCCAATTGGAGAATAAAGAATCCATAAAAATTTGAAACGAGTTTATAACAGACTTATTCACACTACTTCAAGTTCAATCTGAGTCTCACTTTTTCAGAAACTAGAAATATTGATCACATTTTAACAACGTCCATCTTAAAACAAGTAACTATATGTTTTGAACTACCAACAGGAAGTATAAGTAATGCTGTTTCTTAAAGAGATAAATGTAGCGATGAACATAGATGCCTAAACTAATCATCAATAGTAGTTAGACCTAACATAAACTTCGGAGCTAAGCAATTAATTTGAGACCACACAATAGAACATTTGAAGTTCCACTTAAGTTTTTTAAAATTATTGGCACATAATCAAATAGACTACCAGTGTATAATATTAAACAAGGGCCAATGTTCAATGTCTGAATTAGAACTCAGGAGACAGCACTATGGTTTTGAATTCCAGTTGCAGTTACACTGCGAACTTTTATATTGCGGTAAAAATAAAATGCGGACAAATACAGCTGATGCGGCCAAAATTGTGGTTGTCATGCCATTGTGGAGACCTCAAAAACCATTATATTGTGGTCGCAGTTTGAAACTATGCTGACAATTACCATACTCAGGAATAAAAGGTATGCATTCTACAGAACAAATTCTTGTAAAATACTTGGGAATAAAGGGTTATCGGCGCAGCTTGTTGCCCGCTTGCTTTCCATTCCTATGTATTTTTCTATTAGAACTTAATTAATTCTTGTTACATTTTGTTTTGCAGAGGAAGTGTTTAGGATCATTAAAAGAACAAAGGGAAAGAGCCACTCGTACTAACCTGTAAGTTACATTCTTGTGGAATTCCACTTGTTCGTTCACATTGAGTTCAATTGCTTTCGTTTTTAACATTTGAAGTCTTTCCTCATCTGATTTATTTCTACAGCTACCCACAAACTGTAGCTTGGGTTTAGGCAAATCAGAATCTAATCTTTTAATGGCAACTGAAAAAGCCTCAAGTTGGAGACTGTGAGCCTACAATAAATAGAATCCTGTAAACTTGATGTAATCAACATAGGCCCAAATAAGCGACCAAAATGGTTTTACCTCCCATTCACAAGGTTGATAGGAGTATGCCTACCTTCTCTGGTCGAAATTGTGCAACAGATATAATTACTGGAATCTCAGCCGATCTTTCCAAAGGAAGCACCTGCCCATATTGCTAACCTGTTAGAATCCACTCGTAATTACCACAACTGGTAATGCATTCGTGTATCTATATTCTATATGTATATGGATTATGTAACAAGAAAAGAGAGATATTGGTATCATCCTACAGTGTTTACTAAATTGGTTGAGTAACAGCAATTGTCTAGGATCTAAATAATAAGTGACATAGCAAAAGTGCCGACTGCTGACATTTTTTTATCGACAAATGTTAGTGGTTAATTTGACAGGTGGAGGGATAATTTGTTAGCATCAGGAATCGAACAATAGACCTCTTTCTTAATGCTCCTTTAGAGTCCAAACCAAAACCCAAACCCATAAATTCGAGTTTTAAATTTATGTGTGGGGATAAGTTTTAATCATTTGGTAATTACATTACTCCCAAGGGAAACACAGGATGTAAGGACAAAAGAATTTTCAAAGCGACAAAACAACATTAATTTCAGGACAAAGTGACATAGGCGTGTGGTTCTTGACAATATACAAACAACAATTTTAGGAGAATAAAGAACAAATTTCACACCTGAAGTCCCGAAGTATCACAAGGAGGATATACTCGCTTAATCCGATCTGGAAATCCCCAAAGCTTTTCAACATGGGCTTTGGTCCAAGATGAATTGACCATAGCAAGGTGTGCACAAGATCCAACAATCCCATACAACCGGCTGAAGAATGAGTAATAAACTACTTTGCCCCGAGAAAGCCAAACACTGCCAGAAAATAACTGTCACATTACTTAGAAGAGGAAAAGAGGTAAAAAGAAGTGTTGCAATGATCTTTAATGATTTAAGATTCATTTCCAGGAAATATATAAACTGTCTGTAAATATTGCTTTTAGCCCAGAACAGCAACGATAAAAGCATAAAGATATGCCGTGGGGGAAAATACCATCATTGGACACGTATAGAAAAAGGGTGAGGGAAACTCATGAATAACGAATTGAAATAGAAGAGGGGAAAAAATATGAAAATCAAACCTTTTCGCAACCAAGGCATCATTATTATACATCAAGCTACGCTGACGAACACGAGATAGCATGTCTGAACTGATAGTAGGGTAATGTGTATAGCAAATAACTTTGCATCCAAAAAACCTAGCAAGTGGATATGTAAAAGCATATCCACTTGTATCAAAATAATATAAAGGGGTAAACTTGCACAAAGCTTCCCATCCAAGATACATAGAGCCTAGACTTTGACCAATCATAGTAAAGTGTGGATATGTTGTTTCTTCAATCCATTTCCTTTTGTACAAATGCACCACCTGTGAATTGTGTGGATGATAACAAAAGGACAGTTTATTAAGCTTTTTAAGCGCTACAGGTTCCAAAAAAAGTGTTATTTACCATTGCAACAATATCCATTTACTTCATACAAGCAAATAAAAAAAACACGTTTTTATCTTATTTTCCATACAACACTAACCAAGGATTACTTTCCCGCTAAATATGACAATAATTTATATATTTTTTTGAAAAGGCAAAATTTTTATTACTGCAAAAAAACTGGGCAATTCAAGCACAAGATGTGTCAAACCAGTACATCAACACAACTTTGCCATAGTATCATCAAGCCACACCTTAGCAACTAATCAGATTACTATCCAACATATTAGTATTCTTCTGGTCTACACATTATTATAGAATCACCAGAACCACCCTTTTTTTTAATAGGACCAGAACCACCCCTTAATTCACCAAGATATGCCACATGATTCGTTCCATACAAGTATTCTAACAGATTCCATTCCCCCTATCAATCCTCTAATCATCACTATAATATGGCAGTTATAGAAGAACAATCCTCCCATTCAGGTAAATGCTGATAAATCCCAGTTTGTAATCATAATGACAAGTATACCTAATTCAACGTGACAAAACCAGTTTATAAGGTAAGAGTTGTCTCCCTTTTATAACAACTATCTAGACTGTTACTGCAATTGAGACTACAATATAAATGTTTGAGGTTCTGCAACGGCATTGCAACCGTAATTGCGGCTGCATTTGCAACAATATATCAAGGTTTGCAGTGTAACTACAACTGTAATTGAGGACAATCCTATACGACTCTCAACAAATATAAACAAAACTACATTTTTTTGATAAAAAAAACCCAATTTGCTAGTGTCTCATTTCATCACATAAAATGGTAAGAACAAACCTCAAAAAATGAAAAGGGTTCCAACCCAATAAACATCACAAAAACAAAAAGGATGAAACTTTACAAAACCCCATTTGCAATAAGGTGCAACAAAAGAAAACCCATATAGCAGAATTCAGAAAAAACAAGTACCTTAGGAGAGGCATTAAGGGTAACACCAAATCGATCAAGAGCACGATTCAACAACGATTGAGGAGTAGCATCATGATCTCCAGTATAAACAACGCAGTGAAGATCAGGATTCTCTTCCTGAATAGCTTTAACAGCGCACCATAACACTCTTTCTCCGCCGCCGCCGTCGTTGGTGTATGGATGAAAGAATCCCACCGCGGTTTTCCTGTTTCGTCTACCGTTGATTGCGGAAAACAAGAGTTTGAGGATTGTGGCGGTGATGAGTGTAGCTGTGAAGATGATGAAGCGTATGAGTGTCATTGTTTGCGTTGTAGTTGAAGATGGAAATGGAGGAAGTTGTGATAAGCAGATTATTTGGAAAATACGTTTTGGAGAGAAAAGGAAATTTTGTTTCTGTTTGGTTTGGAAAAAAATTAATTTTGAATGAGTTTTTTTTTTTAAAAAAACTTGACTCTAATTGAAAATGAATTGAATGTTAAATAATTTTTCTCTAGATATATTAGCGTTAAAGTGAATTCAATAAATTTAAACGTTAAAATAAACTTTTAAGTTTAAAAGTAAAAAATTTGAATTTTTAGTTTCAAGTTAAAATTTATACGAAGGAAGAATCAATTATACTCAAAGCATTTAAATATACCATAATTAGTTTTACATTTTTAGAATCAATTTTGGTGCTTTAGAAGTGAAATCAAACATACAATAAAAATATTTTATTGACAAGTGACAACCAAACAAGGCTTTATTTTTACTTGATTTTCATCTCCTACTATCAAAGAGTGTAATTATGCCATTTTTTAGTTGTGTTATTTGTACAACCAAAATTGGACAACTAATACAATACCATATAACAATGTAAGGAGCATGCAAATCGAAATCAATCAAAAAATATTAAAAAATAGCAAGTAAGTTGTTGGTTGTACAAATGCGATGTTCACATATCATTCATCTTTTCATTTACACCATTAGCGGAGAGATAAGTTGATCTTTGAAATTGCAAGAATCCATAAAATCAAATTTTCATTTCTATAAATTGACGAATACGGTTTAAAGTTGTAGACGTCAATCAATCGTTTTGTTTACCTTTTTTTCCTGAGGAATTGTTATGTTTACTTCATAACTCAGTTGTTATAATCCCTCAAAAAAAAAAACTCAGTTGCTATAACATCATAAGCTAAGTGGACATGTCACATTCTACATCGATATTAAATTAATATTCATTTCACAAGAGACTAATTTATATATAAAATTTAGATTATCTTATGAATAAATTTGTCAATAATTGCAAAATTAGATTGATATATTCGAAATTTTATCTATGGTGAGGCAATATTAATGTGAGATGGATATATCAGAATCACCAAGACCCACCATGATTTTGCAGAAGTTATAAAATGTAGTTTTTAAAAAATCACACTAGGTCGTCGTGATTCTGACCCACCACGACCGTGACACCAAACTCTTGTTTTCAACGATCAACAGGGAATGGGGAAATGAAGAAGGAGGGGATAGGGGGTGTTTTTAGCAAAGAAAATGGTTGAAGGTAAACAATGTCCATTTTATTCACATTCTTTCATTGGTAGTGTTACTGTTTAGGTCAACACTAGCATTTTGCTTTATGTTTTGTGACATAAAATTCCAAAACCATCAATGAGTGCACAAAAAATTGGCCTTCTAGTAGTAATGTAAAGCAAACCACAATCACTAAACATAAACATTCTTACACACTTTCTGTATTTAGATATATGCACACACATTTTTAGAAATTCTCAAAACAGACAAACACCACTAGCTAGTTATTTTTGCCTACACAACTACTATAGTTAAATATTTTAAATATATATTCACACTTCTTGAGTTTAGTTTGAAAAAAAAATTAAACTTGAAAAGAAAACTACTTCTACAACACACTGTTTAGTTTTTTTGAGTAATGAAATCTGGCTCAGCTGGTTTCGGAGGCAAAAGTGGTAGAAATCTCTTTGTCTGTGTCACTCTTTTGCCACTTCTTAAGTGCTTTAATGCATTGGATGCAAACCTTTGTACATATATAGTGGAACCAATGCTTGGTGAAGACTCTTCCTCATTTTCAGAAGCATTTTGTTGTCTTTTTTCCGCTTCACGTAACAATTTCTGAGCCCTTTTTTCCCTGTATTGACGCCATACTACTTGTATGAACCGCGCTCCCCATGTCCTCCATTGCAAGGAATAAAACCTGCTCAAACATTGTCATCAATGAAGTTGTGAACCAGATTGTCTTTCTTCTATTTTCATGTTAATATCTTTGCCATTTTTTATTTTTTTTGGAAACAGCATATATATTAAAACACCAGAATCATGATGTTGCTAAGGATATATTTTTTATCGGTATATATGTTAATATCTTTACCGTGGTCTCACATTTCCTCATACAGTAATCAAAATACTTATAGCCACAACTAATCAAAAGCTAAGGATAAATTAAAACAATAATGAAAAGATATCAAACTCATGCAAGAATTATTTCAATAAATTTAATATGTATAAACCGACAATATGAACATGTTTTGTTCATATGTTTAACTCGACATATCACTAGTAATTTTCGAATCCGGTTTATATTGTGGTAAAATGATAAAATATGATTGGAGATCTATTCATACCTTTCTATATGTTATCGGTATATAGTTATTGAACTCTTTTAGTATTGAATTTTTTAATTAGTTATGCCTCTAATCTAATCTAAAGGCAAAATTTTTAGATGACTTCTGCGTTGCACCTTGTTTCACATAGTGTAAATATTTTCCGCAAAAGTATAGTGATGCATTATCAAAGGTGAAAAAACATATCAAGCCTTGCCTGAAAGTGTGTTGGAGTTGTTTTCTGTTAATAAGACGTCGAAATTGGGACGCAACAATCTTCAAGTCATCATGCATTAGAGCAAAAGCTTCAACTTCTGTAATAGTTTCCACTGTACTAGTCGAAATAGGTAAGTTTGAAGAGGTTGTAGGATCCAAGGCCCATGTTAGAAGCTCCTCTCCACAAAAATCACCAGCCTTGAGTTCGGACGAGTTAAAGAAACCAGTTCTTCCACCATTTGTTGTGGCAGTCGCAAGTTTTCCGCGCATGATAAAGAGCATTTCGTCCACTGGATCACCTTCACGAACAACGAAACTTTTCTCAGTAAAAAGGACCGGCTTCAGTTTATCACACATTGCATCCAACAACTGTTTATCCATGTTGCCGAAAATTGGCACCTATCATCACATGTAAAAAAGTATAGTTAAGTGGTTAAAGAAAAAATCAAGTGAAAGATGATATTACTATGTATGATACACACTTTTTTAAGTAAATCTAAGCAAAGATGTCTCTTTATGTCTCTTCTCAGATCTTTAGGGAGGTTGCAAATTAGTTTCTCTTCTTCGACGCCTCGATTTTCTTGCCATTTGTATTGTTCATACCGTCGAATTCTTTGCTTCAAGTGATCCGGTAGCATACGGTGGCACATCCATTGTTCTGCATCCCTCCTTTTGATTCTCATCTCTTCAACTCTAACAGTTGTAGATTGTAGATATTTCTGTGACAAGCATCAACACAACCTATAGTCTTTACTTCATCGGAAAAAGCTATAAATTTTCCAACAGATAAAAGATTCATGATGCAGTACACTATATATGTGACTAGGAGTTGTATAATTAATGATTCTAATATATGCATGATCCATATCTTGTTTACTTAAGCAAGGTGGCTTGATAGGTCTCAATTGTTTTTTGATAGCCTATAATTTAACCTTTTTAGTTAAATAAGCTTTGAAAAAAGTCTTGGCTTGGTCGTAGGCCCTTGTAAGTCGGTCTGACTTATTTCTACGCTTATCTCAGAGTCCTTCCTTACTAAGGATTACCTGCATGTTTCCTATAAGTAATGCAAATAGAACCAATCCAAAGACAGCAATGAAGATTGCAAAGATTATCTCCCCAATATAAGTGCTTGTCTTCAGGTTCTGCCCAACAGAACTGCAAAAAACAACAACAAAATTTGACCTTTAAATAGATTGAACTAAGTTTTCCTTGATAAGATGTCACAAAATATTTAAAAGTGGTTAGTCCATCGAAACATCGCGAATAAAGTTAAGGCTGCGTTTGGAAGAGCTTATGACTTAAAACTTATACAAATGTTTGGAGGAACTTACGAAAATAGCTTATAATATTTCCTAAGGTTGTTTTAAGCTTATTTTCATAAGCTTTTAAGAAGCTTACAAAAACAACATACGCAATGCTTCTACCATTCATTCTTGATTGTAGAAATATATTATACATAGAAGTTGCTAAGCAGAGAAGATCAACAACCAACCTTAAATTGCGCAAACCCCACCAAAAGCAGTAGAAGAATTTATGATGAAAGGTTGTATTCAACTCCACCACACGAGATGTTAGAGCATCTATAAATATTCCAAAATTGAAAACTGTTGGGTCAATGATATCATCAGGATCTTTGTAAGGACAAGTAGTAGAATTGTTGAGAATTGAAAAAAGCGTCGAATTGATTCGTCCGCAGCTCAGATAGGAATCATCAAAGAATGGAGTATTCTTCAATCGTCTGCGCCAACACCGCAACTCTGATTCTATCGAAAACAAATACCAAAATGCTCCAACAACCTAATATCTCAAATAATTTGTATTTTTTATCATAAAACTTAGCTTAGTAACAAGGAACATGCATAAATTAATGCTTGTGACAGAAGTAACAAAATTACAAGCTTACATGACTTGCTAGCATATAAAGAAAGAGATTATAAGCAGCTCCAGCCCATGCTGTCTCAGTTAATATACCAGAAGTGCTTGTTACTTCTTTGAACAATGTATAGATTCGCAGAAGTCTCGGTGCATACTGTGTTATTATTGTATACTTCAACCAATCCTTTGTTATATATGGAACTGAGCATTGTGGAATTCGAATCATAGCTAAAATCACCATCTAATAACACATCATTAAAATGTTAAAACAACATCATAGTATAATGTATTTCTCATTATAAATTAAACTGAAATCAAAATTATTATTACAGTTGACTTCACATGTATCGTAAGATAACGATAGCCATGCTTAAGAGCACAAGTTAGGTAATCTAGAAATGATTTGTATTTATTGAAAAATTCACATTTTATTACACTGATAACTTATGAAACTAAACTTCTCAATAAGTACTTTTAACTTTTGATTGGTCCTTAAGGAACTCCTTAGAATATGCTTAAATTAAAATAGCACTTTGAGTTCTGATACCTGAGGAAGTGGAAGAATTGATAGAATGTCAATGATGAAGTGAGAACTTAAGTATCTCATTGCTATAGCAAAAGGGTCATCAACCGGTTCGCCCCTTCCAAAAATGCGTGAAGAAGGTGCAATAAACCCGGTTCGAAACTGAAAGACGATGCGAATAATGTAGAAAAGATCGAAAAACGTGCGAAGAACACTAGCAGTAATCTTCAATGTTCCATTCAAATTAAGGCATTTTCTCTTGTCATCAATCACAGGGATGTAAAAGAATAATGGATCCATAGATACTGCCATCACACATGTTATAACAAAGATCTTGTTCCATTTCTGAAGTAGTGGACCTTGTGGATCAAGAACACTACACCTAGAAGCTGGTTTTTTCAATGATTCATTATTTTTTGCTGGAGTAACACTTGGTTTAGATTTTCTTTTTTCAAATCCATCAATTGAAGAATCATATTGTGAAAAATTAAAAGATGATGATTCTGACTTCCAATCTTCAAATCTGGACAGAAATATAATCTCAGTTAAGTAACATATCATATATTTTGTTACAAATCATTGAAAAAGTTCATGACTTAAAATTGATAATAACCAACTAGGCAAACCATAGATTTATGCTTAGTTTATATACTGTATGATATATCATATATTTTAGTCACTCATAGTAATATGGTCATATTTTGTACTACTAACTTGTGAATTCGGATTCCTTGCGGTCACCGACTGTAAGCATTTACGCAGTCAGCACATCGGTGACCTTTGGATAGAGATCAGATGGTTCTGATTTCAAGCTCAGTGTTTTAGATTTTAAAAAGAATCAAAATCTGCACTAAAATATGGACCGTTCGATCTCGATCAAACGACCACCGATGTGCTGACTATGTGAATGAGTGCAATCGGTGACCGCAGGAAATCCAAATTCGTATAGACAATTTTCACTTTCGTTCTTTTTGTAAAATAATTAAAATGATACCCTTTTTTCCTGAACAAAAGAAACAAATCACTTTTTTTTTATACAAAAGAAAATGTATAGCAACTGAAACAACAGAACATGTGATGCTAAAATAACATGCTTGAGCATACAAAGTACAAACCTCACAAATTTCTTTTCCGTTGAACTCATGATTTATAGGAAATATCACTTTATTTGAACAATAGAAGATTCACTGCAACCCTGCAAAATCCATCTTCAAATTAGAATTTTTGAGTTCACACATAACTAGAAAAAAGGTAAGCTGTTTTATGTATGACTATAAGTGCTGCATGGCTATAAAATCATTATCCAACTTCATTATTTATTTTGTTTATGTTTGTAATATAAGTTATTGATAAAATAAATATAACACACTAAGCATAAGCATAAAGTCAATCTCCATATCAACCTGAGAGAAGGGTTGGCTTCACATGAACCATAAGAAGAAATATTAGTTAAAAATATCTAGGATGAAGAAAAATAGCAAGTGAAAGATAAAGAACAAAATATCAAAACATAATGAAGCCAAAAACATTAAAAGTACCATGAGCTAAAACTCAGAAACTCTTCTTTTGAAGATAATTAAAATTAAAATAAAGTGAGAAAATGAAAGTTTCAAAAACAAACATAGCTCAAGTTAGTAGAAGGAAAAGGAAAAACAGTTACACCACCAAGGTTGGTTTTGATAAGTATGAATGAAATCCCTTTTTTTGTTACCTTACCTATAGGAACCAAAGCAGAGAGAAGAAGAGTTTAAAACTCATAAAAGCAAATAAAATGTTGCATGCAACCTTGTTAAGAAAGAGTTTCTATGGTTACTTTGTTCACACAGCACAACCATGTGATGTGAGTATTAGAAGAAGAGAAAGGGAAAGAGCACAAATTAAATGACGTAGACAGTGTGAGGATAGTCTTACGTCAGTGGGTACACAACAAATAAATCCTTGTTTTCTCATTTACATGCAAAATAAAATACTCTCTCCATTTATTTTCTTTGATGTTATTATAAATTTAGAAAGCATTAATTGAAATATATATATATATATTCATAATAAAATATTTATATTTAATTCTCAACATTGGTTTATGAGTGAGTGTGATCTTCACCTTACATGTTGGTTTTGTAAGGTTGAGTTACGTCAACCCAAATTCTAACATGGTATCAAAGGTTATCTAAGATTCGTTGGGTCACCTGTTATCAAGTCATTGCTAACAGACCAAGGATCACACTTCAAATATTCAGTCATGGACATGAATGGTCTGTGTAAAGAGTCCCACAATGAATGAGATAAATGCATGAACATGGATTTACAATGATTGCAATCCTCACCTTACATAAGACCTTAATGAATTCATATGATGAGACATCTTAGGTTCAAGTATGACTTGTTAGTATCACATTGACTATTAATGGTTCAATGTTAGATACATAAGGTAACATGTATTCCTAATGTCTTAAATTTTTGGATAAAGATGTCGTGTCTCACTCTCTTGTGGTTTTAGAGCATTGGCACACTGTTGCTTTTGTCGCTACTTCAGACATTCCAACAATTGGTATCAGAGTTTGGTTTGACTTGGTGAAGGAGTGGGAGTGTGATCGTGTTGTTAGAATCAAGTTCAGGACGTTAGAGACTCAAATTTGAAAGGGAGATTGTTGGCCTGATGTCTGAGTAGTTAGTTCTATATCGTGACGTAGTCGGAAGCGTAGGTTAGCAAGCGCTAAACCTAGATTGAAAAGAAACAAGTTTGCAAGCGACAAATTTGTGAAAATAGGATTCCAGAATCTACCAGAAATTGAGAAAAACTCTCTAAAATATTATTGAATGAATAAAAGTTGCCTCTTAGGCTACAACTGTTAAGCTTAAATAGGGAAATAACAAATCCCCTAATGGGCCGAAAGATAACAAAGTGAAATAAAACAAAAAAATAACAAACTGAAATAAAACAAGAAAAATAACAAACTGAAATATTAAAAATACTATGAAAACCCTCCAACATCAGTCTCCTCCACTTCTGAAGAACTCGACCCTGAGTTCTCATTCTAATAAAGAGCTTCACATGCATGTTGACTCCTGTAATGAACAAGAGACCACCCTCCTGGATCCCATTGAGTGAAATGCAAAGAAGAAGTTATGGATACCAATTGTGGCTTTACATATATTGGGGTGATCTTCAATTTTCTAACTCTGTAATTCATTAGCTTAAATTGTGCATCAGGAGGCACAAATGAAAGAATTTGATTGGATTCCCCTTCTTTTGTCAAATTGTCAAAATCCAGCTCTTTAGGTGATTTTTCATCAGTTATAGGAACACGCTTATAATCAACAACGTATCCCACCACTTGCAATTCCTCATAAACTTCTAACGGTGTCTTCACATAATCACATGATACCTGTTCCTATTGGTCCACCACCTGACAGTCGGGCAGTTCATCCGTCACAAGGATCTTATTTTCATATCTTTCAGCTTCCAACATGATGTCTTCCGTTTGAGGATCATTAGAATCGAAAAAGTCATCATACTCATCATCAATGTCAATTGTCGCATTCTTCTTTTCCATATCAGCATCATGCGGTAATTTCCCACCATCTCCAAGATCCTTAATTATCTGCTCCTTCATATCCTCATCATAACCACCATCCCCTCTCCTATCATCCTTATCCCAATACCTCGAATCTCGGCCACATCCCCCAGAGTCATGTCCAAAATCAGAATCACCCTTTATATCATCAGTATCATCACCCTTGTTACTTAATCCTGTGAAAATAGGATTCTAGAATCCACCACATGGAACCTTAATCGGGTCTCATCTCCGATTGTTCTTGTTCAGATTGTTTCTGTTGTTGTTGTTGGCGATGTCGTTCACTTGAGTTATCAACGCCGCCATCTGATCTGACAGAGTTTTGATCATCGTGGTTAAACTGTCAACTTCTCTCCTCGTAATGGGTTGTTCTCCCATGGCTGATCATGTTAGGAAAAGAACAGGAGAAACCTACTCTGATGCCAAATGACGCAGTCGGAAGCGTAGGCTAGCAAGCACTAAACCTAGATTGAAAAGAAACAAGTTTGCAAGCGACAAACTTGTGAAAATAGGGTTCCAGAATCCACCAGAAATTGAGAAAAACTCTAAAATATTATTGAATGAATAAAAACTATCTCTTAGGCTACAATTGTTAAACTTAGATAGGGAAATAACAAAACCCCTAATGGGCCGAAAGATAACAAACTGAAATAAAACAAAAAAATAACAAACTGAAATAAAACAAGAAAAATAACAAACTAAAATATTAAAAATACTATGAAAACCCTCCTACATCATATCGACTATGAATGAGTACAATGTTGGATATATAAGAGAGGTGACACATATTCTCAATGCCTCAAGATTTTGGATGGAGAAGTGATGTCTTACTCTCTTGTGCTCCTGGAGCATTAACCCATTATTACTCTCGGATAAGAATCAAATGAATTGAAACGAGACTCGAGCCGTCAGTGGGTTTTAGTATACGAATGATGCGAATGTGGAAAGTATTCAAGAAATCACTTTACGAGAACAAGTATGTCGTATGTGTCTAAGGAGAATGTAGTATCTGGAAACGATCGGTCAGCGGTATGAGTTTGGGTATCAAAGTAGTACGAAGAGTGGAGTTAACCTCTCTGTTATTAGTATGTCAGCTCCGGAGGATGATTAATATAATTGGATAAGTGTGTAGTCGTGAAATCGTAAATAAGTAACGGGCCGCAAGATGGTTTTATTATGGTGATTGTGAAGCTGTGAAAAAGCAAAGTTGATCGAGGGATGTTATATCATGATGATGGTTTAATATTCCTTACCCGAAGCGGATTGTTAAAATAAGAGAACGTAGCAGAAGGCTACCCAAGAATGAAATCAAGGAGTATTTAGAAGTTGATACTTCGGGACAAGGATGTCATGGGAAATCGTATGAGTCAAGCTGAGAAGTGCTTCAAACCATGGAGTTCAGAGGCGTTGGACGTTGAAGCAGTCTAAAAGGACGCAGTAAGAATTAGACAGATGTGTTCCTACTACATTAAGCCGGAAGTAATTGGGGTCGCCACTAGTATGGTAGCTTAATTAATCAAGTTCAGTGACATTAAGGGATATATGTACCAGTATAGTAAGAAGAGGGTTGTGCATGAGGCAACAATGGTGAATGTTGCACCGGAAGGATTTTTAATTTTTGGACTTGAAGTATGGATCAGGAGCAGCAAGTCTAGTAGCTGATGCTTAAGCGAGAAGGCACTACTCAGCAATAAAATTGATGGCACCCGAACACAATGTAGCTGAGAAGTTCGGAAATCTTGAACTTGATGTTTAGAAGTGGAAGATAAAGTTTTGTTACGACATATGGGAATCACCCGTAGCCTTTTGTCCGGAACTATGATTGCCCAGAACATGGAGATGAATGTAGGAGATAACAGGATGAATCAGATGTCTGTAACATCGGGTGGAGCGGTTCGACACCATGATGTGTGTTTTAAATGATAAATATGGAAGAATTTCAATTTGGGTGAAACTCGCAAAAGTAGTTTTACTCATCTCGATACGACCAAGATGTATTGTGAAGGATGCAAGATTGTTGGAAGTCTGGCATGGAAGCAGAAATTCCTAAGTTAATAAGAGACGTGCAACTGTCAATAAATTGAGATGGAACACCCGAAAATACGTAGGATTACTTGAAGCCTTAGGAATCCCGCAGTAGAAATGGGAGTGAATGGCTATGGTTGTAGTAAGTAGTAAACCTTGGATTCAGAGAAAACCAACGGATATTAAAAGCGGTGTCTTAATGCTTGTATTTTGGGTAACAGAGGAAGACGAAGTAGTTCTTGTCTCCGTTGAGTTGCATGTGACTGTACTATCTATTCGAAACCTGTACGATCACAGGTATAAGACCCCGGCATGCGGGGCAGAAACCAAGATCGAGAATTTTTTTGGAATCAACTCTGGTGCGAGGAACCACTTGAAGAGTAAGAATATTTAAAGGAAGATAAGTTCGACTCAATATTGTCAAAAGAAAATTTTACGAACGATGAAGGAAGATTATAGAATTCGGTAAGAATGTTCATGCATTGGTAACCCTAAGTTGGTTTTACTAGAGATGTGCAACAAGTAGCATAGTGAAGTGTGTCGGACGTATTGATTCAGTCAACTGTACCCTCTACTATGTAGAAGTTAAGTGAAGTACTCCAAGCCTCTCAGTTAAAGAAGTTATTATCTAACCTTTTTCAACCCACGGTATTGGAAACCATAATCCCGGTATCAGTCTTAACCCGGCAACCCAAGTCTAATGGTATAGACGAGAGAAATTTCAAATCCTCGAGAAACCATGGAATCTCGATAATCAAGTTGGAATAAGTAGAATCTCTTAATAAGAAAGGCCGCTTGGAAGCTAGAATCGGTAATGTAAAGAGTTATCTCTCAGATGAATTTCTAAATTTCGAGGACGAAATTTTCTTAAGGGGGGTAGAGTGTAATATCCAACCTTAAAACTCAGCTAATTATCAGTGTCAGATTGGTGTGTCTGAGACTTTTATTAATTAAAGGGGCATTTTGGTAATTGTTGAGTAAGGGTATAAAAGGGGTTAAACCCTCTTTTCCTCTCATTTTCCCCCTTCATTCCTCTCTCTATCAGAAGCTTATCCATCTCCCCTCTTCTCTCCTCACGTGTTCTTTCCTTTCCTTACCAATCATCCAAAATTGTTACCAAATCCTTGCCTAATGCAACATGCAAGTACAATTTATGATCATTGGGACCTTGGGAATGTATGTCACCTTAACCTTTTCTCCTCCTCCTTAGCTGGCCGAACCCTCCCTCTCTAGTCAACCTCTTGGAACTTTGAGAATTCAAGTATGAGTAGTGAAGTGGAAGAAATAGTCACAAGAAAGGGGGGGTTTGAATTGTGACCCATTTAAAATTACTCCTGAAAAACTTAACAAGTTTATATACTCAAGAAAATTCTTGGTAATTGTTAGTATAACAAGATTACAGATTTTTAGATAAAAATGTTTGTTTTATCTAGGACCAGAATGTTCTGGATTAAATTAAGTTGCTTTTAATATGGACCAGAATGTTCTGGAGAATGATTAATTAATATATAAGCAGAATGAGTAAAATGATATTAAGCTGTAAAGCAAGGACCAGAATGTTCTGGAGAATGATTAAATAACAGCAGAATGATATTAAGCTTTTAAAGCAAGGACCAGAATATTCTGGAGAATGATTAATATAAAAGCAGAATGATAAATCAATATTATATGTTGATTTTAAACGTGAGTTTAACTTAAGAATTTGTTTTATCTTGGACCAGAATATTCTGGATGCAGTTGTATGAATTAATCAAGACAATATAAATGATTAAATTAATTAGGACCAGAGAACTCTGGATTGATTGTGATTAATTAGGACCAGAATATTCTGGAGAGATTAATAGATATTATTATTATTGTGATAGTGTGTGTATATCGTGTAACGAAAATAATAGAGAAGGGAAGAGAGAAAAACACAGGAGATTTATCCTGGTTCACCAAACCCGGCTACTTCCAATCCCCACACCTCGTGTGAGATTATCCACTATAGTATCCTGCTAACAGAAACTTCTGACTAGCACCATAGATTCTTGATCACACCAGATCAGTCCGTTACAAACCGTATTATCAACCTCGGCAGGCTTCTACAATTCTTTGCTTTCGCACAAGAAAGGTTGTTACAAATTCCTTCTCAAACTATCGTTACGAATAGACTTGAGAATATAGTACACTTTGTATGATGAGATAGTTTTTCGATCAAATAAAATACTCAACACATGTTTGAGATTTTACTAAAAAACTCATAAGAGTATGATCTAGAACTTTTGAGAGAGATGTTGTGAAGAGTTTGCTAGAGAGTGATATTTTCACTTGAGAGAGAATTGATTTATTTTGAAAACTCTTGCATTTAACATCTAAAGCCTCTTGTATTTATAGGTGGGAGTGACTTGGTGGCCAAGGGTGAAAATAGAGCTGTTGGACACGTTTTGTGCAGCTGTCCAAAGCTTCATTTGATTTCACTTTTCTTTTTCACTTCAACCAGAATGTTCCTTTTGTACATCCAGAACGTTCTGGACGTTCAACTTGCTTTTGTTGCTTCAACGTGTGAGGCATGCAGCTGTAATGAGTTGTTGCTTGTTGTAATAAGTTGTTGCTTGTTGTAATAACTTTCAAGTCACTTGTGTTTATGTCATCTTGATGTCATATGATGATGTCATTCCATTTCATATGTGACTTAATACATTTCATGATATATTTATATTTTGTTGGGCTTTTCTTCAAATGGATCGAAAATTTCAAGGCCCTAAGATAACTTCTCATATTTTAATGCCATGCATTCCTTTTTGCTTTCTTGTCTTTTGATGTAAATGTTTCATTGTATCCAGAATGTTCTTGGAACAGTGACCAGAACGTTCTCATAATGTTCTCATGAAACAATTCTTACAAAACAAATTAGTATATAACAAGGTGAAATAAATTTAATATGTTTGTAATCTTTAAAACATCAAATAAGGATGTTTTCTTCACTTTGTATGACCAGAATGTTCTTTGTAAGAACATGAGAAACCTTTCTCAAAGTCAAAATTTTTTGATTGATTTCTATTCTCCCAAATCATATCTTGAATAATGATGGAAGATTCTTGGATCATCCTAAGTCTTTAATTTATGATAGAATCTTCGTGCATATTATCATGAATTTCCTTCCATATGATCATGAATTTTATTTCTTGATAATTCTCCAATTAATGAATGACTTAACGAATAATTCATTCATGGATTGGTTTCTCTTCAGAGTTGATTCTAATCATTTTGATGAAGTAATAAGAATAATTTCGAGTGTAATAATCATCTTCATCATGAGAACATTTTTTCATCAAAGTTGATAATGTTCTCTTCTTTATGAGAAGACAATATCTTCTTGGTCAATTAACCTTGAATTATTTTGTTGATGATGCCATTCTTCTCATAATTCCTCTAAGTGATTCCACACAATGTTTCTTGTCCATTGAGTATCTTTATGTTTTAGTTTAAGCATGCATGTAGTCATGAAGGTAAAATCAATCATTCTCTTGAATGAAACTTTTATGCCTTTTCCTTAAACTCTTTTGGAAACTATTAGAAGATCATTCTTGAATCTTCATATCTTGTAGATACTCAAGCTATGTAACAAAAACTCAATCTGTGTTATGTCACATGACTTTTAAGAGTGATCTTGTGTACCATTCAAATATTAACCCTTTATTCCTCGAATTTTTAAGGCTTTATTGAAAACCATGTGGTGACGAGGATGAGTCAATTGATAGTAAAATTCATCTTCTTGTTGAATCTTCGATCAACACTCTTTTGATTCAAACAATATTCTTTTCATATCTTCTTTGAGCTTGTGATGCTACTGTTTTGGTAATCTTCCACTGAGTATATATACGCACTTGTAAGAGACTTCTTTTTTGTCTACTTCTGTGAAAAGACTTAAGTGCAAACATCAGTAGATCACCATTCATAATACTTTTGCCTTTATTCCATAAGATTTGTTATCATTAAAACATTCATCAAAAAGATTTTTGTTTCAACAAGTAGTGTATGCAATGAGTTAAGCTTTTATGGACTGTTTGGTATTGGAAACAAGGTTTTGAAGTTGTTTAGTTGCCTTACTTTGTAGGAGCTGGATTTGAAGAAGATGTTAGGATTGAAGCTTGAGTTGTGTCATGCATGTGTGATTTCAGAACTGCTCGTGTGTAGTATTGATGATCAAGGGCAATAAGCTGAAGTTAAGTTGTTCAAAGTGTCCAGAAGCACTTATTGTGAGTTCCTAATGGATGTTTGGGAAAAAGGTCTGAAATGAAGTTGTGGGTAACACTAAATGGGTGCAAGGATTGAAGATGGGAAAGTGATTATGCTTGCTAATTGCTTATGGTGATTAAGCTGTCAATAAGTTGGTTTGGGCAAAAGCTACCAGAAGTGATTAAGCTATTGATAAGCAGTTTAGAGGATCCAGAAATTGTTCAGGTGAGTTCCTTTAGATTAGAACCCACCTTGGGTGTGTGTATTGTGTGAGAAAAACTTGATCAATGTAGGATAAATGATGTATTTATTGGCCCAAGTGTTGGTAAACGATTTCTGCCTTAATCATCGAATTATACACTTTAATTTCATCATTTAAACGTTCTGGAACTGTTGAATGGTCCCTGGGTATATGGGTATGTCCCTGGTGGCAAGAATCATGTTTTCTGGAAAAAAAAATTGTATTGTCATGTTCGCTAAGCGAAACACCCTGTATCCAGCTTTCTCAGAAAATGTCTTTTCTGCCCAGGAACCGTTCTACAAATCCGACAAAGAGTATAATTCGAGCATTAAAGTGCAGTTACAAATGTATCAACATCAAAGAAAAATTTATATATAACTAAGAAAGGACAATGGTGTGGGAACCCTTGACCCTATGGGAATGATTAACCAATTTAAGTAAAGGCATATGAGAAGGATATGTCTCAGAACCTATTCAGACCTATGTAAATAAATAAATATATATATATATATATATATATATATATATATATATATATATTTGTGTGTGTGTGGACGAATAGTGGCTCAGGTAAGCTCCATATTTATTCTAGACAGGTCAGTCCGCCATGGAACCTTCATGACGACTCATACATATATGTATATATAAAATGATAAGATTAAGTTAAACGTGTCCAGCAGGCTCCGGATTATGCCGGATGAGACTTCTTCGAGAGGGTTGTCCACACATAAGTTAAGTCGTATCTTCTGTTGTTCCCGCTAGTTGGAACACAGGGGGTTCCCGCTAGGATGGCCCACAGGTCGCCAAGAGGAGTCCGGTGTTAGCCTGATATGATATGAGTCTCACCGTTAAGCAGGGAGTGTATCCAGGGTTTACTCCACTCGGGTCTATTCCATACAATGAACCAAGATAATAATTGTATGTTCAACGCTAACCTTCTAACTTAAAGCATGAGAACATATGGAAATGAATATGAGAGACTTATGATAGTAAACAGATAGCGATCCTAGTTTTCCCCTGATCGCTAAGCTATGCAGAACAGAACAGTACACCCTATTTAGGGATATGTAGAGACAGATGGCGATCATAGGACCCCCGAGATCGCCTACAGCCTAGGATAGGTGGAACTCACTCAGACATCCTGTCTCACCCCAATCCCTTTATTTATTTTCATATAAGCAGTTTGTTCGCAAGCAGAAGGGTTCGTGCCGGAGATCAGCAGAAGGAAGTCGGATGACTACTTTTATTTACACGAATCGTACCAGTCTCAGATATTTTTATACGTAGTCGGTGTTGTGTCGGAGGTGTATATTTGTCAGATGTCATAATTTATTGAATGTACGAACTTGTATTATAAATGTATTCATTCGAAAAGAAAATTCTGCTATAATATTAATGTATCAAGTACTAAGTTTAATATGCATACTAAATATTCTAGACAATTTAGTATGGTTGTTACAATTTGGTATCATAACAAGAGTATGAAGGGGAGCATGAGTATGATCTTGGTGTTTGGATCAAGTATAGGATGTGAGACACTCGTACTTGAAGAGAAGGTTATTTGGTTCAAGAATGGTTAGTCCTACATATAAATAAACAAGGTTATCTTAAACACTTTAGGAGTTTGTTCTGATCCTAAATTGAACCCTTAATAAAAAGAACAAATATATATTAACACTCTCTTATTGTAATGATATAGTGGTCGGCTCATGGCCAAAAGCTTTGTGCTCATTTATGTTAGTTAGCGTGTTCAAATCTCAACAGCGCTATTTTTTGTGTCTTTAATTTTTCGGGTCATTTAAAATAACAAACCAAAAATCAAAAACTATAACAATGGAGTTGAACTCATGCCCCTACCATCATTGCCAATATACGCAACCACCAAACAAAACGACACATTGTGCCAATTTTATTTCGTTAACAATACTTAAACATTATTCTGAGTAATGAGTCTAAATGAAATTATGAAATTTTGCGGTCCTCAAAATTGAGGTCATGTGCTTCGGTCTAGTTGCACATCCTTAAAATCGGCCATGTAAATGAGTTCAATGTTGGATATATAAATAAAAGAGTTTACTCGTATTTTCATTGTCTTAAAGTTTTATTCTATTGTAGTCCTGTAACATATTGATTTGTTGTTTCCACCGTCGCTCCATGGTATTTTCCTTGCTCATTTCCAACAATCAAACCATACATACTTAGAATGAGTGATAATGACTAGGGATTCATATTATGTGCAAGGATTTTTAATATATTAAATTAAAAATAAAAAACAATTTCCATGATAAAATATCACCCTTATAGATCAACCAAAAATCTCAAGATGAACATAATTAATCGAGCTTGATAGAACTGAATAAGGAGTACTACAACAAAAGTAGCTAGCATCCACCAAGATGCATGATTAATATTGCTTTATATCTTTCCGTCATCATCATTGACCAAATGTGTCGTGTGATATATGGCCCATAACAAAGTGGAGAAGCTGTTGTTTCCTTGCACTCAACTTCTAAAGTAGAGAGATAATAAGGAAGGAGAAAATATCAACTGCAGGGACCAAAACATATAACATATTTCTATTTTTTAATATATAAATTGATTTCAAATGTTTGATAAGTACAACTTAATTGATAACTGTAAGAACATTAATTGCAGAGGTCGGAATTCAAATATGAATTTCTCATTTCAACACACATAAGTGTGCTTGTCTAAGCATTTGGTTACTTTGAATTTTTTTTTTTTAATATACATTCAAAGAAATGATTTTGTAAAATAAAATAAATAATTATTATGTAGTGAAACATATAAAAATTAAGTTTTAATATCTATTTTTTTTGTTCAAGTTTTAATATCTACTTTAATAAATGAAAACTATATACAACTAGCCTAATTTAAAAAATAAATATTTTATTTTATTTCATTTACATAAAATTTCATCCGAATGTAATATTTTTTACAATGATGGATAATAGCAAAGTAATTTACATGTATTATCAGTATCATTTCCATCAGTGATATGAATTTAAAAGGAATATTTTAGGCTTCCACATCATCTTTTGTCTCTGCTGCCAACTTTTTAACCACTTTATGACTTGTTTGATGCATTATTATACACTAAACCTGAGGTGTTCAATATTTAGAAACGACATGAAAAAGTAGAAAAGAAATAAAAGGAAAGAAGGAAGGAAAAGGAGGACACAAAAAAGAAAGAAAGAAAGAAAAAATAGCAAAGTTTACAACTATGCGATCCACCACGTGATATCTTTTTCTGCTTTAAAGAAGAAAATTAACAATCTTTCTCGATCATGTTATAGCTATTGTATAATAATGTCGATGTTGAAATAACTCATATTAAAATATAAATTTATAATTAAAAAGCTAATGTTTCTAAAAGAAAACTAAACCTACTCGGTGTTTTTGTTGTTGATGGAAAGGTTAAATTAAAAATAAACGAGGGGACTAAAAGAGTGACATAATCAGCAAAATGAATCATGACGTAGCAACATCATTTTGGTATACATTAAGGTCATTTTTTAATGTAAATTTACACAACATTTCAACTTTCATTCAACTCAAAATACACAACTTTTTCATAATGTCAAATCAACTTCTTTCATTCATTTCATAATTTCAAAATTACACAACATTCAAATTACACAACAAAGTACTACATTCTAACTTTCAATCACAAAGTACTACATTCAAACATTCTTCCTATTTCAAGTACACATGACTCCAGGTGCCACTAATCTTGTAAAGTTGTATTGTTCCTAACACTAGGCAAACACCAAAACATGATAATCCAAAAATCATTGAAATCTTCAACCAAGATCTTGTCTTCTCCAATTCATTCTTCAACTTTGTATTCTTTTTCTGCAGCTTTACAATCTTCAATTCCCTGTCATCATTGACATCTTCATCCACTAACTTGAAGAAACTACAACCTTTATCGTATTGATTTTTGTAGTTTTTGCACCCCCAGAACCTTTTCCCACAGTTTGGATTGTAGCTATCAGTTACAGTTCGAACTACAGTTTATTCTCCACACCTGCATTCTGTTTTTGCTCTATTTCTCATATTCGAACCAACATACCCAGTTGATTGACCCATTTGATTTGACATTTCTTAGATTCGAAAAATTTGAAGGATTAGAAGGAGAGAAGAGAGCTTTACGATTTGAGGAAGGAGATAAGAGAGATTCGAGGAAGGGATTGAAACTGGTTGGGATTTTGGTTGAAAAATCCCTAATTTGGGAGAATTTCGAAGAGAGAGAGAGAGAGAGAGAGAGAGAGAGAGAGAGAGAGAGAGAGAGTGAGAGAGAGAGAGAGAGAGAGAGGTAGAAGAGAGAGGATTCGAGGAAGGAGAAAGAAGAAAGAAGATGGAAGAACCCTAATTTTGGGGGATCTGAAAAAGCCAAGGCTTATATACGTGCCACGTTGGATGCTCCACGTGTGCACTCACTAAAGGCAAAGTGACTTATTTGACAGGAAGGACTTTTTTGAATAACGGAGGAAAACCAAGGGGACCAAAATGTTGATTTTTCGAGATGAGACCAAAATGAAAACTGTAAATTATTTAGGGGACCAAATGACCAAATAAGCCTTAATTAGATTGAATTTGTTTTCCTCTTGTTTCAGATCCATTCTTATTCTGCAAATCTGAGACACTACTGTTGAGGGTAAAATTAGGGCAATGAATGAATATTGCTGGAATTTTGTTGCTGGAAATGAATTTTGTTGGGGGGGAAAGTCAGCCGAATGAAATGAATGAAATTGTTGCTGGAATGAATGAATTTTGTTGCTGAAATTTTGAGAAGCTATTGTTGGGGTAAAATTAGGGAAACTAATGAATATTGTTGGAATTTTGAGACAAGATTTTAATTGTTTTTTAAATTTTCTGAGTTTAGATGAAGGATGATGAATATGATGTTGAAAGAGATGAATATCATGTTGAATGAGATGAATTTCTTGAGTTTTTCATTCATAATTTTATTTATTTATTTTATTTTGGAAATAATTATGTGGTATTTTTACTTATTTTGAATTAAAAAATTATACACGTGGCATCCTACTCATCTGAGTGAGGTGCCACGTTTGCATTGACTTGGTCAAAATTGGCCTGAGGGGCCAAAACTGCAAAAGAGGGTAAACATAAGGGGCTGATTTGTTATTGTTTTTTATAGGGGGTCAAAATCGCAAGTTTGTGATACTTAGGGGGTCAAAACTGCAATTAAGCCTTTTTTTTAGAGAAAGTAGCTTATAGCTTTTCATTAATAATCAATGTCGAGATACAAAAAGGTACATCATTAAATATATGGGGACTAACTAGTGAAAAGGCCTCTCGGGCAAGAGTATGAGCGACCTCATTCGCTTGTCTCCGACTAAACTCCACGAGTTTTCAAAAAAAGTGTTATGACTTCTCCTACACTCATTTATGATTGCTCCAAACTCGAAAACATCATTGCTACCTCTATTAAAATAATCCACAACTTTCTTTGCATCCATCTCAAAATCCACATTTGAAAGTTGTAGCTCATGCACCCATTGAATAGCACGGAAAAGTCCCATTGCTTCGCCAACCTCTGACGAACACAGAATTAGACCACATCGTCTTCGCCCTTACGAAGTTTCCGGAAGCATCCCATATGCACATACCAAAACCAACACAGTTTAAAACATCGGAAAAAGACGCGTCCACATTACACTTTAGCCTACCTTGCAGCGGTTTCTGCCACCGAACCTGTGCTGGCAATACAGTTTGCGCTGCAGGAGTTTGCTCTTGCTCATCTGTGTTCGCCCTTGCTGAATTCCCAGCCAATCCACTGTGTTTCTGAAACGTTTTGCCAAACTCGCAAGTTGCGGCTTTTTCATAAACTCCACAATAACATTGCAAATTGCTCAGCCTTCTCATGTGACAGCTCTTGTATTAAATCAAAAAGCAGTATTGTTATTTCGCATTACCGAAGTCACTTTCTCTAACATGGAACTGTTCAGCCAAACATTCCTCGCTTTCGGACAATCAAATAGCACATGACTCGCATCCTCGTTAGCTCTCCTCGCACACAACACACATAGACGGACAATTTACTCCTCTGTCCAGCAGCCTCGCTCGTGTCGGTAAGCAGCCCCGACAAATTCTCCAAACTAAGTTTTTCACTTTCGGAGGAACTTTAAGCCTCCAAATATTAGACCAGTTCCCAAGACGGTGCAAGAATGAATTATCTGCAATAACCTCCATACACAGCCTATATGCACTTTTGACAAAATAATGGCCATTTTTTCCCACTCTCCAAATCAATTGATCTTCCTCCATTTGACGGAATATGAGAGTTTTGAGAATCTCCTGAACCGTGTCAATATCAAAATAATAATTAATCATGAGAAAATGAATTCTGGCCTCGTTTTTAGAACCTTAGTTTTTTTTTAATAATTTAATAGATAAATTATTTTTTAGATGATTTTACTTTCCGTAATTGTGACCGCCATCTGTCCCGTAATTGTGTTAAAGGATAATTTCTTTCATAGTCACAAATACAAATTCAATTCATTTATGCACGCACACCAAAATACACATAACCAATATTTTCAATAATAAAATGATTTTTTTCCTCTTTCTACTTTTTTTCGATTTGTGGGGGTGCCTAAAGTCCTAAACCATTTAGAATTGTGGTTGAGGCCACACAAACATTGTTCGTATTACATAAAAATATTTATCATTGATATTCAAACATGTACACAAATAAATTAATTTTTTTAAGTGGCGGCTCAAAGTTACTAGTTATTATAAAAATATCTATTAATGTTGAAATATATTAAAATATTGAACATATTTAATTCTTAAGGGGAAAAAGTGTAATTGAAGCATCTCTTAAGAGCAAAATTTACTCTTGGGTTTTACCTCTCAAGATAAGGGAGTGTATCTTTTAACATAGGAAATGAAGGGAATGCAATTCAAGTTTCTCTTAAGATCTGGAGGTGTAATTTACTCTAAGCTCTATTAGTTTGTTAGAGTTGGTTAGAATTTAGTTAGTTAGGTGCTCTATATAGAGTAAACCTAATGTATCAATTTGTCATTTTTTTAACATGATTCCTGTTTAAAATTTCTCTTAATTTCCAAGCTCTCAGCTTTCAAATTCAACTTTCTTCATGATTCTAAGAATTTTAATATGGTATTAGGTGTTCATTTTTTTTAAAGAGACTTTTATTTCACAAAGTTGTATCATTATGATTCATTCTGTTTATAACGACATACTTTACAAAATATAAGAACATTTAAATAAATATAAAGTATAATACTAATGATATTAGTTTCCAATTAATTTAATAAAAGAATTACAGTTTAGTGAATAAATAGACATTTTGGTTCCTAAATGTGTAAAAAGTAGCCAGTAGTCTTTCGAATTCACAATTGTTTCCGACATAACATCCTGACACAAATGGATACTATAACTCATGCAAACCCTTAATAGATTATACCGAGCAATTACATCAGTTAGAAAACTCTGAATATGTTCCTGTATCTTTCGCAAACTAACTAGGTCGATAATTTTACCTTAGTATGTCTTTGTTTTTTCACGTTCGAATAATGGTAGGCACACACACGTCCAATTCAAAGTTATTTAATAATATTTCAAATTTGTTTCAAACCTACGCCACCGCATATCAAATGTCGAGTCTTTTACTCCGCATATTAAATGTCTATACGGTCTTTTAGGACAATGTGCTTATGAAGTATTTACGACAAAAATTTTATGCAACATTTTCGTTGTGAAATTTGTTTTGTTGTTGAAATATATATTAGTAGCTAATTTGTGATTTGTGCCAAAGAATGGCCATAAGACCCAAAGCTAATAGATACCCCACAAAAATTATCCATAATGGATACGATATTTACCTTAATAAATGGAAAATTGCTTTTCCCACATTAAACAAAGCTGAAACACACCAGTAAATGACATTTTTACCTCGGCAGCAGTTAACTGCCTCATGGATGGTGCCATCGGCAGTTAACTGCCGCCGGATGCCATCAGCAGTTAACTAATTGCGGACAATTATGCAGAACAGAACCTGCTATTTTTGCAAGCAAGCCATTTTTCGGCCGATTTATTACATGTAATCCAAAACAACAATTTCAAAGACAGTACAAATCATATATCAATTATAATAATTCATAAAGCAAGAACATTACATAATCTTTCACAATTGACCAAAATAAAATCAATTCGACATTTCGTTAAAATTACACGAATGTTTGAAATTCACCAAAAACATAAATAGTGTTTGACATTCAACAACACATTACATAATATTACATGAAATCTCTACCGACATTCGTTGCACATACAGTTGGAACGAACACAAAGATATAATACATTATTTTCAACCATATGCCTAAACATAAATCCAACGTCACTATCGTCACGAATAAGCCGAGGCCAATAGACCGTTTTCCACATGTCTTCATCTTTATCTGCCCCCAGGTCATAAATTGGCATCTGAGCAAATACATGACATGTATGATGATTTTCACCAACATGGAGAAAATAACTGTTAAGTTGTGCCTTCAACTCATCCATAGTGTCGGTCGGAGTTAGAAAAACCTTAATTGTCTATTTGAAAGCAGAGTACCGGACATGAGCTTCAATTTGTGCAATCTCAGACATGTTTAACTTCACAACAGTTTATGAAATATCAAACATCAGAATAATATTAAATTAAACGTAATAACCAATATATATATATATCAAATGCTGAAACATTATAACCAATAACAAATTAGGTGCATATTCCACCACATAAAAGTTATATATATATATATATATATATGTTAGTTATATATTGGCCACAAAAAATTGGCGTTACAATATCGACCACAAAAAATATGTCGGTGTAATATCGACCAAAAAAAAGGATGAACACCGACAAAAACAAAAAATCAGTCATATCGTATCAAGTCAATTTGAACCATCTTCATCTTCCGCAATAACTTGAAATTCTTGCTTTGCTTTTTCAGGAGTGTCACACACAATTGGATTGGCTTGGTTTGACTTTTTTGGTGGGAGCGGATTCTCTCTTTTCTCAATGTTCATTAGGTCTCGGAACCTAGCTTGTTGATCCAAAAACTCAAATTCCCAAGCCGATGCCTCTTCACTTCTGTGTATGTTCCACTCCGTAGATGATGGAGGTAGTGGACAACCATCTTTCAAAAAAACAAGAACAAAATGGTTGGGAATTAATCCTAGGCACATGATGGGTTTTTTTGCTTAAGCGGTGGCACTCCTCTAAGTGGGAAAAAGGATTCCGAATTTCCGATTTCGTGACTTGTTAACTCCACTACAACTCTATTGTAATAAGTTGCAACGATGTGACCCATGTCGGGAAAAGTCAACCACTTATCTACAAGTGCAATACCACCACTATTTGAGGGAGGATGCAAGCCATTTAAGATGTAGTTAAAACGATCCTCACTCGCAAATACCCGCACATAATCATTTCTATGATCTTTCAACTCTTGAATAAGATGTCTACGAACCATGACATGACTTTCTTCGGTGAAACCCAAGAACTCAGCTATAGCCCGAAAACCGCAATTCCCATCGCCTTTAACATCCACAATTTTTTCAATAAATGGAACCATGAATTTTGGCATATAGTCAATAGGGCTCAAAACATCAAACACACCATGAACCGGAGTAGGCTTTGGAACCGGGCTAAGCTTAGGAAATCGAGTAGGTGGTGGAAGTGGGGAACGTGATGATTTGCCAATACGAGCAACCTTTCTTTTAGGAAATGATGACATAGTTTGCGACGATTGACTATCCAGAAATTGGGAATCAACACGCTCCCAATAAGAAGGGATTCGACTTGTCGATGCCTCATTTGCTTTACACCTCACTTTTTTCGGCGCTCCCTTGGTTGGTATTTTTATTGGAGGAGGAGAAACCATTGTGGATTCTGGAAATGCCAACTGACACAACACCTCTTTGATTTCTAGTTTGATTTGATAAGGAACTTTCTTGAGACGTTCCTGAATACCATTCCACTCCTCCTCGACAGAAAAATCATCTTCATTACTTTCTTCACCCATACATAACCTTTGCCAATGACAGTGTATCTCATCCAATTGAATAGGCTTGTTGTCACGGATTTTCACAGCAATAGTGCATGCACAAGGTTGCCCATATGATGTCCTTATCACACAACCACAAATATCTTTGTCCATGCACAAGGTTTCCTTGGAACTTCTTTCTTCATCAAAAATAAAGCTCAAAGCAGTCCTAGACACATAGCCAGCCAACCCAGAGTACAAAATGACGTCTATGTATCTATGTTCTAATATAGTACAACTCCTCCCAAATGAAGTTTGTATCTCAGTTAACTGGATCACCAACATATCATGTATTTTCTCCCAACAAGTACCAAAATCACCTACACTATTGCTCAAATATTTCTTCAGTTTACCATGAGCCCCCTCAACTCGGTTGGTGGTTCTGCAACCAAGATGCAAGACACGGTCTGTCCATGCCCTCACTATTTTCTCCTTCACAACATCCAATACAGTGCTCTCGACATAAGTAAGAAACTTTGGAAAATCTTTACAAACATTTTTGAATTCCATTAACGCACTTGCATATAATTCTTGCGTAGGTTATTCAACAACAACATCCCAAGCTCTCATTACCTTGTTAACTATGTCACTTGGCTTCACCTCTTTCCCATCCTTCGGTTTCACTCTACAGTCAGTGATGCACTTTGCTCTAACATTTTTACCAACATGAAAATAACAAAGTATTGCACTAGTTTCAGGGAGAACAGTTGCTACCGCATTCATCAAAGCCGTATCTCTGTCAGTCACAACCACTGAAGGCATATTAATCTTTGAGTTAAGAAGTTTGGCCAACATCTGTAAAACCCAAGTAAAATTATCCTCTTTCTCAGATGTCAAAAATAAAAAACCAACAGAATACGTCAAATCGGTCGAGATGACCCCAACTATCTCAAACAATGGCATTCTGTACATGTTGGTTTTATAGGTGGAGTCCATAACCAAAACTGTTGGAAAATTGTTAAACAACTTAACTGATGTTGAATGAGCCCAAAATATGTCTTGAATAATAGTACTCTCACTTTGTGTTCTGGTGAAATAGACATAGTTGTGCTCCTCCAACTTTGAGATTAGATACTGCATATCAATCTTGTTACCTCTGTTTGACTTGAATATTTTTTGACGTTCATTGTAGACATGCTTGATATTTGTCATGCAATCTTGTCTTTTTGTCTTAAAATTTATCAAAATATTTTTTGGTAGCACCAAACTCTTGGTCAAGTCACGTACAATCTTCTTGTCATCCTCCTTAATCTACCCGCAAGCATGTGTCCTTCTAAACTTGGCTCCATCTCATGGTTGTGAACTCCGTTTAGAATGTTCAATCTCCAATCATTTGTTTCCCTACTAAGATATCCACGAACCATGAACTTACACTCACATTTTCTTGAACCCGTTGCCTCATGCTTCAATCTTTTTTTTCGGCACTTTGTGGTCGCCACTCCTTTCACAAATTAGTTGCAACATTGGATTGATCAAATTGGATCTACGTATAATAATTGTAAATCCTGCCTTATTTGCTTGACGACGTACCCAATTAAGCAAGTCATCTCTATCTTTCCATTTAATTTCGCTTGAAAAAAAATGAGCCGTGTCAACTTTGTTGGCCTCAAGAGGGACAACACCGGAGTCAACATATAATGAAGCTTCAACATCGACAAAAGCTTCAACCTTAGGCGGTATGACATTTCCGAAATTATCGACAAAAATAGGTTTTGTCTCACCGGATCATCATCCGCATTTTCATCCATAACTATAAATAAACAACAAATAACTATGAATAAATAACTTACAATTGCAATAACATCAATATCAAAATTAATTAAACCTAAAAAAAGTTTAAAAAAAAACCAAAAAAAAAATCAAAAAAATAGGCAGTAAGCCTGTTTTTTGAAGTTTCCCATCGGCACCTAGTTGCCGCTACATCGACAGTTAGTTGCCGATGTCCCCATATAGCGGCACTTAACTGCTGCTAGCCCCATGTCAGGTTTTCACGAATATTTACAGAAAAATCAGCAAAAAAAATGGATTAAATGATGCATTACCTATTTCTTCACGTCAAATGTGTGTTGAATCCTTCTAGTATTGCTGCTTCAATGATTTTGGACAAGATTTGGGTAGAAAAAAAATTTGGATTTGAGGATTTAGATGGAAGAGGAAATATGGAAAAGAAGAGATGATGTAACAGTATAGAGTAGGTTGCTCTAATCAGCAACATCAAGAACGCAACGGCAGTTAACTGCCGATTGATTCAAACGCGGCGGCAATTAACTGCCGATTGAATGATCGGCGGCAGTTAACTGCCGCCGGAGTAAAGATGTAATTTTCTGGTGTGTTTTAGTTTTGCTTGATGTGTATAAAGCAATTTTCTAATAAATGGATTCCCACATAAGTTTGCAAATGATTGTTATCATATCCAACTTGATTCGTGCCACACAGTATATCATATTTTACAAAGAAGAATTGGAAAAATTAAAATCAAGTTAAAATGGTTTAATAATAATTTATACTTAAGAATTGAATAACCACTAGATATTTTTTCAAGTGAATTCTATATTTCAACTAATACTCTTACTTAATAGTTATATCTTCCTAATTATTCAAATAAGCATACAATAGACTAATGATTAATTTTGAGAGGGAGCATACAATAGACTAAATTGAACAAAACTAAAATGTGGATAATGAATTCAAATATAAACATAGACATTAACCAAATAATATAAAAGCAAGAAAGAATAAACACACAAGAGATTTATATCATCCCCAATGGTGAGGTCTTCACCATTTCAGACCCGGTACCTAATAGGTACCCCCATTGGGGAAAAAAATTGGGGGTCTTCTAAGACTCAGGGTCTCACTTAAGACTTCCATTTTTAAGTGGACCCTACACTATTTTTTATTAAAATAATATGTTATTGTTGGAATGTAAATGATGAAGAGTTAGTGGTAGGACCCATTTAGACCTTTTGTCAAAGGGTCTCCAATGGAGTGACTGAGTGTTTATTATTTGGTACTGTTATTAAAAAATTATAAAAGAGTGATGTGTAAGTGTGAGACCCGTTTAAGAACTCCAAATTGAGGATCTCTGTTGTGGATGCTCTTATAACATAAGTAAGGACATAGGTAAGGCTTAATTGAACCTTTGGTCCCCTAACTTATTTGTTGTTTTCATTTTGGTCTCATAACTCGTAAAATTTCCATACTGGTCCTTTAACTTTACCTCCGTCAATCAATTTAGTTCGAGTCTGTTAACTTTAACCACAAATGTCTAAGATGGACCAACTTTGTGTGTGGTCCATCGTAGACCTTATTAAATTTTTTAACTTTAACGGTTTGATCTTTTATTTTAAAAGAGAGCTGTCGCGTTGATTTTCGGAGATCAAACTATTGATTAGCGTTGACTCACTAATTTTATTTCACGACTGAACTTTTAATTTTTCAAAAGAAAAGTGGAAAAAAGTTCTAAATTACCACATTTTTAAAGATTTAGGGTTCGGGAATCGTTTATGCGAGGGGAAGGTATTAGCACCCCTCACATCCGTTGTACTCAACGGGAACCGTTAGTTGGTTTAGCGTTTAATTGTGTTAGTTATATGCCAAATGTTTTGTAAAGAAATAAATAAATTAATAAAAGAAAAAACAAAAAGAGAAAAGATTAAAGACTAAAAAGCTTTTTATTAGTGTGTTTGACAAGAGTTTGATCTTGCTCCTACATATCTCCTGGTGCGATGGAGAATTCAAAGCTACGTAGTTCTTTGTAGCAAAAGTTTGTGTGTTGATTGATTTTAATTATAAAAAATAAATTGATCGCATTTGGGCGAAAAAGTTTGCTTTTAAAAAAAGGACGGACTCGCGCTTGGGCGATGGTATCCGTTTGAAAACGCGCATGGGCGTGAAAAGGTTTGATTAAAAAGGACGGACTCGCACTTGGGCGATGGTATCCGTTTGAAAACGCGCATGGGCGTGAAAAGGTTTGATTAAAAAGGACGGACTCGCACTTGGGCGATGGTATCCGTTTGAAAACGCGCATGGGCGTGAAAAGATAAAGTTTGGTGGGTTGGGATTGATTTTTAACGGAGGACGAATATTCAAACAAAAGCAAAGTGTTTACCTCGTTTCCGAATATTCGGAGAAGCGTCGGGTGTCTACCCAAGTTTTCCTTTTTCACTCACAAAAAGAAAATTTGTTTTTTATGTTTTAGTATATTGAAAATAAAATGACAATTTGTTGAAAATAGATGTATAAAACCAAGATTGAAAGTAATAAAATTTGTTGAATAAAATTTGAGTTTCAAGCCAAAAAAAAAAAGAGTTTTAACCCTTTCAAAAAAAATGTTCAAAAAAAGACAAGTTCTGAACCTTAAAAAAAATGCCCAGAAGCTGCTTCTGAACCTTAAAAATGCCCAGAAGCTGCTTCAAAAGCATGAAATTCAGAAGCACTGTTCAGACGTTGACTTTTTGGTTGACCATTAGACGCACTGTTCAGACGTTGACTTTTGGTTGACCATCAGACGCACTGTTCATGCGTTGACTTTGATTGACCATCAAACGCACTGTTCAGACGTTGACTTTTGTTGACCCTCAGACTCTGAACTTCAGAAGCACTGTTCAGACTCTGAACTTCAGAAGCACTGTTCAGACTCTGAAGTTCAGAAGCACTGTTCAGAAGCTGCTTCTGAACTACTGTTCAGAAGCTTCTGATTTCTGATTTTCAGAACCTTAAAGGGTGAAAAACTTTCGAATTCAGTTAGAAAAAGAAGTAAACCACTTCTGTTTTGGTGTTTTGATTACTTTGAGATTTCTTTGAGGTTTTAAAAGATGTTTTTACTTCAAAATGAGTTAAAAAAAAACCACTAAGAATGCAGAAAACTGATGCTAAATCAAACAGGAACCAGAACAAATGCAAGCAAAAATGCAAATGAAAGATAAGAGGTTTAAAACAACTTACAAATTCCTAGCCAAGACTTTAGTTGCAAGAAACTGAAAGAGACTTTGGATGATTGTGATTTCTTGAATATGGAAGTGATGCAGAATAAGAACAGCAACAACAAATGGTGTTTTGTTGTTACTCTTCACTTTGGGTATGATATTTATGGAGATTTGATAGCTGTTTTGATTGCTGGGTTTGTTTATGATGGTTTGTGATGAAAGAAACAGAAAACAGAGCTTCTGGCTTTCAAAGGTTGTTGGGAATTTTAGCTATTCCTTCTGGTTCTGAGTTGCTCTAAATTTCTCTAAAACAAACTGCTGAATTGCTCTAGATCAGGTTTGAATTCTGTTAAACAAACTGTGTAAAAACTGTGTGCTTTTTTCTGAATTGTGTTTAACAAAACTGTGTAAAGACTGCTTAAATTGCTCTTGAGTTTGTGTGAAAATTCTCTCTAAATTGCATAAAACCAACTGTAATTGTGTTAAAAAAACTGTCCTCAATCCTTCTACATTGGTTTCCTTATATAGGCAAATTGAGATCAATTGTAATTATGACAATCCCTTAAAACAGGGCTGTTTTGTGTGCTATGACCAGGACTTTGGTTAGCATTTAATGCAAAAGGAAGGAAGTGACCTTGCCTTGTGATCATGGTGAAGACTTTGGGTTAATTCAGAACAATTGGGGGCTGAGTTTGACAGGATTTGCTGGAAACATGGGAAAACAGGGTGCTGCTTGTGCAGAGCTTGGGAGAAACAATGGAAAAAGGGTGCTGCACTGTGCAGAGGTTGGGAGAAAACATGGAAAAGGTGCTGCGCTCAGAGGAAGGAATATATGTTGGAACAGGGTCAGCAGTTTCAGAAACCGGGTAAGCAGTTTCAGAACCAGAGCAAGCAGTTTTGCAGCAACCCTTGACTGGTTTTGATAAAGAAGGGAAGGAGAAAATGGCAAGGTGGTTTGCTGGAAAGCTGGGGTCAGAAGCAGGAAAATGGAAGGGGATGAAGTGCTGCCCCTGGGCAGCACAACTTGCTTCTGAAAAAGTGTGCCAGGCACGTGCTTGGCTGGGCAGCCACTTGCTTCTGAAGCAGTGTGCCTGACACGTGCTCTTTCTTTCTCTTTTCTTCTTCTTTTTGTTTTGTTTGCTTCTTTTTTTTAAATAAACTTAAATAATAATAAAAGTAATAATAATAATAATAAAAGTAATAATGAAAACAATAATAATAATAATAATAATAATAAAAATGATAATAATAATAATGATGATAATAATAATAATAATAATAATAATAGTAGTAATGGTAATGATAATTGTCGCGTCGAATTTCGGATATCAAGCTATTGAGAAGCGTTGAATCACTAATTTTAAATCACGACTGAACTTTTAATTTTTCGGGGAGAAAAGGAAAAAAGTTCGAAATTACCTTTAAATAAGAGATTTTAAGTTCGAGAGTCGATTATGCGAGGGGAATGTATTAGCACCCCTCACATCCGTTGTACTCAACGGGAACCTCTTAGTCGACTTAGGCTTAAAATGTTTTCAAAGTTTCGCTTGCGTGTTTGAATGTAAAAAAAGGGAAAAAAGAAAATATGATACGAAGGGAAAAAGAAAACACAAATACGATGAAGGGGAAAAAGAAAGTTTTTTTTATTAATGGGCTTGACAAGATGACGATCTTGCTCCTACGTATCTCCCGGTAGTCGGAGAATTCAAAGCGTACGTAGTTCTTTGATAGAAAAAGTTTGTATGTTGGTTCGTTTTAATTAAAAAAAAGATTTGATAACGCACAAAGGCGTAAAACGTTTAAATGATAAAAGAGACGAACGCACATTAAGGCAATGAAAATCGCACAAGGCGTAAAAGTTTTGAAGATAAAAAAAAGACGGACGCACATTAAGGCGATAAACTCGCACAAGACGTAAAAGTTTTGAAAATAAAAGACGGACGCACATTAAGGCGATGAACTCGCACAAGGCGTAAAAGGTTTAAAAATAAAAAGACGGAAGCACATTAAGGCGATAAACTCGCACAAGGCGTAAACGGTTTAAAAATAAACGCGCAAAGGCGCGAAAGGTTCGGATTGACCACGAGGGCCAAGAAAAAGGTTCAAACGCGTTGGACGCGTATGAAAATGGAATGACGATTGCCCGAACGACGAGACATACGTCACGCATTCGTGCAACCGAGGTTTGGGGAGACATACGTCAAGCCATTCCTTTTTCATTCAAGTTCTCGCTTCGTTGAAACTCAAAGGGACAAAACATTTGGTTAGAAACTTTAAAGGAAAGTTGTAAAAAAAATCGCGAACAAATTTGTTGTTCGAGTTTATTGAAAATCATGAACATTACTTGTTGCTTAAGTTATTGAAACTCAAGAACAAGTGTTTATTCAAGTTTGAAAGACGAACAATGCATGGAAACATGCATAAGTTTGGAAAATACACAAGTTCGGCTCAATTTGAATTTGGTTTAAAAGTGAGCAAGTTCGGCTCAAGTTCGTGTTTTGATTGAAAATCATGAACAATGTTGTTTGTTCAAGTTTTGTTTTGCAGAAAAAAGAACTTGGCTTTTTTGCTCGAGCTTGATTTTGAAAATTTTAAGAACGTAACTTGTTTTGTAAGTTACTCAAAATTAATTGCACGAACTTGTGAAATTTTCAAAGACATGCAAAATTCTTGATATGGTTTGAACAAAAAAAATGAATTTTAAACCTCTTTAGGTTCTAAATCAACAGTTGGAACCCCAAAAATTTGGCCTTTTGAAGCCTGATTCATGTTCTGAGTTTTACATACTTCGCAGAGCAACCAGAACTTGGCTCTGCGAAGTCAGGTTCTGATGTGGTCGCACTGCGAACATAACTTTGCTCTGCGAAGTATGCGAAAAATTGAACTCAGAAGCTGTTTCTGAACAGAAGTTCAGAAACTGCTCCTGAGCAAGCTTCAGAACCTAAAGGGGGTTAAAAAGCTTTGCAAATTTGGAGAAAAGGAGCACAACAACTCAGTTTTAAGTGCTTTGCAACTTTGAGATTCCTTTTGAGTTTCAAAAGGGGTTTTTTGCACAAAAGTGAATTTAAACAAAACAAATGATGCAAACAGCAAACAAAATGAAAGATAAAGACTTTAGGGTACTTACAGAACTCCTAGCAATGCTTGTGCAAGAGATAGGAAGAGGCTTGGTTAATTGATTTTGCAAAGCTTTGAGGTTGGATGATAATGACACTAGTGCTTCAAATGTTTTGCTATGAGTGTAAAATGTGTGTATTGAACTCTCTATTCTCTCTCAAAAATGCTGTAGTTTTTAGCTCTTGAAGGCTTTCAATTGTGTGTAAATGGTTGTGCATTGCATTCCTTTTTATAGGCCAAGAATGAAATCTATGCAATGATGAAAAAATCCCTAGAATCCAGCTGATCTTTGGGCTAAAACCAGGCTAAAATGCTTTGCATTTGATGCTAAAGGATAGAGGTTACTTGCCTTGTGCCAAGGGTCAAGACTTTGGTTGATCTCAGCCACAAATGCAGCTGATCTTGGATAGCAATGATGAGAAAAAACTGAAAAACAGGGCAGCTTGCAATTGGGTGATTCTTGGGATCAATCCTTGCAATCTTGAGAGGTCAAGCAATGAAAACGTGCACTGCCATGTACAGAGAGATTGGGGGAAGCAAAAGGAGCATGTGGGCTGGTGTGAGGGAGGAGAAAGACAGCTGAAAACAGGGCACACCAAACAGCTTTTTTGCAAGCAAAACCACCTAAGTTTGACTGGTTTTGGTGGAGAAAGGAGGGAGAAAAGGGGACAAGCAGCTGGCTGGCAAGCTCAGGGTTAATGGCTGGTCAATTGGGAAGGGTGAGGACTGACCAAGGGCAGCCCAATTGCTTGAGCACATGCTAGGTTGGAAGAAAATCTATCTTACCTTTACCTTTAATGTCACACCTTTGATAAAGCTTTGCTGGATCATTTCAACCACAATTGATGATAAACAATGGTAATAATGATAACAATAACTATAATAAAGATAAAAGAAAGCTGAATCAAAGAAATCAAATTCTGCAAAAAATTCGCAGAGTTCGCAGTGCGAACTCCCCTTTTTTTGTATTTTTTGTATTTTCTTAAAAAATAAAAATAAATAAATAAATAAATAAATAAAAAACAATAAGGATAATAGTAAATGATGAAAATAATAAGGATGGTAAATGATGAAAATGATAATGGAAACAAAAATAGTAACAAAGATAAATAATAATAATGAATGATGAAGAAAATATATTAGTAATTAAAAATAAATAATAATGATAATTTAAACATTGATATAAAGATATAATAATAATATATATAAAAAGCAAAAGTATAGTAGTTAATAAGGATAATGATAAGTTAATAAAGGTGGTAATGCTTATGGTGATAAAATGTAAATAAAATCCAACAACAAAAATGAAATAATAATAAAAAGTGATAATAAATGATGAAGTAATAAAAGATAAACAAAGAAAATATGAGTCAAAAAATGGGGTATGACAATAATAATAAGGATGATAATACTAATAATAATAATAATGAAAAGATAATAATAGTAATAATAGTAATGATAATAATAATAATAATAATAAGAATAATAATATTAAGATAATAATAGTAATAAAAGTAAAAATGATGATAATAGTAATAATAGTAATGATAATAATAATAATAATAGTAGTAATGATAATAATAATAATAATAAGATAATAATAAGATAATAATAGTAATAAAAGTAAAAATGATGATAATAGTAATAATAGTAATGATAATAATAATAAGGATGATAATAATAATAAAAATCTAAGCGATTTTCTTTGAATTCCTCGCGAGTGTGAGATTGAGATTCTGGGGATCGAAATCGAAAATCGACCCCCTCCTTCTAGCGCCAACTGTACTCGCTGAGAGTACGATATGAGAAAACTAGGGTCTCCCCCTTTGGGATTGATCCCAAGGTTGCTATTTATAGTCCCGATATGGGCCTATCCAGCCATGGTTTTGGGCCCAGATCATAAAGGGCCAAAACTATGGTTAGGGCGCCCTTTCAAGCTGCTGAGAGCGCCCTCAGGGGGTGCCTTTAGGAAGGCCCCCAAAATCATGTGACTGTCAGGTGGGCCTTGTACCCTTCTGGAGAGCGCCCAACCTGATTCTAAGGGTACAAGCCCTTGTTTGTGGGGCCTAAAGGCCTAAATGATAAGATCTACAGTCCACAGCCCAACAAGCACGAGCTTTGGGACAAGGCGAAGTGATTAAACTGTTGCCGGGGAATTATTTGTATATGACTTCTTGCCCAACAAGTGAGACTTACTGGTTGTGAAACTATGTGAAAAATTTTGAATTACGAGGTGCTAGCCTAACATGGGTGTTAGCCCAACATAGGTGCTAGCCCAACATAGGTGCTAGCCCAACACGGGTGCTAGCCCTAACATGGGTGCTAGCCCTAACATAGGTGCTAGCCCAACATGGGTGCTAGCCCAACGAGAGTATTCATAGCCCAACAAGCACGAGTCTTGGGATAAGGCGAAGTGATTAAACTATGTGTAGAAACGGTTCCTTTGAGTAGACTAGATCGCCACGCCGGAAATACCCAAACGTGGGCATGAGCCCTTTTGAAGGTTCAGGTTGAGAACGCGCCTTAGTGGGATCCGACGGCTGATATGAGGCGACCTTTCGCTCTCGTTGATGTGTTCAGGCTCAAGTCGCCCTTCTCCATCCTGGCGTCGACATTTCCGCCCTTGATTCCTTTATTGTAGATGGCGCCCTAGTGGATGAACCATAATTTCTCCTGTTGTACTATTTTAATTTATTTCGAACTCAGTACTCTTCATTTACTTTGTAATGATACATTCTTTTCTTTAAACTTCTCGTCTGTTCCTTTTACCCTCAAATTTATTCATTTTAGAAAGCATCTCTTAGGCGGTGGTCGTTATTGGCGTTCGTTTCGTAACAACATTGAGAATTGCCGGGTTGTTTCATTTTCGGCTCATGACGACTTAGAGCCCTCTTTGGGGTTAAGGAATTAGGTGGCGATTTCATTTTCGGCTCGCGACGTCTTAGAGCCCCTTTGGGGTTAAGGAATTAGGCGGCGATCTCATTTTAGCACACGACGTCTTAGAGCCCTTTTTTAGGGTTAAGGAATTAGGTGTGCAACCCTCACTGGGGTTTGGCGATCTCTTTTTAGCACACGACGTCTTAGAGCCCTTTTTTAGGGTTAAGGAATTAGGTGTGCAACCCTCACTGGGGTTTGGCGATCTCTTTTTAGCACACGACGTCTTAGAGCCCTTTTTTAGGGTTAAGGAATTAGGTGTGCAACCCTCACTGGGGTTTGGCGAGTGCAAGCTTCATTTTGTCTCTGGATATTGCCGGATTGTGTCGCCATCTTTTACTTCAAATCTTTAAAGTGCGACACTTCGTATCTCACCTATGCAAGAATTCAAACTAGCCCAGTGAAAGCATGTAGAGAATAGTAGTGCTATTAATTAATCATGTGAGTATAATAACAACTAACAAGTACTTACGCCATGTTGACAAACAACAATTTTTACGGATTTTGGTGTTAGCACAATGAAATGTGAGCTAAAACTTAAATGTGCCTGTTATGCTGAGTTTCACCAGCCCATTTTTACCACCAAATAGTTCGAAATAATTGGAAATAAAGTAATAAACACAGTTTAGACTTTGTATGCCAGTTGCAGCAATTATAAGATTGTACCCTCCTTCCAAAACAAACGCAACACCACCATATATGCATTAACAATGCTAGTGTACCTTTTTACTCTTACAAATGTGCCACTTGACTTTGTTCCTTGGTAAGTGTATAAACCAATGATTAGCATTTCAGTTAACATTTGTAGAATAAAATATGAAAGTAGTATTTTGGTGCTTCCTTCATTTGAAGGCTCATGGCGTTTTTAACGAATGCATGATAGTTTCCAGAATATGAAATTGCTATTTAGATAGGCGGATAGCTAAGGAGAAGAATGAATGAACCTGTTTATCTTCATGGTGAAGACATGTAGATTGTTGTTGTCTTACCTCGACCGGGCTCAACTTTGTTGTAAACGGGCACTGTTGTAATGTTCCGTGCTCAAACCCGGTTGACACTTGGTTGGGTTGATGGTCTTTACCGGATTTCGAAGGTGTAAACCTCACATGGGAAATTGACACGAACTTCCTTTCCTGCTGTGGCTCTACCTTAGGCAACGTGGTATGATTATGGGTTGTACTTTGTTATGGGCGCCCGCCCGTGGTACGTGGTCTTCACCCAATTTTGAGTTGGGCGCGCTGCTTGCCTTGGCCGTCCTTGCCTTACAACTGGCTGGCTTTTTATCAAACTGTTGGCGGGTTCAACTTCGCCGGGCTCAGCGAGCGCACCTCCTTCTCGAACTGTTGGTGGGTTGAACTTCGTTGGGCTCAGCTGTTGTGGCCCTCGTTGTTGGCTTGTCCAACCTTGCTCAGCTGAATCTTCGCTTTCGTGTTTGACTCGATTCCCGGCATCCAATACTTGAGGTGTACGACGTCATTGAGGGAGGATCGAAGTTGTTCTTTCCTTTGGAAATTCCATTCTTCTGGATTCGTTATTGCTTGTTGAACCTTGAACAAATTTCACGCCTTTTAAAGAACGAGATTCAATCGCAACCGATTTGATTCGAGCGCGTACCTGTGTCCGTCAATTTGAGAGATCCATTAGTTGGCTAAGATTGATTCCGTTTTTGATTGAATCTTGATGAAGACTTGGCAAGAGACGCGTTTCCTTCTTCAGATCTCGCCTCCATATACGAACGTTTCTGGATTTTTCGCTTTCTTCCAGAAACGCAGTGCTGCGTTCCTTCCAAATTGTAACGGCTTCGACGCCGCGTAACCGTCTCAGGACAAGGAAATTTGATTATTGAACTTCGACGCAGATCTTCGCCGGAATCATGTTTCGTGCCGGAGCCACAAACGTAACAGTTTTTTTCGATTGGAGTGTTTTGATGAATATCAACAAAGATGAACAGTCGCCATTGAACATTGATCCAGTAAAATTAATTCTTTGTGAATTCCCTTGAATATTGTTGAATCTAAGCGATTTTCTTTGAATTCCTCGCGAGTGTGAGATTGAGATTCTGGGGATCGAAATCGAAAATCGAACCCCTCCTTCTAGCGCCAACTGTACTCGCTGAGAGTACGATATGAGAAAACTAGGGTCTCCCCCTTTGGGATTGATCCCAAGGTTGCTATTTATAGTCCCGATATGGGCCTATCCAGCCATGGTTTTGGGCCCAGATCATAAAGGGCCAAAACTATGGTTAGGGCGCCCTTTCAAGCTGCTGAGAGCGCCCTCAGGGGGTGCCTTTAGGAAGGCCCCCAAAATCATGTGACTGTCAGGTGGGCCTTGTACCCTTCTGGAGAGCGCCCAGCCTGATTCTAAGGGTACAAGCCCTTGTTTGTGGGGCCTAAAGGCCTAAATGATAAGATCTACAGTCCATAAAAATAAATAAATAAATAAATAAATAAAAAACAATAAGGATAATAGTAAATGATGAAAATAATAAGGATGGTAAATGATGAAAATGATAATGGAAACAAAAATAGTAACAAAGATAAATAATAATAATGAATGATGAAGAAAATAATATTAGTAATTAAAAATAAATAATAATGATAATAATTATAAAACATTGATAATAAAGATAATAATAATAATATATATAAAAAAGCAAAAGTAATAGTATTAATAAGGATAATGATAATGTTAATAAAGGTGGTAATGCTTATGGTGATAAAATGTAAATAAAATCCAACAACAAAAAATGAAATAATAATAAAAAGTGATAATAAATGATGAAGTAATAAAAGATAAAACAAAGAAAAATATGAGTCAAAAAATGGGGTATGACAATAATAATAATAAGGATGATAATAATAATAATAATAATAATAATAATAATAATGAAAAGATAATAATAGTAATAATAGTAATGATAATAATAATAATAATAATAATAATAATAATAAGATAATAATAGTAATAAAAGTAAAAATGATGATAATAGTAATAATAGTAATGATAATAATAATAATAGTAGTAATGATAATAATAATAATAATAAGATAATAATAGTAATAAAAGTAAAAATGATGATAATAGTAATAATAGTAATGATAATAATAATAAGGATGATAATAATAATAATAATAATAATAATAATAATAATAATGAAAAAGATAATAATAGTAATAATAGTAATGATAATAATAATAATAATAGTGATAATAAATAGTAATAAATAAAAATAAAGATAAAGATAATATAAAGCTATAAAAAGATAAAAAATAAAACTCTATAAAAACATCTCCTAAAAAAAATGCTAAAACCTCCTAAAATCTCCTTTTTTATTCTTACTTCTTGTTTTTGGACCGCGACCCACTGAGTCAAAATGGGGTATGACACGAGCCGTTGGAAATGCCAGTTTTTATATCTTCCTGTGCATCATCAACAACTACTATTTTCTTACATTTCTTCATCTTCTTCCCTTTCTTCTTCTTCTTCTTCATAACATAACACTCATCCCCTTCATCTTTAACCCAGAAATCAAAATCAAAAAATCAAACCTCAATTCATTAGGTCATAAAATCAATCTTTATATCTTTGTTCTTTCAAACTCAAAAACAAATCAAAACTAGAGTGAAGCATCTAGTGAAGATCTGGATCCAGTGCCACACCAGTGAATCATCCTCACATTCTTTGAGTCACCCCTCTTTCCTCAAACGAACACCATCTCCTTCACCCTACTTTCTGTCATCGTCGTCGATCGGTCTCTTCCAACCGTTTCAATCAACCACTTTCATCAACCTCCCTACACCAACAACAACATCACCATTGCCCATTAGCAAACCCAACAACAACGCAAAAACCTGCCCATAAAACCAAGAAAACTAAATCGATACTCCAAGAGAAAACAACAAACCTAGAGAGAGAAAAAAAATCCTTAGAAATCAAAACCTCAGAAGAAAAAAACCTCTTTCATTTGTAATTTGTATTTGCTGCTACAATAACTCGAAATTTCAATTCTAACTACAGATCTTCTCCTCAAATTCAACCTCTTCATCGACACTCAACTGGGGTTTGTGTTTGCTGCTACAATAACCTCGTCACATATCTCCCTTGCAACAGTAACTCACAAATCTCAATCTACTTCCAGCTGGGATTTTTCGAAGAAAAAAAAATACAGAGAGAATGGGGCGGGGGTGGCGTTGTTGAAATTGAAAAAGAAGGAAAGGTTAATGGGTTTGGTGGTGGATGGTACCTGAGAAGGAAAAAGAAGGAAAGGTTAATCTGTTTGGTGGTGGAAGGTACTAGAGAAGGAGAAGAATAGTTTTATTTAATTTGTGAGGAAATTTTTTTTTATTTGGCATTGAATCCAGTTTTGATTTGTTACGAGAGAAGAAGAGATGAATATTGAGTTTATTAACAAATGAATTTGAGTGTTTGATTTTTTTATTTTTGATTTTCTGGGTGTAAAGATGAAGATGGATGAATCTGTATGATGATTATGATGAAGATGAAGATGAAGAAAAGGGAAGAAGATGAAGAAATGTAAGAAAATATTAGTTGATGATGCACAGTAAGATATAATAAACTTGCATTATCCAACGACTCTCTTTTAAAATAAAAAATCATACCGTTAAAGTTAAAAAATTTAATAAGGTGTACGATGGACCACACACAAAGTTGGTCCATCTTAGACATTTGTGGTTAAAGTTAACAGACTCGGACTAAATTGACTGACGGAGGTAAAGTTAAAGGACCAGTATGAAAATTTTATGAGTTATGAGACCAAAATGAAAACAACAAATAAGTTAGGGGACCAAATGTTCAATTAAGCCAAAACAATAATAAACGACAAAAATGGAAAAGTACAATGTCCAAAATCTGTCCATCAACAAACAAGTCTTAAAAATGAAACCAATGCAATCTACTGATTATCAGTTTAGTTGTGAGTGTTTGGTCTAGTAATCTCAAGAAAGTCAAGTTGAAATCCTCTCATACAGTTGTAAAATGGTCATTTATGTCGCATTAATAAATAATGATTTTTTTTTTTATCTATTTTTAAAAATGAAAATAAGAAGTATAGGACATTTTAACTACTTGTTGGTACTATCGGATGAACTTTTTTGTAGCTGAGTCATGATGTCATAACATGTCAATTGTTACAGTTGAGATGTCAAGGAAATAAACTTTGCACCATAATATATAATGTGAAACTACTAAGAAGAAATTAAATTAAATTTTGCAGTGTGACAAGGATCCAAGCAACAATATATAAATTTATATATATCCAAATGCATCAAATGAATTACATCCTAAGCACTGTCTTCACATCTCCCTAATAATAGATATATCTCAAAAGAATTCAAAAGATTACAACTACATGTAACAATTGACATTCAAATTTCCACAGTAATAATGAAATATATAATAAGATAAGGCTGCCTACACTTCGGTTACAGTATAGCCTGCATGCCAAGTAAGGTAGATGACATTTATTAATCCTAATTTTTCTCCCTAACCTAAGAATTAATGTGCAACAAGCAACTTTCCTCACCTTAAGTTGAAGGTTTCTCCTCATCTGATTGAGAGCATGGAGGCTCAGAATTAACAAAAAAGTCATCCACTGAAATTAAAACCATAAGGTAAGATGTAAGTATCTTTGGTTTATCAAATTCTAACTTACAAATAAAAATAAAAGCAATAACAGAATATGAAGAGCATATTAAGGCATTCTTTGAAATGTTAAGTTAAATACATCTATCAACATATATGCAAGTTGAAATGCAGCCATATTTTGTTATTTCTTTTAAAGGAGCACTCTTAATTAATAATTCTCTAATGAAATCTTCATAACTGTAAAAGCAAATCATACTTGTGTGATATGCAAACAACTTTATCAAGTAAAATTAATAAAGGTTCCTATATTTTTAGGAAATTTACAAATATGTATAATTGATCACCAGGCTCATTTTACTCTTTAAAGTGGATTGCTCACGCTAAAGGGGTCGGATCCTTCTTTGCGTGTTCACAGAGCAAACCTCCACAAGACACTAATGCAACCCTTGCGAAATTCATAATATGTTATGAACATGCACTTAATATCATCTGTTGTTTATTCATCAACCGTTAAAATTACTTTACCCTCTATAGAGTGAATTGTGCACTTTAGAGGACCTACATCCAGAACCTAATATAACCTGGCGCATTGGCCTGTTTCGATTAACTTATTTGAGCTTATCTACTGGCCTAAACACCTGCAAGACTGTTTAAGAGAGCTTATGGAAATTGTTTATGACATGTTGATAAGCTGCTTTTAGCTTATTTCCATAAGCTATCTAGGATAGCTTATGAAAATAGCTTATGACTTATATAAAAATAGTTTGACTTTAATTTTGTTTTTATTATAAAAATAGCTTATACATAAGAACTAATATGATAAGCCCTTATGATATAAACGCTTAACTACGTTGTGGTTTAAAACTTAGATCTTATTTGATTGTCAACTAAATCTTGTAGGACCGCTGTGATTCATCGAAGTTATTAAAATTTAGGACATGTAAAAAGAATAAAGATGTGCATTTAAAATTACCTATATCCTGTTGATCTGGAGATTCAAGCAACATGTCTGAATCAGATGGCAAAAATGGCGAACCCGGATAGTTTCCCAGAGCTCCAAGATCTGCAAAGAGTTCAACATATTTCATTGCGAAAATACATCCCAATAGGACTACTATTTTGAAGTGTTAGGGCTTGCTTGGTGTCGACAGATTGGTGAACATACAAAATCTTAAGTAGAATCCTTGACTGAGTTGACTCCAAGGTGTGATTTTCAAAATGATTATCCATCATTTACTTGAAATTGATGGCACTTAAGTCATCGATAGCAAACTTAGAAATTGTTAATGGTGCTGCCAAAATATTTTGTATCTTTTGAGCACTACAGAAAATGTTTGCATGCTAACAGTTCTCCACAGCTAAGGAAACACAGACACGACTCAAAATCAAATATTAAATTATTAACAAACAATAAATGCATGATTCTTCTTTTCAGAGGACAAATTTTACTACATTCTAGAAAAAAAAAAATTATGCAAACAACTTATAATTTATATGAAAACAATGACTTTTATCTTTTTTATTATAGAAATAGAAGATTATAGATAAGCACTTACTACTCTCGGTCTCAAATATAAGTAACTGATCAAACAAAGTTGATGTATTTGGTTCAAATTTTGGACCAAATACATCAACTTTCTATGACCAATTTTTGCTTATATTTGAGACCGGAGGGAGTATATAATAAGCGCTTAATTAATCTGGTTAACGAAACATGATCTATATATCTAAAAAGAAGATCATAGATAATAAATTACCTCCCAAGTTTGGTAAATCTGCGGTTAAATCTGATAGGCTAAAATTCCACTGAATTTGATCCAGCGATCTAGAAATCCCGTTCCCGCCATCCGGTGCAAGCTGCAGTCCTACTGAACTTGCCACATCAGATGTAAATGCTGAATCAAGAACTGATGCATCTGCGCCCATTCCTGATATTTCCGATGCAGTGAAAGGGAAATGACCACTCGATGCCACTGATGTTGGACTCACTGGCATTTCTGAGACGGATGACATTGTACCATTTTGTGGAATCATAGGAGCCATATCAGGAGCACTGTGGTCCATCACCATGCTTCAATAACCAAAAATGCAAATCAAATTACTTATAAAAGAAAATAATAAAAATTAAAAAAAAAAAAAAAAAAAAAGAAAGGAAGATCCTCCGCATTCAACCAATTAACCTACTCCCTTTATTCATTTTTAATTGTCGCATTTGTAGAAAATTGTGTTCCTATTTACTTATCATTTTCAAAGTTCAATGTAACTTTCAATGTAACATTAATTATTACTTGTCAATACTACCGTTATTTATTCCAGAAAGAAATAGATGCAATGAGATAATAAATGATTAAGATTATTATAAGAAAAAGATGAATAGTTCTATCAAAAGTAACAAGATTTATTGGTTGTCTTGGTATGTATAAGAAGTCCTAAAATGACAACTAAAAAGGAACTGAGGGAGTAAAACCTAAGTGCATGATGGCCACAATGATTAAGGCATACAATGAGAAATACAAAAGCTAGCAATGCAAGATCATCTACAAACAATCTCAACTGTAATATTGTCCAGAATTTAATCTGTATGCATTGTCAGTGTATTTTTACACATGCATCCATTCTTCACATTGTCATAGATATTTGTGGAGATATTTTAGTCGTTAACATAAAATGATATCATGGTATGATTTGATTGGGATGCAAGTACTCACTCATTCCCAGAATTCATCCGAATGGGGTGGAAATTGCTCGGTGCAGGGACTCCATTAACCACATGACAACTTGACATGCCCATGGAGTCCATATGAGGCTGACCTGCAGCTGGCATAGGATGCTGCTGTAGTACTGGATATCCCATAGGTAGATTGTTGACTGCACTGCAAACAAATGGTGTTACAGAATAATGGAGGATTATGAAGAAAAGATAAAGCATAGAAGGGAACTTAGTTATGCATAAAATCCTAATCCGTCGTTTTAACACCGAAAGGTATTCAAAAATAAAATAAAAAATTATGCATAAGGCTCAAATATTCTCAGGCCATAAGGGACAGGAAGGGAAAGTTTCTAGTATCATAATAAGAACAATCTTGTAATGGTACTAATATTTAACATTTCTCAAGTATCCAAACTTCTTAACTGTCCAAAGATTTGGAAAAATCTATATATTATATTTGGAGTAAAGTTAGGAATAATGCTCATGATAGTTTTTAGAATTTAGGTTGCTTATTAGTTCACTTTAATATAATCAAGGAGTTTCCACAACTGCAATATCATGTGTTATTGGATAATGCTTTCAATCGGGAATCAACAATGACATCAATTGTTAGAGGTTCCAAAAGTACAATGATGGTAGTTATAACATAACATAATATAACAATTAGGTTTAGAAACCTTGTTCTCATGCTTCGACCCTATTAAAAGGGAGGGTGATTCCATAGGTGATTAGTATAGAATGAATATCATGCATTGACCTAGATATGCACTTGAGCAGCCCAAATATATATATATATATATTAATGATATTACATGTTATGAAGAGTCTTCATATATTTAAAGAACTTCTATACATTAAATATGACAAGAGGGGTAAGAATTTACCAGGCATAGGGTGGATTCCATTCTGTATCGGAGCCAATGGAACCTTTGGAGGCATGGGACACTTCATTAGATGATACTGATGCTCAAGTAAATGATTGAATAAAAGTATCTGCTTTTTCAATTTTAATCTAACATAGTAGGCTCTGAAGAAATCAGCATTCTCCTCTTCTAACTTCTGCCACACTGAATTAATAAAAGCATCAATTACAAAGCAAGGTCACACAAGTTTGTATCCATTTTTAAAGGAAATTAAATTACAAGAATGCATGGTACGCATTGTATTAAAATCAATGTCTCAACTATCAAGTTATGTTGATTTCCATGTTACCAATTTATGGATAAACCTGTGTTATTTAGATAAGACACGGAAAATCATTTATGAGGGCCTGTTTTGATGTTTAAGTTTATCTACTGGCATAAGTACTTGTAAAATTGTTTAGAAGAGCCTATGGAAACAACTTATGACACGTCCATAAGTTGTTTTAAGCTTATTTCCATAAGCTTTCCAGAATAGCTCATTAAAACAGCTTATACAAAAACAGTTTGACTTAATTTTATCTTTTATCATAGAAATAACTTATAAGTAAGCATGTATATGAATAGCAATTATAATATAAACACTTAATTAAACTGCTTATCCAAACAGGGCCTAAATGTATAAAAGTTTTTCAGTGAATAACATTGCAATAGATAACTAATTTTTAATTAGAATGCAAAGTGGCCTAAAGATGCCTACCAAGAGCTGTAAATCCGGGATCTATCTTTGCCCGATTCAGTAGAGTTTTAACCACTTCATCTTTATTCATATATAATTGCAGGCACCTTTCTATTAAATTCTGGACCTACAAAAGTTTTTGGAATAAATCAAAGGGAAAAGAAACAGATTAAGTTATTTAATCCACAAGACAAAAGAAGAAAATGAAAAGTAGAGAACAATAGAAAACTAATCAAATTAGTTTATCAAAGAACTACGATATGCTTACAAGCTCAATATCCTGCCGTGAAACCTTTTTGCTATCATTGCTTGAAGCAGATGCTGAGCCTGAGTCTGCAACAGGAGCATCAGTTGTGTGATTGTTTGGATGTTCACTCTTGGGCTCGTGTGAAGCTTGAGTTGATGACTGTAATTCTTCTGAGTTCTATAAATCCATAAAACAGTATATTTAGTTCAATTATAATATTGCGAGCAGCAAAGCGTTATGAAACAAATCTAGATAATCACGCAGAGTTTGCATCGCCATAAGAGTAGGAAGCAAGGCAGCATTCTCCAATGTTGAAAACACTGCCAACTCAACAACCAAGTCTTATCTCACTAGGTGGGGTCAGCTGCATTGATCAAACGACGTCATGTTCTATCAAATATCATATTTCTATCCAACTCATTAATCCCTAGATCTTTCTAAACAGTTTCTTTTATAGTTTCTCTAGGTCTTCCTCTACCTCTAGTGATTTGACTCCCCTCCATTTGATCTACTCTCCTTGCTACAAAATCCCCAGGTGTTCTCTCTACATGCCCAAACCACCTAGGCCTAGTTTCCACCAACCTTTCTACTATAGGTGCTACCCCAACTCTCTCTCTAATGTTGTCATTTATAATCGTATATAGTTTAGTCTTACCACACATCCAACATAACATCATCATCTATGCTATAGTTAATTTATTTTTGTGCTGGTTCTTTACATCCCAACACTCTGTCCCATACAACATCACCAATCTTACAACTGTCCAATAAAATTTTCCCTTCAACTTGAGCAATACTTTTGTATTATATGAAACATTGCCGGCCCAAAGCTTGCTAATTTTTCAAAACATTAAATATTTACAGAGTAGGTAGCTTAACAAAGCATTACTGCGGATTAGACAAGTTGAAATAGCTAGACCAGATTAAAAAACCACCACGCAAACTTCCATTTCTCCAATATAGAGACCATCGTCTCCAAGTACTGCCAGAAAATTCATTATGCTAACGAAGTATTATAATTACGGTTCTTCCCCACACAACCAAATTAACAACTTCATATATGCAACAATTCATCTATCTCTAGTCGCCACAGCTACAAAAGTAGTCTGTTTACTTTCTAAAAACTTCCTGAGTTTTTATTTTCTAAAGTTTATGTTCGTTTCAAATTGCTAGCAAGCAGATGGAAAACTCATGTAGTAAACAGTTGTGAAAGAGAGAAGATGGAAAACAAGCTAGAAATAATGCATTTCCAGAAACAACGATGACATTGTTTTGCCATTTTCAAAATATCTGAAAATGTTATATCTGTTTTTAAAAATTGCAAGGGAAATATTAGACCTATATGCTTTTATGTTTATTTGTTGTAGTGAAAATGAAAATAAGGAAACACATAAGAAAATTCATAGAAACACTATCCACAATGGGTCACATACAAAACAAAATAAGAATGTGTACTCTATTTAATTGTAGAACAAACTTTTAATAACAAATTGGTTTTCAAAATGTTTATTAATAAAACTCTTCAGCTTTGACAGATGTGGAAGCAAAAAATATCACAAACACCAAAGATTTTCATATGCGGTGTTACAAGTTCAGCTAATCCAGAGAAAGCATATGCTTATGCTGATTGAATTAAGCAATTTCCTTATGATGAATGCATCCTTTCGACAGAAAATGCATAACAAGCATACAAGAAGTTGAGCTCAACCTAGATATTTAAAGGAACAGTATCATGCATTTCTATTATTAGTATTGAGGTGTATAATGGGAAAACCTGCAAGTTCTTCATTTCAGTAAAAAGAAGGCCGAGTGCATGTCTTTTGAGAAACGCGGGTAGTCACTAACTTCCACTGAACTCAAGATTGTTCACTTATATGTCCAACACACCACCGTATATGAATAAATTTCATCTGTAACAAGAAGACCAATGAGAGAATTGTAAACCAAGCCGCTTCAATAATCGTTAAAAATTATCGAAAGAGTATGCTCAACATCAAACAAATCCTCATATGATAAAGAAAATGAAATTTCCTATGCAGTTACATAATCATGTAAAAATCTTTACACCAATAGTACACCAAAATTATTATTTTCCATATACAATAAATTGTACATTTGAAAGCTTATTATAAAGGTTTACTAATACATTTATTACCATACTAAAGTAAATATGAGCAAATTATGTGATGTAAGTTTAAGATGCAACAAAACACCACATTCCAATAGCTTCTTTTTTTTTTTCATTCAACTTAACAATTCTTTTAGAAAGATTAAGATATTCCATTCCACCACAATTTTTAACATGAACTTTGAATTTCTTCACAAATAGAAACAAATCAAAGTTGCATCTAATTCTCCATATAAAAAAAATGAAATTATGTAACACTTCCAGAACCCCTCAAACAACAAAAGAAAAAATGAATTCTTAGTATCTCCATTGAAATCAGATAAACAAAACAATCCTTTTGAATCTCAAGTAAAAAACAGAAAATTTTAATACAAATAAAATAAAATGAAAAAAAGTAGATAAAACAAAAATTGAAGTAAACCAGATCTAAATTGTGAATGAAGAGTAGAGAACTAAAAATTGATTGACCAAACAAAAATTTCCTTCAAAGGAACGAACTTTTTAAGCTACAAGACAACATAGAACCACCCAAATGCATCAAACACGAAAATAAACAACTCATGAACCAAAAAGGGAAATTTAAGATCTAAAAAAAGATAAAATTATTACCTCACATACCCAGTTCCTGAATCTGCAACCCCTCAAAGAAAAAACCCCAAAAAAAAAAAAAAAACTTTATTTTTTATTTCGACAAAGTGAGAAAAACACACCAAGAAAAGTAAGAAATGGGTTTTGAAGTTGAAGTGAAGAATGAGAATAGTAGCAATGAGGTTTAAGCAGAGAGAGAGAATGGGAGAGATATTTTTGAAAAGGGTGGAAAATGATATTTACATTAGAGACAGAAAGAACACAAGTGTGTGAGAGAGTTGTTGCTGGGAGAGAAGAGAATTACAGATTGAGAGAGAGAGAGAGAGAGAGAGAGAGAGAGAGGGATCTTCAAATGAAAGAAATGAATAAAGAAACAAAAAATTGAGGCAATTTTGTTGAAAAATCTAACAAAATGGGAAAGTGACTCTCTTGACTCTTGTGTGGTTTGTAGTTTCTTTTTTAGAGAAAATTTAGGTGTAAAATTGAAGAGTCTGTCAAGTTGAATTTACAAAGAAAAGTGAAAAGTGAAAACTGAAAAGTGATTGGTAAATATGTGTACACCCTCTATAAGTAAAAAATCAAATTTTAAATAGATTGAATAACTAAGGTATTCGGTATGTAATATAAAACAAATATATCAATTATTCGATAAATCTAAAAAGTGAAATGTTGTTTATAATTGATATCTTGGAGAATATAAATGTAACTAATTAGTTGTGCATGTGGGTTTGAGTTTTTTTTTTTGTAAAAAAACAAATATTTAGTTTATGATTTGATCTTTAGTTTGTGTGCATAAGAAAACATATGTTGAAAAATATCAAATTATCAAAGTCTCGACAGACTAATTTTAGAAGTTATGCGCGAAGATTTTTAAAAAATGCATGTAATATATCAGAGGGGATTTCAGAGGCTATTTGACATGCATTTTTTTATTAGATTAAATCAATGTGGATCTCACGTAAAATGGAAAAATTGATATTAATTTCACACAATAAGAAAGCAAGTGTTAGAGTGGGCTTGAAAAAAATTGTTTTTAACATTCTTCACACCGAGCGGATTCGTAGACCCACTAAAGTCAAGGTAGGTCAAAGAAAGGACTATCTCTGGTGGATCTTCTAACTTCAGTCTGTGGTCGTAGAGAAGGAAAATAGCCTCCTCTTGCCCGCACCAGACTCAACTGAATGCGAGAACCCGCCAGGATAGCAAAATAAGTCACCAGTACTGTCAAATGAATAGCAATGTGATTTCATCCCAACAAAACAAACTTCTAAAGAGGGCAAAGAAATTTAAGTTGCGATTGTCTGGTACTTATTAGTAGTTGTAAAAAATTATACGCATGGTAATTTTATCTCATTAGAGCAACACCTAGGTTTTGAAATAAAAGGATACGAACACAAGGTATATAGATGGAAGAAGTTACTATATGTTTTGAAGCAAGTGTCTAGGGCTTGAAACAAATGAATTGATACAATTTTATAGCAGTAGGGCATCTCAAAGTGTTCAGTAGAGTTAATATAAAGTATCGTCGGAGGAGGAGTGACAGGAGCCATAAATGAAAATTAAAAGGACCTTAAATAAAACTCCAATATATTTATAAAATATATTTTTTGGATGCTAGAGGAGGAAACAATGGTTTGACATAGTACTTGATGATTTTTAGGCTTTTTTCTATGTTCACTACAAAAAAATAAACAATTGAAATTTTGTTTTCGATCGCTCCAAAGTCCAGTCGTCATTCATCATCTCATGACTCAATAGACCAATTTCACATTACCCACCTGGAATTAGATTCCCTTCCATCTGTAATACTTTAGTAGGTTGATAACCACTCAACGACTACATGACCTGGACACTGATGGGAGCCGTCTGTAACGACCCCACCTTTACTCGAAAACGGCTCCATCCCAATGTTGTATAAATGTCTCCTTCAACAACGATTCAAGGTAAACTTTCTTTCCACCTAAAAATCTCTCATTTTTTGTTCTCATACTAACTTGAGAGTTAGAGTGCTTGTAGATACCACCGGACATTCAAACTTGATGGAACGTTGTTCCGGTCCGGCCAACCTTCTCGATCATTCATATCAATTTTCATCCTACCTCTACTTCTACCAAAATTCCAAATGATGCATCTCTCTTAAATCTAGTGAGTAACCAACCCACATTTACACTTTCTACCACATATCACACCCCACATTTTCATGCAAACTTTGTTTAGTAATTACCTAAACATGAAGACATAAAGTAAATATTAACTATGTAACACTGAAATTAGTTTATAAAACTTGGAGGACCATGGAACTTGCATGTCCCTCTTCTCCATCCGCACCTGCCTCGAAGCTTTGGTTAGAGGATCTAAAAGAAATAACATATTGAGTTGTTATATGACACATTTGTGATTTGGTTTGGTCCTCAAGGTTGCTTTGAAATAGTATAATTTTTAATAACTCCATCTTTGATTTTGTATAACTAGTATTTGATTAATTAAGTTTCACTTTCGGTCTCATATTATTTTTGTGGCAAAATTAGGAGCTTTTGGTTTATCAATTGTGTATTTGCAAGACCTTATTATAAGTATTATTCCTTAGAAAAGTAATGGTGCTTGGTGAGTCTTACGCTCAACCTTTTCAAGCTTTATGTATTGTTGGTGAAAATGAAGAAAGGAAATGCAAAAGCAAGTGTAACATTGATTGGCCTAATTATGTGATCTATAAAAAGAAAAAAGACAAAAGTGGTAAATGCTGTCCCAAGTTGTTGATTGTTGTTTTTATAGTCATATTCATATATATCCTACCTACTTACGAGTGACACTATGCCACCATCATATTTCTTCCCATTCCCAATATTAAGTGCCCATACACTTGTTCCCCGTGCCGTGGTCCAACCCTGTGATAACCTGCACACTCATGACTCAACTTATTCTTCCACCATATTGCATTTTATCATTCTATGAATCTTATACTTCAAATATATACTCTATATTCTTTATTATAAGACTCACTCTTAAAATGCAATTCACGGTAATTAAATAATCTTAAACCGAATCTAAAGATCGTTAGAACTTGTGTTGCAAAACTGCTTTAATTATTTAAACAAGAAGATGAAGATGATGAACATGATAAAGATTGCACAAATAAATTTCAAAGTGTGTGTGAACACATTAAACTTTATGTTTGATTCTCCTCCTATAATTTATGAATCGGATGCAAAATGAGTATATTAGCGGATCCCTTTCAAATGCTTTGGAATCCTTAACATAAATTACATATTCACATCAAACGTATCATCAATGATAGTTTATAGAATAAAGTTATCAAGTTTGCTCTCTTACACTAAAGAAAATAAGAAATGATATAGTATTATTTTTTGTAGAATTTTGACTCACAAAATTAATTTTGACTCACAAAATTGCGATTTTGTGTTGTTTTCCTGCCTCCAAATTGTCTTACTTTATAGAGAAATTTATGTTTTTAAAAGATTTTCCCTCTTTTTTGATTGCGCTCCGGTTAGGATTCTCTCTCGGAACTTTTGTTGTATAATCATACTCCTTCATATAATATTACAGCAGTAAAACCAGTACTCATTTCTTTCTGTTCGGATGATTTACGGTATATATACTCATTCTTTCACAATAGGAGTAAAGTATACTATTATTGAATTATCATAATTGAATATAGTACAATAAAATATAATATTATCATCCTACTAAAAAAAGTGAAAAAAAATATTATATGAGATAATTTTTTTAATAGAGAAAAATTAAAGTAAGTTGGATTCTAGGGACTCACCAGGATCAAGACGGGCATCACGACCCAGAGAGAGCGCCTATAGGTATACTTATATATTAGCCACTAAAGAGATTCTCACATCGACAACAAGATTTAAACCCAAGATCTTACGAGTGAGTCAACTCCTTACAAACTAAGTCAATATTTATTGGTTTCTGATATAATTATTCAGTATGTAATATAATACTCTTAACATTATTAAAATATAATATATAATATTACAATTTATATATTAATGAGTTATTTTAAAATGATTTATTTGGTAAAATATTTTTCATTTGGATGATATAATTATTTGTGAAATTTTATTTATCACTGATAAAAAAAACTCATAATAGTTTCTTTAATTTAAGAAAATAATTCATTAAATCTTTCAAATGTTATAAAATTCATTAAAAATAATTCTCAAATCACCCCTAATGTTATATTTTTTTCATGATCAGGGAATTCAATAATATTTTTTAACAGACATTATAAAAAAAATTAGCAAACAATATTTTGTTTAAAGATAGATTTTAAGTTAGTAGAAAAATATATAATTATCAAACAACTTTAACTTTATTTTTAAATGGGGCCAAACATACTCTATGTATACTAGTTTTCTCTTTTAGTACTAAAAAGTTTGTTTTTAATCAAGAAATAATTTTACTGCGACTAAAATTGAAGATTGATATCCTTTTCAAAAAAAAATTGAAGATTGGTATACTTGCAAATTTAAGATAAAAAATATTCACAATTGTTTTTTTTATCTTAAATTTGAAAATTTACACCACTAGTTATAAGTGACAAAGCAATATGAAAAATATTTAACCCAACAAAGCAATATGACTTTTTTTTAAAGTATAATAATTTATTGTTTTTGTTTAGTTACTTATGTGCACAATGTTCGTATATTTTGTCAATGTCGTGTGGATTGAAATTGTGTATATATATGACTGAGTAAATGTGTTCTTTTGTGTATTTTGTCAATGTCTCCACTAAATTCGAGTAAATCATCAAATTTATCTATGTTTTTATGAGTCATTCTTAAATTAGTTTTCGACTCAATTAATATTTCAATTTAATCTCTGTCTCTGTCAAAATTTCTCAATTAAGTCTCTGTCTTTATGTTTTTGTCACATGATGAGAGATCTAATTAAGAAACTTTTGACAAAGACAGATACTAGTTTAAAATATTAATAGAGTTAAGATTAATTTGAGAATTACTTACAAAAACGGAGACCAATTTGATTTTATTTTCCGAGTATCTCTATCAAGCAAACGTTACATTCGTAAAACCGTGGCACCGGCAAGAAATAACCTCTATCACCAACCGAATTTGAACCACTAAAATTACAAATGGGGTCAACAATTTCTTTAAAAAAATATCACGGAAAGAGAGGAAAAAAACAATCCTTGAAAATGAAATTATACAATTCTTAGGCTTCATAGCTGCTAGGGGGATAAGCACAAAATTTCATTTATCACTTCCAACTAATCATTGTAGCTATCCTTAGCTCTTAGATTTTTGCTGTTGATGGAATTAGCTCGTTTTTTGTTTATACTATATACTTAGCTCTTAGTGATAAAATTCTTCAATGAAAAATTGACATTCAAAAGAATAGTTGTGTTATATTCAATCGTATAGTACTTAGTATTTATAGGGTTTAGAGGTGAGTCCAAATGATCGTTACATTGAACTTAGATCAACCATACAAGTGGCGTTGAACACCACATTTTCAGTCAAACTTTGAAAGCATTACATTGAGCTTAGCTATATGAATCCACTAACTTACATGTTCAACATCCACTTTTTCCATCAAATAAGTGTGGAACTTAAATGTGTGTCGATCCATTGAGTTGGGTATGCTCCTCTTCCACTTACTGTTATGTCCGTTAGCACTCAACATCAACCAAGGAATTTGGATACAAGATCCAGTCAAATGTCAATCTTGATACCATTTTGTTGGATCTTAATGGAAATTCAAATATCATCACAGTGAACTTAGATCAACCATACAAGTGAAATTGGACATTATGTATCTTCACCCAACACTTTAGATATTATATACTCCATTGTTGCTAATTATAAAACCATTTAGAAGAAGAAAAAAAGTGTCCTTAAATATAAAACCATCTGCCAATTTTTATATGCATTTATTACTTTTTTCTTCAACTATATCCCTTATTAATATTACCAATTGTCTTCCCATAAGTACACGGTCAAAAGTGCTTATAATCACTTGACTAGTTCGGATGTGGCAATTGACGACCGTTGTAATCATGTTTTATGGCTTAAGCAAATTCCGCTTAAGGTCAATATTTTTGTTTGGCGTTTGTTCCTGAATAGATTGGCAACTAAGACGAATCTGTTTAGGAGGAATATATTGGATTATAACGATTCTTTGTGTTCGACTGCTTGCGGATTCGTTGAGGATCAGGACCATTTGTTCTTTTCTTGTGCTTTTTATGGCCGCCTTTGGCTCTTAATTTCAGGATGGTTAGGCATCCCGACGACTCTTCAAGGATCTCTATTTGAGCATTTCCTTCAGTTTGGAGGTCTTGGAGGTTTTTCCAACAAGTCTCGTCTGGCTTTTAATATTATCTGGATTTCAGTTCTTTCTACTATCTGGAAGGACCGCAATTTGAGGCTTTTTCATAACAAATCGGAACAACTTCTATCTTTGTTGGAAAAGGTTAAACTCCAAGCATTTTGGTGGTTAAAATCTTTTTATGCTGTTTTTGATTTTGAGTATTCGGTTTGGAGGTTAAATCATTTATTCTGTCTTCAGGTTGTAACATAATGTTGTTTTTTCTTGGCTACTTTGTTGTAGCTTGTGGATTGTTTCTTTGTAATTGTTGGATATTTTAGTTTTCTTTGGTAGTGCTAGAGGAGCTTGTGTTTGTTTTTTAATAAAATTTGTTTAGCTTCTTCAAAAAAAAATATTACCAATTGTCTTGAAATATGAAAAATCAACATTAGATGTATTTATATTTATATAAATGACAATTTAATAATATTTACATATTTTTCAAATAAATTTATTACTCCAACAACTTTTCTCAATACCCATGATTTTTGTTAATATTCTCGTATATTAAGGGACTAATGGAGTATAATAGTCTCATCACTCAATCATTTTCCCATCCACTATTAAATTGTTAACTTGCACTTCTTTCAAAAGAAAAATTGTTAACTCACACTTTTGATATACATCACACATCTAATTGTATGGTTTACTTTTATATCCACACAAATAAAAATACGTTAACCATTAGTGTTTTTTCATTGGCTTTGGCAAAAAAAAAAAAAATATCTTTGATTTTATCAATCTAAAATCATTTTTTAAGTCCCTAACATTCATTTTAGGACATATTAATAGAACTCAGACATACAAAAAAAAAATTAATAGAATTCGTTTTATGCTTTAATTTTTTATGCAGAATCGCACATGCTAAAATGACATCACATACATTATTAGGTCTCACCTGAAATAATATGACCTTCCATTATATACGTATAAATAGTTAGCAGATGTAGACTAAAAATAGTGATTTTCCTCTCAAAATAAAATAAAATAAAATAGTGACTTTAGATTTTGGAGGGATAAAATTCAAATAAATGAGGTATAGGGCAAATACCAAAATTCACCGATTTTGCATAAATAAATTTTAAAAATTTGCCATGTATGATAGTCTACATTGAGGTGGATCAACATATTTGACTAAAAACAGCCACACTAATGAGTTTGAAAACTGTATTTTCACCCAAAATTTTAAGATATTGAGTATATGAGTCATTTCTCACTTATATACGCTATTTAACATCTACTATTTTATCTAATGTGAGATTTTAACTCACACTTGATACATCACAACAATCTTCCCCTCAAATGAGACTTTCTACGTTTTGATCCAACACCAAAAATCATCACTCTTGCTCCCCTTCAAACTCGAACCATATTCTGATACCATGGTTGGAACTTCTGAAGGAGCCTACACGGTGGATTAACACATTAGTTTAAGAACAACCACACAAGTGAGTTTGCTCCTATTTTAGATTTGAAATTTTTGTTAGTAAGGTAAAATTCTATTCCATTTCTATTCATTTTCAATAGAAATTAGAAACCTATAATTTTTTGGCACCTTACTATTTTTTTTAACCGGCTCTAAATGCGCATTTGATTTGCTAAAAAAAACAAAGAAATAGACTGGACAATTTTTTTACCATGTTTGATTTAGAAACTGATAATGGAACCAAACGAAACAGGTAGTAAGAGACTTGACAAAAACATTCGTGTTCATCGCTAAATCATGAGAGAATTTTTTGTCCAAAGTACATATTATCAAAAATACCAAAATACCCTTTTTATTTTTCAACATCAAAGATATTATCTCTAACTCTCTGATACAATTTTTTTTCTTGTCTTGTACACCCCCGTTTACTATTATAAGCAAAAACCTGCTTTTTAGGTTCATTTAATAAATGATGTATGTGGTCTATATAATATACCACATACATCATTTATTGAATGAATCTAAAAATAGATTTTTGCTTATAATAATGACCAGAGGTGTATTGTTTTATCGTGTACTATTATGTCCAATACTTGCCATGATTGAGCGTGGCAAGTCATTAATTAATGACATGTTGCTCACCAATTCTAGAATGAATATCTAAGGAAAATTTGGGGAGTTTGTTTCCCCCCCTCATTGCGGCCAATTAGATGAAACAACTTTGCATGTATTAAGAGACTTAATAACTCTATAAGTCCTTTCCATTCCAATCTTGATGCAATGTGTTGAATATGTTGGACTTATATAACAACTCTTAAACGTTGGATACTAAAGAGTGCATGGACGTGTCTTACCACAGATGGAGCATTGGAGAGGGGTGAAGGTTTTGGCAGGCTTCAGAGGTTTGTTGAGAGATGGGAAGTGGATTTGTTGCGTTACACGTTTGGTGGGGCAAATGAATTCAAAATTTATCGTGCAAATCATAAATGGTAGAGATGATAGTGCTGTTTTTTGTTGGAGTTAGATTGGGATGTTAGGATCTCCCACATCTATCGAGAGATATGCAGATATGTTCTTGCAAATGTAAGTTGTGTTTTTAGCATGAAAATTTTGGTGTTTAACCACCCTTCTTTTAGTTGATGTATGTATTTGATGATGATTTTAAGGATAGGACATTTGATTAAAGCGGTTTTCACATAAGAACATCAAAACACATCAATAATATTCAATTTTGTGTGGTTTTCATTTTATTTTTTTTATGAATTTACGGTTTTAATTTGAATTAGTTTTAATATAAACACCCATGTTTAGGGTTCTCTCCTTATATTAGTTCTTCATAGTTTCTTTCTTTTCTAGGGCTTAAGGATCTGTTGTATTAGAAAAAAAGCACTTAGTGCCAAAATCTAGAAGATGTATCATTTAGTCCTATTCAAGAGAAATTTGTGTGATTTTCAAGACAGCAGACAGTTTAGAACCGGTGATATATAGCCACCGGCAACAATATAGCCATGGTGATAGAACCGGTGATATATAGCCACCAGACAGTTTTGATAGGTGATAAAAGACACAAGAAACTTTTGGTGTACATGGTTGAGACAACAATGTATAAACACAACTACAACTTCGAGTGGTGCCAATATGAGTCGGTAGTGTACCCGATTGTGTTTTCATTACTAAGGGGAATCAAACTTAGTTTAACTTATTAGGGAAATTATTGGTAAGGACCACATTATATCAACTTCTATCACTACCTTCTTCTAATCATTATTACAAACAAATATTTATTTATTTTTAGACTAATCAAGTAACTGATGTATATGAGTTATTTTTGCTTTTATCAAGTACGTAGTGGTTAGAATTCCCATTTTAAAATAAATAAGTGAGGTGTCCGGGGTTCGAACCTCGACCCCTGCAAATTACAATGCATTGTTCATATCAACTGAGTTATACTCACTGGAACGATGTATATGAATTCTATTATAAACCAAATACATTAATTATTTAATAAATCTAAAAAAAATGAATATTTGCTAATAATAGTGATCAAAGGAAATATAATTTTTTCTCATGGTTTATATTTGTGGTGCTTTTTTTTCATCATCACCGTTAAAAAATGTTGTTATTTAAACATCAAAATACATTCATCGCATATGATTTTATATATTTATCTCTTATACTTTATCTTATACAAAATACACACAAACAAAAACTAAAGGACACTACAATATTTGACATCAAAACTTTGATGTGAAAATATCATTTTTTTTAAATGAAAAACGTTTCATATTTTCTGAAAGTGTGTAATTGAGCTACATAAATTATAAATTACTGAGATGTTTCGAATGTTGGGGTGCAAGTTCGGACATTCTATCTCTCACTTCTCAACAACATTTAGTATATGTGATTTAGGACAAGTGCCTGGAAAGAACTTGGCTCATTTGGATTTCAAACGGACCCATAATCAAAATCATAAGTTTGTCATTGTTGGACTAAGGAATTACTTTCCGCACCTCCCTTTTTCACTATACCTTGGTTATTTGAAAGTTTACTTTGAAGAGGTTTTTAAGAGGATTAAGAGGTTTATTTTCAAATAATTGTTCTTGAAACATACTAATAAACTTTTAAAACATCTAGACTAGATGTATGTACTTTAAAAAAATAAGATTGTTTCTTTTTTCACCCTTCAACCTTTTCGCGCATTCTATTTGAATTATAAAATCTAAAAAAATGGAGGATTTTTTAGGTGTTCGGGAAGATTTTGGAAGGTGTTTTACGCTTTTCGGTATATAGTCCAAAATTTGTAGGGCACAAGAGAAACCAGTAGAGCGGGAAAACAACATTAAAAATCAGGGATGTAGAAAGTCGGTCCCATAGAATTAGAAAATTGCCCTTCCCACAAACAAATTTGCTCCCTCCCAAAGAAAAAGACGAAAATACCCCTGCATGACTTAACTCACGCTCGGAAGCTTCTGCGTGAGTTAACTCACGCTGCAATGCATTACTGTTTTGGGACAAAACCCAGCAGTTCCAACTTCAAACCAAATTTTCTTTCCCTCTTCACCTCCAAAAAACCAAAAAGTGCGAATTTTCGGTGAAAAATCTTGATCCAAAATCATTGCAAATCGCCAAGAAACAAGTTTCTACGCTCATCAAATGTCAAAGATCAGGTAATGTACCATCTAACCTCTTTTGATTTTGCTTGTTTTTGAGGTATGTTAACTAGTCTGGAACACGACCTGGGCGTGAGTTAACTCACGCAGGTGTTAGCTCAGCGTGACTTAAGTCACGCTAGTGCCCAATATTTGAAATTTTGTGCCAATTTTATTTTTCTTTCTTAGCTTGTTGCGCAAGTTATTTATCTTTTTTTTCCTTGTTATTTTTCTATTCAATAGACATAGTGATGGTTGATAATATGGTGGATGATGGCGTTGAGCCGAAACCGGTCATTCTTGAAGCTTTAGGCGAAGCTTCCGTTGATGTCAAACCAACCGTTGATGTGAAACTTAAAGTCAAAATTTCATTTCAAGCTCACATTGAAGAAAAACCTATACCGGTACCTACCGGTGTTGCCAAGCCTCGCGGTTATGAAGTAAACACTGCCTCATTTTTTTAACAAAGGGAAGATGGCGAGAGCGAGATGAGTTGCTTGGTTGGGTTTGTCGACAAGCGGCAAGGGCTGGATTTACTATATCTATAGATAAATCTAGTCTAAAGAATCCAATGGTGACTTTGCAATGTGAAAGGAGGGGTGAATACAAACCACCGAAGACGAATAAGAAGTTGAAGCTTGAAGGCACATGCTCAAGGAAATGTGATTGCCCGTTTAGATTGTATGGTTTCTTTGAGAAGAAATCAAGTGATTGGTGGTTGGCCATGCTTTGTGGAATTCACAACCATGAGTTGGAGCCAAAATTAGGCGGCCACCTTCTTGCGGGAAGACTTAAAGAGTATGAGAAGAAGAGGGTAATCGACATGACAAAGAGCTTGGCGTTTTCTAGGAATATTTTAACGGATTTAAAGGAAAAAACCCAAGAAAGTGTGACAGTTATAAAAACAAGTGTACAATGCGCGTACAAGATGGCGAAAGGGGATAAGAGGTGACAAGACGGAGATGCAATTCTTGATATTAAAGTTGGAGGAGCATAAATACGTCTATTTCACAAGAGCAAATAGTGAGGAAACAAATCTTGAAGACATATTTTTTGCTCATCCGGAGTCAATTAATATGCTTAACACTTTTTCGACCGTTTTGGTCATGGATTCCACTTACAAAACCAACTTGTATAGAATATCATTATTTGAGATTGTTGGTGTCACCTCTACCACCATGACATATTCGGTTGGTTTTGTATTTCTTGCCTCCAAAAAAAAGGACGACTTTACTTGGGCACTTGAGATGTTGGTTAGTCTTTTATCGTCAAAACTCAACATGCCTAAGGTGGTTGTCACGGACGCGGACAATGCTTTGATGAATGTTGTTGCCAAAGTTCTCCTCGAAACCGCCGCTTTACTTTGTTATTTTCATATTGGGAAGAATGTAAGGGCTAAGTGCCTCATGGATAGTAGAGTCAAAGCGAAGCCGGAGGATGTCAAAGTTGATGGCAAAGAAGTGAAGGAAGTGAAAGAGGCGAAGGCAAGTGAAATTGTTGACAAAATCATGGATGCTTGGAAAGATTTGGTTGAATCTCCTACGGAGGATGCATATGCAAGTGTGGTAATGCGATTCAAAGATGTATGCAAACCATATCCAAAATTCCTTGAATATGTTCAAACCACAATATTGAACCCCGTTAAGGAAAAATTTGTGACGACATGGATGGATAAATTCTTGCATCTTGGTTGTAGAACCACCAACATTGTTGAATCGGCTCATGGAAAATTGAAAAAATATTTGAGGAGTAGTGTGGAAGATTTGGCATCATGTTGGGATGAAATAAACAAGATGTTGGTTATTCAATTGTCCGAGATACAAGCAAGTTTTGGGAGGAGTCATACCGTCTTTGAACATAGATACAAAGGAGACTTTTTGTACTCCGAGTTGGAGGGTTATGTATCTAGACCCGCATTGTATTTTAACTTTGACGAAGCAAACCGTTCCAAGACATCCAGATTTGCCAAGAAAGATTGTGGTTGTGTTCAAAAGACATCGTACGGCTTGCATTATGCATGTATTATTTCCATGAAGAGAAAAGAAAAAATGTCTATTCGATTGGATGAAATAGAGCCTCATTGGCAAAGGTTAAGCATATGTGGAGAAGATGTTGATGATGAATTTTCGGTGATGGAGGAGTGGAATGGCATTCAAGAACGGCTCAAAAAAGCCCCTTACAAGATGAAACTCCACATCAAAGAGGTGATGCGTCAACTTGCATTTCCGGAAGACACAATGTTGTCTCCACCTCCAAGAAAGGTGGTAACCAAGGGAGCACCTAAAAGGGCAAGGTCTACACCAAAAGAGTCATCCACTGGTCGAATCTTCTCTACATGGAAGCGTGTTGATTCTCAAAATCCCGATAGTCAATCTTCACATGCCAAGACAACATTTTCAAAGAGGAAAGGTGCACGTTTAGGCAATTCATCCCGCTCACAAGCTTCAACCTCTAATAGACACCCTGATCCATATATTCCATATTTACCATGCATAACACAATTCCAAAAGATCATGAAACCTTTCATCGAAAATATTATGAATGTTAAAGGAGATGGTAATTGTGGATTCCGGGTCATAGCTAGACACATGGGTATGGATGAGGAAAATCATGTATTGGTTCGTAGTGCACTTATGATCGGTCATTATGATTAATCGATTTTTTTTTTTAAAAAAAATTCTTTAATTTATGTTATAATAATCATTGTTGAATGTAATGAATTACAATGTAATGTAATAATATTTAGGTTGTGTGTAATGATATTTATGTTTTGGTGATGTATTGTAATAATATGTACACAGCGTGAGTTAAGTCACGCGGGGGTATTTTGGTCAATTTGTATGAGAATGAACAATTTTGCATGGGAGAAGAGCAATTTTCATAGAATTAACATGCAACGGAAATGGGCCATGCACATGGATTTTTTGGGCCTAGAAGTAAAATCGCACTATAAACTTGTAAGGGAGTTGCTCTTTAGGCACCTAGCAATATCTCTTAGCATCTCAAATTACCCAAAATACTCCCAACGACAATTAACTACCGTTCGGTGAAAAGTTATTTAACCGGTTTAAAAGTATCAAACGGTAGTTAATTGCCAGTCAGTATGTTCTTATGAGAAATTGTTATGTGCCTAAAGACCAATCCCCAACTTGTAATTAATGTATAAGAATTTTTGGAGATTTTATAATATTTTAGTAATTAAATACTCTTTTTTGAATGAAAATAAACTAGACGTCTACCCGTGCATCACATGGGTAAAATATATGTGAGATCAAATTATATTTTTAATACAACATCATTTTTAGATGTAAATGATATATTGTTATTATGAATTTTTTAGATAGATAAGTTACAAATATTGTTACCTAAACAATACAATAACTAAATGTACTCCTTAAACTTTTCCTGCCACAATAAAGCTAAATATCACAACATTTTAAATTATAAAATAACTGATGTATTTCATTTAACGGCACACTGCTCAAATTCATAACAAATGAGTGCATATCTCACAACCAATTGATTGTCTGTATTCTGATAAGCAGTAGCTATTCACACAAAACTCAAAAGAATGGAGGACATATATAGAGTAATTACAAGTTTGAAGTATATCAATTTCAAAATATCCACTTTAGATTATAGAAAAAAAATTAGAAATTCAAATTTGTATCAATTGTGAATTTGTCACCGTCCACCTGTTAGAAAAAACACATGCTTGGACTAAATAAAAGGAAAACCATATAAATATATTAAGATTTAGATAAACTGTGACAAACTAAACCTGCAAAGGGGAAACATGAATAAGATAATTTATTATAGAATATAGATATGGTATGAAAATGATAAAATCAAATATAATTTCTGTATAATTTAAATATAGTATCATCATGTAACATCCCGCTTAGATGTAACGTTTATCAGTATCAGAGAATTATGAGCGAGTAGGGGCAGAATTGTAATTACGAGATGGAAGAGCTTTAAATAGGGGAAAGATAAGATTTTCTTCATATCCTCATATTCCCTCTCTCTCTAGAATTCAAATTTTCTCTCCCTCTCTAGGATTTCGGCTATCATCATCAGCAGCCATTAATCCACCAAGTTTGCAATATTCAATCTCTTGTATCTCACGCAAGCTTTTGGGAAAGATTGAAGCAAGATGAACTAAGGAAAAACCAAGTTAAGAGGAAGAGTTCCAAAACTAGGGTTTTGGTAGAAGGAAGCTTAGCAAAACCAGCAACTACATGGTGAGTTCCATAGAGTAGCTTAACCCTTTTGGGTCATTATTGTGTGAGATTCACAACAAAATTGCTAAGGTTTGGGAAAAAGGATAGTTTTCCCCTTTTTGATACATATGATTGATTCCAGTTTAATCCTTGGATACAGTATGTTTTTATAGTTTAAAATGAGTCCCTGACATGTTTCAAAGATCACTGGACAGTGTGTACCAAGGTTTTTAATGATTGAAACACGTTTTTCAGAAAATCCTAAGTCCTGCTACAGTCGCAGAGCGACCAGGGGTTTGCTCTGCGAAGTAGCAGAGTTTTGCTACTGCCTATCTTTGCCTAGCCATCGCCTAGACTTCGCTTTGCAAAGTAATCAGAAGCTGAGTTCGCAAAGCAAAGTTTTTGGACGCTCTGCGAAGCTCAGACTCAGGAATATCAGAGTCTGAAGGATCAGACGCAAGGGCTCACAGAGCGAAGTCAAGGGTCACAAAGCGAAGTGGCCCAGAATGTCTTTTATTTAACAAATAATTGTACCATGACAACGATCTTCGATATGCTTTGGGACAGCGATACTCATGAACTTTCAAGGATTAATCTAGGATAAAGATAGGTATCATACAGAGTGATGGGTAGTTTTCCCACAGGATTTCAGGAAGAGGAACATGAATTGTTATAGATGGGATAGCAAGCCCATAAGTATGACATATGATAATGATATGTCTAGAACCTATAATAGGTTAACAGGAATATAGAGGTATTCAAATTAAAGTACAAGAGTACTAGGAATGTTTCTTAACATTCAGAGATTCATATAAGAATAGTATCATGTATGTTAAGGGTTAGATTTTCAGGATACCCTTAACCAGACAGATTATAGTGTACCTTAGTCAGTGGTACCAGGTTTTCCCCAGGTTCAAGTACATTTATATGTACATCAGGGCGTGTCTCAGCTGTTCACGTCAGAGTGACACTGAGGATATACGCAACAGTTCAGGACATGACGTACCTTAGTTAGTGGTACATGGCTAGTATCAGGAATTATACAGATTATACGTATATATATATATATATATATATATATATATATATATATATGTGTGTTGATAAGTCGTGGCACAGGTACGCTTCAGATTTATTCTGGATATGCCAGCCCGTTAGGGAGCCTACATGACGACTTATATATATGTGTGTGTGTGTGTGTGTGTGTGTGTGTGTGTGTGTGTGTGTGTGTGTGTTCAGGAAATTATCAGGAATATCAGGATAATGTATTATATCAGGAATAATACTTAATTAATTATCAGGATAAACTTTGTGTCTTCTGTGTTCTCGCAGTTAGAGAGCACAGGGGGTTCTAGTCATAGCTGGAACGGGCATGAACTTTCCGTGAGGATAACCACACATAAGTTTTTAGTGTGTCTTCTGTGTTCTCGCTAGTTAGAGCACAGGGGGTTCCGGATACAGCTGGAACGGGCATGAACTTTCCGCGAGGATAACCACACACACAGGCAAGAGGAGTCCGGTGATTAGCCTCAGATAGGAATTTTCACCGGTTATCAGGGGAATGTGCTCCTGGTTTACTCCACTCGGGGGTATTCCGTAAAATCAACTCAGATAATAATGTTTGTTACACGCTAACATCTAACATAATAATATCAGGAAAATACTTTATTATGTTATCAGGCAGGAAATAGTTATCAGGTATCAGGTATCAGGCAGTGATCCTAGGTTTCCCCCTCGATCACTAGATTAGCAGGACGTAGTCCAGTTTTACGACTACACAGGATAGCAGGAACAGGCAGGTATACCCTATATGGGAAGAGTTAAGGCTTGGCGATCATAGGATTCCCCGAGATTGCCAATGGTAGGCATGGCGACCCTAGGTTCCCAGAGGTTGCCAACAGTAGGTTGGGTGGAGCTCACTGAGACATTATGTCTCATCCCAATCCTTCTGGTGCAGGTTTACAGGTAAGCATGAGGTTCGTGATGAAGTTCATCAGGGAGATGCTGGATGGAGTGCAATTGCTCGTCATGTACCAGCTCATGAGCTTATCAGACTTTTGTATAAGTATTTATTATGGTACTTGATTGGTTGTGTAAACGAGCAAATTTGTATTCTTTCAGCTGTGTTGTATTATTATTATTGAAAATCTTGATGCATCAAGTATCAGTTTTAATGCATATGCTAATATTCTAGATAAAATTAGTATGGGTCTTACACATCATACCTTGACAAATAGTTGGATTACAAACTTTTAAAATAAAACTTACTAATTTAATCCTAATGTAAAAATTACCTTAACAACGAGATATTAAAGGACATCGACGAGGTAAATAGAAACATTGGTGCCGACACACTCATAATATTTTATGGACCGAGTGATACAGCCAACACGAATGACTTGGATGAATCAGTTCGATTTTTGAAATTGGTTTAAAAATGAGTGTGTAATGATCATGCTGCTCAACGTAGAACATATACTTCTATGTATAAAATATGTTAAAATAACAAATTGAAAAATGAGAGTGTAATTATCATTATGCTCAATATCTCAAGGAGTGAGGAGAGAACGTATATTACAATGCAATTAAATAAATCAAAGAAAATATACAAATTAAAATTAAAAAATAGAAAACCATAAAGTATCTATAAAATTCACTTATCCATCTTCAACTCCATATTGTTCAGCCAGTTTTTATTCCTAACATTGCATAATCACTATAACTAACTCTTCCAACACAAAATCAATAACAACACAAAGTCACTGCAAGTGAAGTGTTAATGCATGGTGAGATAGATTTTGAGTTCTTAGGTAACAATACATGACAACTATACACAATTCATATTAACCAATATACACAACAAAAAGGAGGCTGAAAACAAGAATTTCACATGTGGTTTGACCCAAATGTTATTTTTTGAATTACACCATTAATTGGAATCCCACACAAATGCGGTAAGTTGTAACAGAACAAAGTAATTCACTTTCTTAATCCCCAATAAATATGAAGACAAAAAAATAGGAAATAAGATTGAAGAAAAACAATCAAAAAGTGGTTCAGGGACTGGTTAAAGATGTGATTGGTAGGAAAATGAGTTGGACATGAATAATAAAGATGAACAAAAATTACCTCTACGGCAAGATATTCAAAGACATCAGCAATGTAAATATGAATATTGACGATGACGTGTTCAATGTATTTACCAACTATAAGACACTGATCGATACGGTCAATGGCAAATTGTAGGTCAGCCTTGCTGCTTCTTAGAGGCACCAGATCCTAGGGTTTTGCCTCTTAGAAGAAAAGAAAAAGAAATAATTTTCAATTGCTTTGAAGAACGATCAAAGAATGGTACTAAGAATATCAAGGATGTGAATGAGAAAATAATGTGTGAGGAGATGTGGTTTTTTCCATCGGTTACAAAGTGAATGAGTTGAAAAAAAAACCGAAAAAAAAAAATAAATGCATTTAATTGTGGGCAATTTAACATTCAATTGTGCACTACCAAAGTTCTAAATTTATAGTTGTGAAGTAGCCATGTGCCAATCAATATTTAGAGGAAAAATGAAATCAATAAGTAATGGAAAAAATGGAGGTCATAAGAGTGACTTGACAATATTGGGATGACATGACAAAAAATAGAGGACAAAATTGGGATGACATGTTCAAAAAGGAAAATTAGGGTTGCATATTATCTTACCACTATATATAAATAGAGCGTGACCCGCGCGACTCACGGGTGTTTATATATTTGTATTCATAATTTTTGCATTAACACTTTAAAAAACTCGACTTTACCATTTTATGTAGAAAAGACTTTCTAAATTTCGACTAATTGCCTGATGGACGAAATTGGCAAGTGCACCAAATCGTAACAAGTAATAAATTAGTAAGTTTATTGTCTTCACATGGATTGTCATTCAACTTAGCAGTTAGCAAAACTTATTTTAGAGAGTGAAATTAAAAGAGGTTTAGAAAGGGGTGCATGGTTTAATTGTCCTGCCCAATGCAAGATTAGGTTTGTGATTCAGATATTTAACGGCGATTAGGGAATCCTTGAATCCACCCTTCGTCGTTGTTGGAATTAACTTAGTAAAATATCAGTTATGTGGTGTCTACTTATGATTTAAGAAACCGATTTAGAACTCCTATTAACCCAAATGACAACATGTGCGGTAAGTTAACCTAGTTAAAGTTACGGCGTTCCCGAAGGTAGAATTAGAAAACATGAGGTTTTATATTTAATTTCAATAACTAGAATTAAGAAATAAGCAATTAGAACTGCCATGAACAGAAGAAGAATTTTGGGTTGTCAATCATACTAATCTATACGGATCAATTTTCAAGATTATCGATACATATTCTCAATTGAAAAAGCATGAAGCACAGACAAGAATGAATTAAATTGGACACAAGAAAAGCATAATTGAATAAAAAAATTTATTAAAGGAATCCAACAAATAAGAAGGGGTTCATCTTAGAACCATAATGAAAAAGGTTTAGTTTCACACGGCAACAAACATCATAACAAAACAACAGAAAAACATACCCTAGAGAAAACAAGAGGAGGATGGAGATCCTCTGCCTTGGAACTCTGATGTTTGACCCTTGCCTTGAACTGTTAGCTTTCTGAATGAATAAGAATGTGTGCAAGGGTCTCTATTTATAGCATATGATTACATAGGGTTTAAGAGAAGAAAACTGAGCATTTTCCAACGATCCAGCTTGGAAAACAAGCAAAGACTGATTTTAACGCGCATAAAAGCGCAGGTGAGCATACCTGGGGAGCAAAATGCGCATGAGACAGTGGCAAACACTGTCCCATGCATAATGGCGCTTGAGGCAGTTCCTCATGTGTGAATTCTTGCGTTTTCATCCCATTTTCGATCGTTCTTCCGTCTGGAAACTCCTATGAACTTGAAATAAATTTTCTTCACTTTGTATTGTCTTCAAAAACCTTCTAAGAACCATTGATCTTAAATCTTCATATCCTTGATCCTTCATGTGATGTCTTGGTTTGTCGATTTACATGATTCCTCACTGTAAAACACTCAAAACACCTATGAAGTTGCATGATTTAGGATAAAGGTGAATTACAACGACTCGAGTGAAAATAATACAATATGTTCATCAAACCATTGACAACTCCTCTAACTCTCATCTTATTTGTCTTCAAATGCAAAGAAAAGTACTAAAAACATAGCCAAAAATATCATATGATGCTCTGTCATCATTGCACATAGAGATCGATCATCGTGTTTTGGATTAAAATTTTGTATAAAATGATGCTTCATAGAGTTGTTTTTGAATTTAACCTATTTTATTTGCATTCATAGGTAATTAAAAGAAAACATTTTTCATGTCACAATAAGCAAACATTAGCAATTTACATAAAACTCAAGTGAATCTAGGATATATAGAGTAATTACATGTTTGACCAACTTAGAATTTTTAATAAATATTGAAGTAAACCAATTTCAAAATATCCACTTTAGGTTATACAAAAGAGTTTAGAAATTCAAATTTGTATCAATTTGTGAATTGTCACCATCCACCTGCAAGAAAAAACACACAAATGAGTTAAATAAAAGGAATGTCATATAAATATATTGAGATTTAGATAAACTATGATGAACTAACCTGCAAAGGAGAATCAAAGTAAGTTAAAAATGTAAATCATTAGATGGACAAACATGAATAAGATAATTTAATATAGAATATAAGTATTGTATAAAAATGATAAAATCAAATATAAATTTTGTATGATTTAAACACAGTACTACTAAACCTTGAAAAAATTTGGCTTACAAAGTTTTAATATAAATATTACTTACTTAGTCCTAATCCTCCATTTCAATATCCAAAAGTTTGTTCTTCATACCATTTTGCTCGGTTCTCTTCATTTCATACTTTTGAACAACATGCCCAATCACATATGAGAAAACATTCAGAGCAAAGAAAGCATGATATTAACCATATTGAAATAAAAATATAGTGTACAAAACCAAAAAGTCAAAATCATACCATCTAACCCAAAGATATCTCCTATTAATGTATCATGCACGTGTGATTTGCATAATATTATAAATAGTTTGATCAAGAATAAGCTAAAAAAATTGAAAATTCATTATCATCATTTCAAATAAGAGAATAAAATAACATATATTTTGTCACACCACAGTGAGTCAGACGTTGCTAGCGTTTGGAAGCCACTTGAACCTCAATATTGTTGTTGTCACAACAACTCCCTTGCAACTATGAAGACAAAAAAGGGAAATATAATAGAAGAAAAAAGTATCAATGAAGGGTACAAATGCAAGTCAAAGATGTGAAAGGGAGACAAATGAATTGCACATGAATAAGAACGATGAAAGAAAATTACCTTAGGAGGGAGTTATTTAAGAACAACAACGAGGTAAACATAAGCACTAACATCGACACACTCAATATATTTTTTGGATCAAGCCATACATCCAACCCGAACGACTTGGATGAATCAGTTTGATTTTTTGACGTGGTTGAAAAATGAGTGTTAATGATCATGTTGTTAAACATAGAAAGTATACTTCTTTGATTAAATCATGTTAAAGGAACACATTTTAAAAATGGGTATGTAATGATCATGCTGCTCAATATCACAAATAGTGAGGAGAGAAATTATCTTACAATACAATTAAATAAAACAAATCAAATGTACAAATTATGAAGAAAACGATGAAAATCATAAAGTACCTACAAAACACACTTATTCATCTTCATCTCCATATTGTTCAGCTTATTTTTGTTCAAAAGAGGAATCGTACTAAGAATGTCAAGGATGTGAACGAGAAAATAATGTGTGAGGATATGTGTTTCCTCTCATAAAACGAATGGATGAAGACGAGTGATAACTGACAAATAAGTTGAGTGATTGCATTGCCTAAGACATCTAATCATTAACTATTTTAGGATTTTATAGTTTTAGTTATTTTTAGTGTTATTTAATCCCTTTGAACTAGTAATACTTGTCATGGATGTTTGATGATGTAGGTTAAGGAATGACTCTGAAGATGTGGGAAGTTGCAGCGTGGACGAAGGTTGTTTCATGGAAGATTTGGAAAGCTGCAGCGTCTTGGATCGCTAGCGGGGTTGTACATAATACGAGCACGCCCAAGTCTGACCATTGCTTAGTGAGAAAGAATATGAGTTATCCCCAATGATTGGAATCCTAGGAATAATAAAGGAATATGTCAGGGAGTAGGTAGGATATGATAAGGATAATCCATGTAAAAAATGATCAAAGGGTGTAACTTGTAGTGGGTGGCCTTTGTTGAGGCAAAATCCTTAATTGATTTTAAAGATAACAAACCCTAAATGATTAAAGGATTAATGAACTTTGATTAGTTTCTTGGTATTTAATTTGTGTTCTTGAGTGTTTAATTAAGGCAGGAACAAAGTATGAATCATACCAAGATACAAGGAATCAAAGATCATTAAGAAGAAAGAACTCAGTCAAAGTTCAAAAAGTTGAACAAGAGTTCAGAAGGTTGGACAGAGTTCAGAAAGTTAATATCATGATCATCAAGAACAAGCCCAGAATTTCATGAACATATGCATGAATATTCAAGGCTCACGTGACATAAATAAGATGCCCAGAAAAGTACAAAAACTTGGATCAATCAAGAAGTTATGTCATCTATTTGGAATAAAGGCAAAAAGCATATTCATTGTTCATTAAAGACTTATGAACAATTGAAGTACAAGAACACTAGGAATATTCCTCTTTGAATATCATCCTTGATGTTGTACATACTGCACTTCATTGATGTTTTACTATTAGGATTTGATTTCATCAAATGGAAGTCTTACAAATCATCCTAAGTAAAACAAAAGAACATTCTGAAGTTCATAAAGTTTAATACAGCACATGCTTTAATTCTGACAACACAGTAAAATGGTTGGCAAAAGCAAGATAGCAATCTCAAAGTCAGAATCCATGAGATTTCGACACCTAAGGGATTTGGTACTGTACAAGACCAGCAAAATCCCCTAAAGCATGAGCATGAAGTGACATGTCCACTTTTCTCTCTCCTGCACACGTTCCAACACAGATCTGCAAAGGCTTTTGGCTCAGGAATATTCTGAAGTATGCATGCATAACAAAAGCTCATCAACAACCCAGATCTCCATGTGATATTCATAGGAATCACCTAGAAATTCATCTGGCATTCAACCATGAAATGTTCAAATAATAAGAAGAAAAAAGGTCTTACCTATGATAATATATAATATATCTAAAGACATCTTGTGCCCACCCAGACCTAAAAAATAATTTATAATACATCTAAATGTGTTTGAATATTAGTTAATTAATGTGGGAAAAACTAGGTTTTTTGGGTTACAAACGTTTGTGTCTAATAGAAGGGAGTAGCTCTTCACAATATATGACGAACAGTTTTTGTGAACTCCTCAAACATCTTTAACAAACCAAAGCCGCAAGCTAACAAAAAATTACAAAATGTGAAACAAAAAGATATTTCAAGTAGACATGAACAAATATGTTTGTGTAACAAATGTAAATCCAGTCATGGATATTTGAAAGTAATATGAAAGCAACATTAATTTTGATTATTACTTGGCATTGAGTGTTTAATATTTTTAGGTAATTAGTATATAAAATAGTAAAACACAAACAATATTATTACATAATGGATTGGTTCAAGTGATATACGATTTGAACATCTTAAATAAGTGGTCAGGATTCTTGTAAATATATGAAGAAAGTTTAGTTGGAAATGGAGAACTCACTTTATGTGCCTGAATGAATTCTTTAAAAGAGATTAGTCACCATTAAATGACGGTAAAATTTTATACTTATAACATTTTATAATAAAAGAAAAACAGCAATATTCTTTTACATAAAGGGGGAAAAAAACACAACCAATATAAATATTGATACCGTTTGTATTTATGATAAAAGGGAAATGAGTCTTATTTTCTGGGATTTCATGAGAGGATCCTTTTTCAAGATATAATATTATAATATATGCAATAATTTTTAGTCAAAAAAGGATTATATTAATCTTGTCCCGAAAAAGTAAATGTAATATATTAGTATAAAGAAAAATATTTAATCATTAAATGCTTAATTAAAATTAGTTGACAATTGCAAATATATTTGAACTTTTTTATTGTTGAATGAAAGAAAGGTTAGAGTTTTTTTTTTTGCGCGAATTGATATTATCTACGCGCAATTGTAGAGACTAATCTCTCGAGCAGAGTATGATCAAAATGGGTGGCAAAATTATTCTTTAAGATATTTAACACTGTTTCATTTTCGTGACTGAATTCAAACTCATGACCTCTAGTTAAACTAAAAGAGATCTCTTACAATTTCATCCAAGTATTCTTAGGTACAAGAAATACTAGAGAATATTAAACCATTAAATTTCTATTTTACTTCATATAATAAAATCATACTAATTAATTTTCTTTATTTTATAATACCATAAAAGTCAAACAAGTTTTTTTTATAATAAAATAAGTTTCATTCAAATGTTAAAATAAGTAGAATACAATCAACATGACCATGAATTGAGACATATCCCACCCACATTTAGTTTTTTTTCCTTCGAAAGGCTTTTAAGTTATTTACACATTAACATTATCCACTTAAATTAAGTTTATAGAGTAAATCACAATATAACTATTGAATTTTCTTCTTTTTCGATATATCTCGTGTAACACCTTATAATTCACCACCTTTATCCAATATCTCAACTTGGACGTACAATGAATATTCTCGCACCTCATGAGGAAACTTAATTCAGAATAAGGTTATACTTTTGAATTCCAAATAAGGAAAAAAGATAAGGGTGTCACGTGGTTTTAATTTTAGTTTCTTTGCACTTCGTGAACAATAAAGTGTGTCAAGTTTTAAACTTAATTAATATTACTAAGATCTTAAAAAGCAAAAAATGTCAAACAAATTCGTTTATGTATTTAGTTTTTTTTTCTTTTGACAAATGTATCTAGTTAAAAACTTGAGTCAATACATTTTTTTTTTACTTTCTTTTTGCTCATATTTGAGACCGGAGGGAGTATACTCTTTGAATGGATCGAAAAATCATTTATAAAATAGGACCAAAAATCATTTTTTATAATTGAAAAAAAACATTTTCTGCTTATTCAGATTTTTATATACAATTATTTTATATAGTAATCAAATTTAATAATAAATCTACTGCTTGGATATAAAATAATACAATATATATATATATATATATGACTTTTTGTCCATCATTAATTCTCTCACAAACGCTTGAATGCAGGCAATAGAACTTCATTTTTTGCATTCAACAGACTCAAACATGAAATCTCTTTTACCTGCAAGTCTGAATGGTGATAACAATGAAGAATCAATTTTGTCTTCATACAATTCTTGGCTAGTAAGTTCAACAATTACATACCCAATTAAAATATATGTACTTAACCTTATCTGCATATTTTGTGACTATAATAATGCATTCATGAGTAATGATCTATTATCGTATGTAAACATCTACTATTGTTCATACTTCATTTTTTTTTGAGCAAAATTGTTCATACTTCATATTGCTTTTACAATATTTGCTTTTTTATAATCTAAAATCCCTTGATGTATTAACTCTTTTGCTTAAAGGAAAACCATCCTTCAGCATTGGAAAATTTTGAAAAAGTGATGAACATTGGAAGAGAGAAAAATATTGTTGTGTTCTTAGATTATGATGGAACACTCTCTCAAATTGTCGATGATCCCGATAAAGCTTACATGAGTGACGCTGTAAGTACTTTGCAAATAAATATTAGTGATGATTTTATGATATCTAAGTATTTTTTAGGCCAATTACTTGGTAAAAAACTGAGAAAAATCTTGTATCATGTATAAGTTAGTTTTTATTATTGGATTAATAAGTTTTACTATTAAATTAAATGAGATATAATATGAATTATTGATCCAATATTGAAAAAGATATTTGTGCATGATGGAAGACCATTTTGTTTGTGCATGTTAGATAAAGTCTTTTTTCATGAGAAAATGTTAATAAGTTCGTGGTTATAAGATTGTCCTTGATATTTTGAGTGTTATGTCCAAAATATAACTTGATGCCTTATTTATTGTTATAAGACACTCACGCACGAGCGTGCCCACACACCCACTCACATGTGCATATATATACATATGATGTGAATTTGGAACTTGATCACACCAATAAACTTATATGTGTGGGACAAGTATCAATTGCAACCAAAACAATCACAAGCAATAACAACATATCTAGATCTAAGTTAGCGACCAAGTGTAATATAAAATCACAATTGAACCAAAGAACAACAACATAAAGAGAGTGGAGAATAGAGAACAACACACACAAAATTTGTTCACCTATTTTAACCCCAACAATGACCTTCGTCTGGAAGAGCTAGATCTCTCCACTTCACTAAGCAGTTTCTTACAAAGAGTTATAAGAAGTTAGTTTCAACAAGCGCTCCAAGGGCACACCTAATATCTACTCTTTTTCTCGAATCTCTTTCCGTGACCAAGAGACTCAATGATTTCCCTACCCAAGGTGTTTACAAATTATTTCCTAACACTAGAATCTAACCCCAAAAGGAACCAACCCTTAGCCTTTGATTTCATAAGGATCTCCTCTTTTGATATCCTAAGATTCACCCAAGTTGCTCACAAAGACTCAACCTCTCATGTGTTTCCCATCTTCCCCAAGTTATGAATCTCTCCCTAAAATGCATCAACCCTTTTCCAAGAGCCTCCTCTTTTGGTTTTCCAAGATTCACATCTTGACCCTTTGAATCTCACTCAAAGACCTCAACTCTAAGTTTCATCTGTTGGTTACATGAAATTCTCAAGATCATGCAACAAATGGCTCAAAGACTGCTTATATAGTGTCTTGATTCCGAGCAAATCGTGCCACAATTTTTTCGGATAGCGCCACAATTTTTCAGTTTCGTACACAGTCCTATTGCCAGCAGGCAAAATCACGACACAATTTCACCCAATCCCAACACAATTTTGGACAAATCAAACCAAACAACCAACAACATCAAATCGCGACACGATTTTGACAGAAACACAAACAACAAACTCTGAGTCAAATTTCAACAAAATATTTATATATTATGATATGCAGATAGCCTACATAAAAGATGTGCAAAAAGTTATCCATTCTCTGTATTAATTAATACAACCTGGAGTGAAAGTTTAACAATATTAGTATAAAAATATCAATTAGACACAAGCTTGTGAAATGCTTTTATCCTTATCAAATTTTAGCAAGAAAATAAATGAATTGGTGCCACACCTCCAACACATCCTTGGAGCCACCCCTGAGTAGTCATCTTGAATTTATTTGCTCCAAAAATTAATTGTGAATGTGTTGTGAATTTCAAACTACAGATGCGTGTAGCTGTGCGTGAAGTTGCTAGTTATTTTCCTACTGCCATTATTAGTGGAAGGAGTAGGAATAAGGTAAAACATTCACTTAATTAAGTTAATCATATGGATATGCTTTCATTGTTTCTTTTTAGTTTATTCAAAAATTGTTTCTTTTTAGTTATAATATTAAGCCTTCTATTTACATGACATTCATTTCCCTTTTGACATGTAGGTTTATGATTTTGTGAAATTAAAAAATATTTATTATGCTGGAAGCCATGGACTGGACATATCAACTCAACTGGGGTCTTCCAAGTATAAAGATAAGAAGCATCAAACAAAGGGTGTCGATGAAAAGGTTTACATGCATTTTCCTTTTTTCTTTTCTAACTCGTGTCTATAATATTTGTATTTTCTTTTTTCTTTTCTCCTTGATGAATTTTAAATATTAAGTGTCTTATTTTTTAAACTCCAACCATTTGGTTCAGACACAACACTACATAAAACGGATCGTACTTATTATCAACTTTTGAATTGCGTTGTAGGGAGTTTAAATACTTCAAGATTAATGCTTTGATCATAGAATTGCTTTATATTTATAATTATTTTGCTTTGATTTGCAATGCATTCAAAAACACGGGGGCGAAATGTTATAGTATATCATGTAACAAATTAAACTTGAATATTATACTGTGTATAACAAATTACATATATATTCTATTACCTTTCCTTAAAAAAATATATTTTATTACCATAACCACATAGATATTATAATTAAATTTCTCGTCGTGCGTCGCACGGATGTGATCACTAGTACATAACAATAAGGATAAGACTTCTCTAGTTCTCTTAGAGGAAGTATACTTCAGCAAAGAGATATGGTTTTTATGTCGTCAGGAACTATACTTCCGAAAAAATATTTTCAGACATAATTGTGATTTTTTAGAAACAAGGGAAGGAAAAAAAACTCTTTGTACATCATAATCTTCATTTGAATACCTAATTAGCTAGGCCAACCCTATAGGTTTTCATGAGTTGCCTCAGGATATTCGGATGGATTTCTTTAGGGACAGATTTGGTTTGCCTAATTTTCAATTCCCTTAGATGTTTTTTTTCTTTCTATTCTTGCTTTTTGAGGGTTTTGGTTTGGTCTGCCCTCTTGTGTGTGTGTGTGTGTGTGTGTATATATATATATATATGATTTTATTTTAATAGAAAAAGCTGAGATTGACAGTAGAGGATATGAGTCTCTTCGGAATGTCAACCTAATTGAAATGTCGTCATTCTCCTTGATGTTTGTCATTTCTCTAGCTTATAAAAAAAAAGTTAAAAGTTGAATTAATACTTAATAGTAATGATTTTAATAACTTGCATTTGAAATTAACGTTTCATAATGTATTTTTGCCTTTGTAGGGTAATGAAGTTGTACTTTTTCACCCGGCAGAAGAATTTTTGCCAACAATCCAAGAGGTAATTATTCATTTAATTTGCTCTTAAAATGAACAAACTATATGTACTTTTTGGTTCTACATATATCATTTTCTTCAATGTTTCATTAATTTGTTGTTTATAGATAATTAAGATATTGAAAGAAAATATAAGAGTGATAAATGGCTCAACCATTGAGGATAATATGTTTTGTGCCACGGTACACTACCGCCGTGTGAAAAATGAAGAGGTATGATTTAGATTCATTCTAGATTGATAAATCTTATGTAAAAGAAATTAGATATACATTAATTCCTATTCTTATATATGTTGTTGCTTCTCTATATTATAGGATGTTGAAGTTCTCAAAGAAATTGTTGAATCTATTATGAAAGATTACCTTGATTTTCACATATCAGGAGGGAAAGAGGTACAATAATTATCTAGTGCTATATATGCTTATCTTAGTTTTATTGTAGCAAGAGATGATGATTGTTAGATTATTTTTTTAAAAAACAATACTTGAAGAAAAAAAATAGTGACGGAGAAAATGAAATATCTCTCTAATTTATATGTCTTTAAATTAGTGACAGATTTGAAGAGAGATTTTATGGTTTCACTCTCTAAATTTATCTCGCTAATTTAACTTCTTTTAGTAGTAAAAATAGTAGTTGGATTCTTAAACTTAACATAAGTTCAATGTTTTATATTAGATTATAGAGATACGCCCAAATGTAAAATGGAATAAAGGTGATGCTCTAATGTATTTTCTTGACACTCTTGGATTTGACACCTTTGATGATGTTCTGCCAATATACATCGGAGATGATAGATCAGATGAAGATGCTTTTAAGGTATGTTTAGTTAAAATAGAAAACCCATTTTGAAGAGAAGTTGATTTCGAGGAATAATGTTTTCTTAAGACTTTAATGAATTTGAAAACAACATATATGGTTTTTTTTATTCGCAAAATAATTTATTACTATGAGTACAAGGGTACTTAAACCCAATACAATTAGTCAAATCAAATACATTAAAAACAAGAGAGTGGATTAGTCCACCAATTAGCAAAAACATGGCTCTTATTTCTTCCTTTTTTACATATAAACCAAGACCATGCTATCTGCTTCGTCCTATCAACCAATTCTGCAATATTTGCTACCTTCCCATTAAAAAGAATGGCATTATGCTTCAAACAGATGCATCATGCCGTAGCTAACCAAATTAGAAGGGACACCTTTCAACCGGTCTTCCTTTTGCAAACCTTTTTGAAGAGTAAAAAAATTATCTACCGGTCATCCAGTTAAAAACACATTCCTATATTAATCTCTTCTTTGGGCAGCTTGCAAATAAATGACTAGTTTTCAATTTCTCTTGAACAAAGTACACAATATTATCGATGCACATCTAGAATGACACCTCTTTTCCATAATATTGTCTTGAAGTAACCTCCAACCAAAAGCAATTATTTTTAGAAAAATGATATTTGTACAACTATTTTATGACAACTTTTGTGACAACTTTATCTCTCATACACACATTATATTTTTACTTTTTCTCTCTATTGTTTTGGTTTCCGTGTCAATACCTACTTTTCTTTAAAAATTTATGGTTGTCACAAAAATGGTTGTTCAAATAACACATCTCTTATTTTTATGGCAACATATATGGTCATACATACTAAAATTAGTTTTACAAAAATTTTGTTTTGAAAAAAATGTTTTTTTACTTTTAAGAGGTTGGCTATACAAGTTCCAGATTAGTTTTACTATATTTTATTCTTTAACAAGCCTCGGGTTACTTGTTAGCATTTTTCAATTTATAAAAGTATCCTTATTAATTACTGATTGTTTACTCATTATAAAATATTTTTTAATACAAAAATGACAATTACTTTAGAATAGAGGGAGTATTGTTTTTAATCCACGCGAAACATTTATACAATCAAAACAAAAATTGTTCAATATATCAAGATTAAGTTGAAGTTGATGAGGATGTAATGCATGCAGATTTTAAGACAAATTGGAGGAGGTCTTCCAATTGTTGTCTCTTCAATTGCTAAGGAGACGTATGCTTCATATTCTCTGCGTGACCCTGCTGATGTTATGACATTCTTGACACATTTAGCAAAATGGAAGAAGAACTTGATACATAAAACTAAACAACATTGAAGATATAGTGATGGGTGGATAAACTAATTTAAGGCTGATTTTGTCCCTTTTAAAGTTATCAAATTAGCCTTGATTTATTTTCTACAGAGAGACGATGTCAATACCAAATGAATAGAAAATGGTTTTGTAAATACAAGTCGTACTTCAATTTTAGGCCACATCATTAATAGATGTAGAGACTTCAAATCTAAACCATGTTTTAAGGTCAGATTTATGAGGCAACAAGGCAATATGGTTGATCATTTGTTAGCAAGAGTGGTCATATTTGTACCTAGTTGTCATTATTTGGATTGATTTCTTTCTTTTATTGTTCATACTATTTCCATTGAAATAAATTAAATATTTTCGGACATAAAATAAGTTGTCCTTCAACTATTTATTTTTTGTAAAGTGAAATTAATTAGTAGTTAGTTTTTCTCAAATATATTTTTTCTTTATATATGTTAAACTATGAGTATACATTATTGGCAAAATCCATTTTGGAAATCCTTCCAAACTTTTTTTTGAAGCAAAATTGATTTGCAAATCATTAAGGAAGATTATTTCATCCCAATTAGGTTGACACCAAAAAAAACCTAACTATCTTAAAGAAATAGCAGCACCTGACATAGTAATGGTAAAGAATCACGTGAATGAATCAAATGTACACTAATTTTCATATGAATATGGCTTAAAGAAATGTAATCACGTGAACATGGCTTAAAGAAAAATAATATATGAATAATAAGCTTTTTATTATTTAACAGAAAAGATAAACTATAAATCATTTTGTGGTTCGACATAAAATATAATCATATACAAAATGTTATTATTCCAATGTAACATTATATTGCTAATTTTCATAATTTAATGAAGAAATTGAATCTAACTAATATTATTTTTTTTATCAATGGGAAAACTAACTAATACTTTTCTAATTTTCCCCTTCATATTTATGGGCATATATAATCATGTCATAGATTCTTATTATATGATCCTTTAAAATGAAAATGTGATATCTAGAGTCACGTTTATCTAATCAAATTGATCTTTGTCTCATTGAACTTTTGGTCCCTAATTCACGATTGTGTGATTTTGGCGTGTGATTTTAAGTAACTTTGGCGTCTTATATTTATCCATTTGTGATTTGATAGTCTCCTTACCAATTTCACCTCAAATTTATGTTGAGGTGATATCATTTATTGACATGACGTTTAACTCTCATAGTCGATGTGGCTTTTGTGTAAAACTAAAAACTCTTAAAAAATGTCAAAAAGTTTAAGATCCTCGTTAATAATTTCATGGCTTAATTCCACTTTTCCCCCCTATATTTTGCCAATTGTGCGATTTTGCACCCCATGTTTTTTTTTGAGCGATTTTGCACCCCAACATTTACCCCCTTTCTGATTTTGTAGCCCCCTTCTGATTTTGTTGCTGATGTGTTGAATTTTTTGCTGATGTGTTGCCATGTGTGTAATTTCATTTTTTAAAAAAATAAAAATAAAAATAAAAAAAACCAAAAAAACAAAACTTGGAGAAATCCAGAAAACTAAAAACATAATATTTTCCTTAAACATAATATGGTTCTCCTTCACATTACTATTTTCGAAAAGATCCATGTGGAGCTGCAACTAATTGGAATCAAACACCATGTGAACCACAAGAATTTAGAAAAGAGCTCTAGACTCATAACCCTTCACTGGCAGCGTGTGTTTGCAATGACATTGACAACAATTGTCTCTCTTCAACTTCAAAGCTTCAATTCTCGCTTCAAACTCAGCTTCCATTTTTTGTTTGTTAACTGGTACCTTTCCTATGCTATTATCTTCTTCATCTTCTTCCTTTATATCCTTCATAATCTTCAACATACTAACCCAGAAACAAAAATCCAAACAACAACAACAACGATAAGTGAACCGATCCAGTAGTAGTATCAAAACGAATTCCATCTTCCAGTGAACCTATCCAACCCTATTTCATCTTCTTCATCAGAAATTTTTCCAGAATCAAAAGGGGATTTTTTTTCTTGTTCTAATTTCTTCTTCTGAACAGTTTTAGAAATGGGCTGAAATTGGACATAAATCCCATTCCCTCTAATCGACATGCGAAATCAATCAAACGAAAACAACAACATCATCATCAATTCTTCCCAAATCGAACCAGACAAAACCCAAATCGACCACAACTGAAATCGAACCGAGGAAAACGAAAGTGAGCAATACGGTACGAACACCGTCGAAGGAGGAGAGAGCTTGAAAGGAGTGGGACGGAAGGAGGAGAAATGATTGTCTTTTTCTTTTCTTTTTAATTTGTTCACTTATTTGTATTAATTGTGTTGTTGGTGTAGGTTGTAATGGAGGAAGAAATGAATCTGAGTTTCAAATTTGAAAAGATTAATGTAATGGAGGAAGAAATCAATTAGGGATCCAAGTTCTAACTTTGTGAATTGATGTGTTTCAATTCTAACATATGTGGAATTTTCTTTTTTTAAAAATGCCAATTACACACATGGCAAGGACACATCAGCAAAGCTACACACATGGCAAGGACACATCAGCAAAATTCAACAAAATCAGAAAAGGGGCTACAAAATCAGAAAGGGGGTAAATGTTGGGGTGCAAAATCGCTCAAAAAAAAACATGGGGTGCAAAATCGCACAATTGGCAAAATATAGGGGGGAAAAGTGGAATTAAGCCTAATTTCATTTACATTCAATTTGTACAATGCTTTTTAGCATTTTTATTTTAAAGAAATATCATGTGGCATGTCACATCAATAAATGATGTAACCTCAACATACATTTTGGTGGTAGTTTGGAGGGTGATTACCAAATCCCAGAGGGGAAAATCATAAATGGTAAAAAATGATAAAAAGAAACAGTGGAGGACTAAAATCATGCAATCATGATATAAATAGGAGGCTAAATGTAAAATTAAGTCAATGAAAAAATGTAGGCCAAATACCTCTTTTGGTCCTTTAAGTTTGACAAAAATACCGGATTAGTCCTTTAAGTTCTTAAGTTTCAAATAGGTCTTTTAAGTTGTTAATTTATTACACCGTTACCCTTTTAAGGACCTATTTGAAACTTAAAAACTTAAAAAATTTCAAATAGGTGCATTAAATTAACAACTTAAAGGACCTATTTAAAACTTAAAAACTTAAAGGACTAATCCGGTATTCTTGTCAAACTTAAAGGACCAAAAATAGTATTTGGCCAAAAATGTAATATATAATGTCTCATTAGATCCGGTAAAGAAAAATTTCTCATTAAAAATATGATAGCATATATAATCTAATTCTAAGATCTTAATATTTTCTCAATTATTTAACCATAATTGAGCTACAAAATCTAATTGAGACGAAATCAATGATTTCGTTAGCTAACACCTATGTGTACAAGCTGTAAGAAGACAAAAATCACAGTCATCTTAGCATATATATATGTTAGGTGATCTTTGGTGCTTGGAGAACAAAGGAATTAGTCATGTTGAGTCTCAGCCTCACTTGTGTTGTGGACCACAATATGCGCGTCGTGAGTTCTGAAATAAATGAGAAGTGTCTGCTCTCGTCGCAACTCGCATCGCGAGTTGAATACCCCACATCACATGCCAACTGTTTCTAAAGTTTAGGAAAACACTCGCCTATATAAGGCAGACACCTAGGTCAGTGGTATTTGATGATCAAAACAAGGCATAAACACGATTTCAGCTAGGGGTGTGCAAAGTTATTGGATAACTGTAACCAAATCTCTATCCAAACCATATCCATATTTCAAAAGCCCAATCCAATTATTTAATAACTAAACCGACCCATATAAACCAAACCGGTTCAAAACCGGTTTATGATTTTATTAAACCGGTTCAGAACCGGTTTATTTTGTAATGGAACACAAACGCGATTCAGAGTTCAGACGCGATTAGCAAAAGCGATTCAGTGTGATTCAGAACGCGATTAAACACAAACGCGATTCAGAAGCGATTCACAAACGTGATTCAGAAGCGATTCACAACGGGATTCAGTGCGATTCAGAAGCGATTCACAACGGGATTCAGTGCGATTCAGAAGCGATTCACAACGGGATTCAGTGCGATTAAACACAAACGCGATTCAGAAGCGATTCACAAACGCGATTCACAAACGGGTTAGTAATTTTTTGTAGATGAATTTTTTGTCCAGACATTGCTTCAATAAAATTTTCAAACAATGTAGGTGGAGGTATAGAAATCACAAAGTGATCAAGAAGTGAATTTAAGCTGCTGCATGTCGTTGTTATGTTGTCTATAATTTTGTGGTTGATGGGTACAAGAGTAGAGGCAATAGTGTAGGATTTTTGAGAAGTTGTAGCTCATTGATGCTTGTTGAGAACAAATTTAAGAAGGAGGAAGCTATGGCTATGGCAGAAGCTGAAAGTTTGAGGCAATAAGCTATTTTGGAAGTTGACAGAAGTGCTTAAGTGGTGATTAAGCTGTTTTGGAAGTTGACAGAAGTGCTTAAGTTGTAATTAAGTTATTATGGAATATGGAAAGCTGCATAGGTACTTAAGTTGTGTTTAAGCTGTTTTGGGAATCTGCAAAAGTGCTTAAGTTGTGTTTAAGCTGTTTTGGGAATCTGCAGAAGTGCTTAAGTTGTGTTTAAGCTGGTTTGGACAGGCCAGAAGCACTTAAGTTAGTTAAAGCAGAAGCTTAAGCTGTAGCAGGAACTGTTTTAAAGAATCCAGATTAAGTCACAGTGAGTTCCCTTAGATAGAACCCACCTTTGGGGTAGATTAAGTGCTTATCTTGTGAGAAAATTAACATGTTTATGATTAATTACTATAATCTTAGTTTTTCCCCAATTACAATCCTTGTTGAGTCTATGTTTAATCTTGTTTTGTCCAGACATTGCTTCAATAAAATTTTCAAACAATGTAGGTTGAGGTATAGAAAATCAGCTTGTAGTTTGTAGAAGTGTATATTTTTGAGCATGCATATGAAGTGTATGAAATGTTTATGTCTTGCTTATAATCTGTTTTTCCACACCTTTTCAGCAAAATTGCAACAACATCACTATGGATGGCCATGATAGCATTATGGGATCTGACACTGAACATAGTGATTCTACACCTCAACCTCCAGTTTCAAACAATGCAAATATGAGGCCGCCTAAGCGTAAAAACCGGTCAAAAGCTTGGGATCATTTTACACCATTGCCGGAAACGGAAAATTTAAAGTCAGCAAAATGCAATTATTGTGGTAATTTTATCAAGTATGGTGGTGGAACAAGTGCAATGAAATCCCATTTGAAAAGATGTAAGGAGTATCCAAACAGTGACGCAAGTATGATGATGCATGAATCAGATTCAAGTTCATTGGGAAATAGGGAAGTAGTTGTTAATTCATCCCCTGCAGTTCCGAAGTTTGACCAAGAAGTCAGCCGAATCGATTTGGTGAACATGTTTGTAGCCTTGGAACTTCCGTTTCAAAAGGTTGAGCATCCATATTTTCATAAGTTTGTTTATGGCTTACAACCAAAATTCATCTTACCATCACGCACTACATTGGCACGTGAGATTTTGAAGAATTGGGACATGGAGAAAGCAAAGTTGAAGAGCATTTTGTCACAAAACTGTCGTCGAGTTTGTCTCACCACTGACACGTGGACATCCACCCAAAACTTTAATTACATGTGTCTCACTGCCCATTACATTGATAACAATTGGAAACTGCAGAAGAAGGTTTTGAATTTTATGCAAGTCACGGACTACACAGGAGAAGTTATGGCAAAAACGGTTAAGGAGTGCTTGAATGGTTGGGAACTTGGTCGTGTGCTTAGTGTGACGGTGGATAATGCTTCCTCAAATGACGTTGGAATTCAACATCTCAAAAGATGGCTTCTATCTCAGAATGGTCTAGTTTTAAATGGAGAACACCTTCACACAAGGTGCTGCGCCCACATACTAAACCTTATTGTGAAGGACGGGCTGACACTAGTTAATGAGTCTATTTTGAGAATCCGATCAGCTGTGAGGTATGTCAGACGTACTCCTTCAAGGTTTCAAAGATTCAAGAAATGTATTGATCGTGAAACCATTACATATAAAGGTTATGTCGGGCTAGATTGTGAGACACTGTGGAACTCAACATACACAATGTTGAATTCTGCGGTAAAACATATGAAGACCTTTACAGAACTTGAATTCACAGATCAAAAATATGTTAATGAAATGAGTAAAGAGAAAGGAGTCAAGATTGGAAGCGCTAATTTGTAGTCAAGATTGGCTCAATGCAGCATTTACATGTTTTCTTTCTAGTGAAGATCTTGATGTAATTCAGAAAATTGAGGAAGGTAAGATTCTTTTCTATCCTTTCTTACTAGTGTGTTAATTGGTTGATACATACTGAAATGTTTTGTTTTGCAGACCTACTTTCTACGCAAGATGCTCCTAGTTGTTCGGCCTCGACCTCGATTACACTTGACGATGATTGAAGGTAAGTGTACTATTATTACTCATGAAGATGTTAGTGTGCATTATATTTAGATTTGGATGATTTAATTATCAAGTTTTTGTGTTTCCTCTCATTTTGGTTGTTAAAGAAGAGTGATTAATCACAATTTTCCCTTGTTTGATCATTTGTTCTTTAATTTGATCAAATTTTTAATATCATGTTTTAGTTTATCTATGTTTTGCTTTGTTGTTTGGATTGACACGGTATCATCCACTGGTACTGCAAGTTTTTTGGTTTTCAAGTGAAGGTTTTATGCATACAACAATGCTGCAGAAACACCTGCTCACATTTGGCTGTCAAAACAAAATTCTGATCTTAATGTGCTGTTTTGTTAATTGTATCATCTGTTACAATATCAAAGATATTATGATTTTGCTGTCATGTATCTATCTAGTGATGGTTTTCTTGTAGCTTCAAAACGGTAAACTATGCTCAAGGCACATTGATGGATGATGAAGTTCTTATCTCTGGTGTCTGGTTTTCATTTCTTTTATGTTTTCTGCTGTTAAAGTTGAGTTTTCCTTGATTTTGTTATGATGGGTTAATAGAAGAGATGGATTAATAGGCTGAGAATTCTTTAGGGATCACGTAAGTCGAATCTTTGATTACTAGAAATGAAGCCAATGGTGGCTAATGAAAAAATTGCCTAGCACAGTTGGAATTATTGTTTTGTGACAAATATTCTATAAAAAAGTCTCATATTTGAAGCAAATTTGTGTTGTGTCCATTTTTTTAATTGATGTCCATGTGAATATTTTTAACAATATGCCTTTGTTGTGGTATCATTTCATCTTAAGAGTTGCTTTTCCTCTTAAGAGTTTGTAGTTGCTTTGCATTCAAATCGGTAAAATGTGTCAGTGAACTCATTTTAGAACACTGATAAAATATAGTCTGGTTTTCAGAGTGTTGTTACTTGTATATGAAGATGGAATTGCTGAAAATATATTATTCTGGTTTCAGCCCGATGTTAGTGTATGCAAGTAGTCTGGCTTTATTTCTTAATGTAGGATTTTATTTTTGAAGTTTTCTGAGTGTTTTGTTATGTGGATGATTCTTATAGATCATATGGGGTTTGCATCAGCACTGAACAGACAGGAGAATGTGATGGAAGATTCTTGTGGATATGTTTATATGTTGGGAATTATATTATCACAGATTTTATTGCTTCTGAATCAGCACTTGAGATCATTCTTTGATCCGGGGATTAAAAGAATTCTTATTGTATACTTGTTTATTAATATTTTATTATTACTATTATGTGCCCCTGGATGACCTGCATTGAGTCAGGAGGAAGGACAATCATCAATACAGCTGAAATTCTTCTCCTCTTTCTTTTAATACAGCAGCCAGCTTCTTATGCTTTATAACATCTTTGCAACTTTCTTTGAGTATGTAGCTGTCATAAGATCTTGAATCTCTTGAGTTCTGGAATCTCTTTTGAGTATGTAGCCTTCTTTGAGTTTTGGAATCGCTTCTGCATATAATCTGTTTTTGAAGAAATATGTCATAATCTCTTTTTTTGAACAAATAAGTCATAATGCTTCTAGCTTATGCGTATAATCTCTTTTTGAAGAAATATGTCATAATCACTTTTTTTGAACAAATAAGTCATAATGCTTCTAGCTTATACGTATAATCTCTTTTTGAAGAAACATGTCATAATCACTTTTTTTAAACAAATAAGTCATAATCCTTCTAGCTTATGCGTATAATCTCTTTTTGAAGAAATATGTCATAATCACTTTTTTTGAACAAATAAGTCATAATGCTTCTAGCTTATGCGTATAATCTCTTTTTGAAGAAATATGTCATAATCACTTTTTTTAAACAAATAAGTCATAATGCTTCTAGCTTCTGCGTATAATCTGTTTTTGATCAAGTAAGTCATAATCACTTTTTTTGAACAAATAAATTATGATCCCTGAAAACCAATTTTTTTTTACATATGTCACTGAAAAATGGGTTTTTTTTTTTAAAACAATAACTAAAATCCGGTTTGAAAACCAGTTCAAGAATAATCCAGTTCAGTACGAAAACCGGTTCAAAACCGGTTAAAAATAAGTAAACCGGTTTAAAACTATAAACCGGTTCTGAACCGGTTCTAAACTGGATTGGAACTGTTTTTAAGAATTAACCAGTTTTTATTGAAATGGATTTTATGAACTGAACCAAACCATTTATATGGTTCAGTTCAGTGCAGTTCATGAACCATGAACACCCCTAATTTCAGCAGATTAAGAGCAACTGGAGTCATTTGGGAGCCAAGAATCATCATCCGGCGATCCTTTATTTACGTTTTCCTTTTCATATTCAATAGTTTATGTATAGGAAGCATGGATAGCTAATTCTCTAGGTTAGGTCATGAAACATGAACTTCTCTGTAATTGTTTGATCATGTAACTTTATTATCATTTGAACACAATTGATTGCTTTGATTTTATTCGGTTAAATTTAACCTTAATGTTTTTTATGTGTTTAGAAATGTTCATAAATTGATCTATGTCTCATTGATTATTAACCGTAGCCTTGAGGCTTGACCTAATTTAACCGTTCAATCTTATTAGCTTTAGAAATATTCTAATATAGTTATGTGAATATAATTTGGTGTTCCTTAAAACATCCAATTGTTATGGACTCACCTAAGACATTAGGGTGTCATAACTAATAGAGAGTGTTCGTGAACAAGACATTGGTCTAACCATTGTTCAAATATCGTAGAATGAAGTTAACAATATAATTGTATTCAGAGTGTTTAGTTATCAAATAATCCATATAAGGGAATCCGACATGACCTGGTCGTTTCAACCTATTTTCTAAGTCAAGCCAACCAAATCAATGCCAGATGAAACCCCCTACATGTCCTTGTTGTAATTGACTCAAAATTGATGATTGGAGTTCGACAAAAATCCTGTTGCGATTTGGAGAAATCGTGGGGCGATTTGGCTCAAGGTTTTGGAGGTTTTGGTTCGACAAATATCGCGGCACGAAGAGAAGAAATCGTGACACGATTTCTTGGATAACAGTTAGTTCATACTATGTACGAACTCACAAATCGTAACACGATGGTAAGGAATCGCGGCACGATTTTCTCGAGACTTGTGCACTATATAAGACTTCATTCTTCATTTTTTGAGAGTTTCAAGAGAGAGAAACTTGGGAAACCAAATGAGAGAACTTTAGGGTTTAATGTCTTTGGTGAGAGTTTTTTCTTATGTTGGGAAACATTTATAAACACCTTGGATAGTGAGATCTCGTTAGAGGAAGGATAAAAAAGCTTCCTTTTGTGTTTTCTCTTAGGATTCATTGTGAGTGTTGGTGACTTGACAAATGGGTAGAAATTAAGGTTTGTTCTTTGTGAGCTTTTAAGCTAATTTCTTGTAACATCTATGTATCACTCTTATCATAGTGGATTGGAGAGTTGCTCTCTCCCCCATAGTAGTTCATTTTGGACCGAACTGGGTAAACAATATCGGTGTCTTGTTTTCTTTTCTTTCCTTCATATCTTTGTTGTTTTGAATATGTTTGTGGTGTTGTTTCACACTAAAATCTAAGTTTGTTTGGTGTTGTTGCTTGAGGCTAGTTTGCTCATTGATTACTACTTCCTTTGCTCCACATATATAGGTTTTATTGGTGTGATTATTTGTTCGAATTCACAACAGTCCTAATCATTACCGTACTTGTCAAATTGAAATTACACAATCCCAGTGGTCAAAAAGTTAACTATTTTACTATTTGACGACAATATAATACGCTTTCTATTTTGTTCATCACTCTTCCACTAAGTTCTATCTCTCAAATAACAAGAGAAGATGACTTAGGGTTCCAAAGATTGGTCCAAGGGAACCCTAAAAGCCTATTTGGTGGCTAGGATAAAATATACTATCATATTTTATCTCAATTCATTATTTGATAATCAGAATGATATCAGTAAATCTTAATTAATGAATTATGAAATATACTTATAATTTATTTCATTTGTATTTACTTATATGGTTAAATAGGTAATTAACAATTGTTTTTTAAGAGAAGTAATTAACAATAGTTAACTATTAAAATAAAAATAACCAATGAATGAAGCAATAAAATTCAACATAGCATATTCTTGTCATTTTTCTAAAAAAAAAAAAATGGAAGATCCTTTTATCAATATGTAGAGGTCACTACTAATGCCACATTTTCTCTCCCGTGAATTTTTCACTTGAAGACGTCCAGTTAAAGTCTACACCATTCAATTATTTTTAGGCAAATTCTATGTTGCACCCCAAAATTTGAGTGTACGGGTACACCAAATTGTTAATTTAATAATTAAATAAGTTTTTTTTTGAAAAAAAAGAATTGTTTTCTATCATTGAAAATTATAATAATTAAATATTATTTACCAAAAACGTCGACGAAATAAAATATACTTTTTTTGAATTTTTATTACTCATAACAAAGAATATTAATTATTTTTTATGAGAAAATGTTAAAAATTTAATATGATTCGGATAAACAATGAAATGATGTTTTTTCTTATGAAATGATATTTTCTAAAATATAAATATTGACAAATAACTCTTTATTTTATAAAATGATCGTTAATTTATAAATTTATGAAGTAAGAGTACCGGTACACCTCAATTTGTGAGGTGTACCATAGAAGTTTCCTTGTTTTTATATGACTTTAACAAAATCAATGGTAGAGATTTCATTGGACCCTTCGGTCACTAGAGAGGATTTGTCCCATACAAGGCATGTTTGATTAATAAACTATATGACTGGATGTATATTTTACACCGAACGTTGCAACAATGATTCACACAATTAATTCATTTGGCACAGACGTTTCCTTGTTGCATTATGTTGTTAAATGATAATCCATCTATAACCATAGTTTTAAAAACCGGCTCGGACCGGCCGATTGAACCGGTCTGACCAGGAACTGGTGGGGTGACCGGTTCGAGCAGCCTCTCAGATCAGCTATGCATTTGAACTGGTGCAACTCGGTCAAAACTGGTGACTCGTCCAGTATTCAGAACCAAACCGGTTTAATAATAATTTTATGTTTACTATTAATTAAATCCACCGATTCTCTTTGCTTCAACGGCTTTGACTTATTGTTGGGATTGAACCGTGTACATCAAAGTAAATCACCTGAAACTCAGCCACTACAATAACTACTTGTTTGTGTATACAAATGTAATATATTATATACATGTAAGTATATTGCATCTTCATTTTTTTCAATTGAAAGCACACATAGTTTTTTTTTTCAAGAAGAGGGCATCATTATTAAATATAATATTTAAATAATAATAATAATAATATCATCTCTCTCTAAAAAAGATATACACGTAATATTTTTTTTTTAGAAAATCTACTTATTATGTTAATATTAATTGATTCCGTAAAAAAAAATTAATATTAATTGATATGCAAAACAATATCTATTTGCTGTCAACAAAACATACTTATGCTCTTTAAAATAATATAGCTATACAAATATTAATATACATATTACATGTCAATTTTTTAGTGACTGAGTCATCAGTTCAATCCGATTTAATCTGGTTAAATACTTATAAAAAAATTAATCTTAAGACCGGGTCATCTAACCGAGTTATTTGGTTTAATCTGGTTCAGTCATGCGGTTCAACCAGTAACTCAGTAGTTCGACCATTAACTCAGTGACCCAGTACCCCTGCCGAGTCAATGACCGAGCCGAGTTTTAAAACTATGTCTATAACTACAAAGGTACAACAAAAATTGACAGCATAGTAATTGAAATTTAGAAGTTCCAAGTCTTAAGATCAAATTATAATGGGGCATTTCAACTCAAGAATATTTCTCTCTTACACAAGACTGACTTGTCAGAAATTGAATGAAATGAATACATAACCTATTTGGAACGTAAACCAGGGATATTTTTAAGACCCATCTTGCCAAGGACAAGTTTAGGAATAGCTGGAGGGTTGTCAAGCCCCATGCATCGACTAAACTCATTTGCAAGCTCCACTAACCTATACTTATCTTTCCCAACTTTCTTGTTAGAATTGTAGTAACCAAGCCATGCTTGATATGCTGCTTCTTTATTCTTCATCTCCACATTGGATAGAGCCCTTTCCACCTGTTAACGATTCAAAGTGTTAAGAACGTTTGAAATCACAGTGAGTTTGACGAAATCACAACGACACTTTAATTTTGTTGAAGCTCAAAAGTATAGTTTTTGCCAAAATTACGGTGGGACATTGCTAAATTCACCGCTATTTGATTTTACGGTGGCACACGGACATTTTTCATTATATCAAGAATAGTATCCCTTATATATCCAAGTAAATACCTTTTTCTTCGTGTCAGGATCAACTAACGGCACTGGAGCTTTCACAATAGGCAAATCTTTTGCTGTAGCTAAAAAGAACTCTTCCCATGGAGCTAGTAGCAGTATGCCCTGCCCTTCTTTTCCTTTTCGCCCCGTTCTACCTAGTCGATGTATATACTGTTGTTTATCAGTCGGAAGGCCAACCTGTTCATTGGACAAATGGAGGAAACATGACAATCAATGAAACATAAACTAGGACAGCAGACATCAAAATGACTTTGACATATTGAAACAAGTAATAATTTGAGGAAATGAATAAGTTGAACACCGGACACGTGTGCGATCGGAAGTGTCGGTGTTAAGATGACATTTCAAAATTAACAAAAGCATTAAATAATTAACAGTTGATCAAACCATAAACAAAAAGGCTTGCACATTTAGCAAATGTATTTATCGAGTGTCCACTTGAACATGCATCGAACAGGACATAAATCCATGTAATCCATTTAGGGATGGGGGAAAGCAGGCTGATAATATAGTCGCAGTGATGACTATGACCGTGTCATCAGATCCCTAGCAAAAGTGAAACAAGGAAGGAGTTCCAAATATATTACCTGTATGACAAGAGAAACATCTGGATAATCAACTCCTCGTGCGGATACATCGGAAGTAACCAGGATGAGGCCCTTTGACTTCCGGAATTCATCGGAAACTCTGGTTCTATAACTCTGAGGTTTTCTTGAATGGATCTCTCTCACATTCAAGTTCAACTCCCCAAGAAGATCAGCAACAAGTCTTGTGACCATAGCAGTTGTGCAGAAAACAAGAACCTGATAAACCAATAGCTACATTACATATCCTCCAAAACCATGTAAACATGATGAAAAAAGTAAAACTGTGTTGTCAAATCACAGTTTATAATCTAAACAAGCAAAATACTAATCCAAAATATGATATATTTTTTTAGTTTGTTACCATGTTATGTGTCTCAGTGAAAGGACAAAGTAAGGCCTAAAATACAGTTGGTTGCAGATTAGAAAGCAAACCTTATAGTCAACATCATCTGCAATGTGCTCCTTCAGAATAGCATAGAGTAAAGGGAAATGCTTGTCTAATGGTGCAACTAAATGCATTTGGCGGACCTGAAATGATCCAAAACCCCCATAAATAAAGATTAAAAAAATATTATATGATGGCTAGTGCATTTGTGCATGCATTACCTCTCACATGCATGTACACAGGTAAGCATCTAATGAGTTATTGGCATGAAATTATAACAATTACCTGTGAATGTGTATCCTCAGATCCCTCCTGAACTGTATTAATATATTCAAAATCCCTTTTCAGAGCAACATGGCAGACTTGACGCACCTTCACAACAATAATCATACAAGAATAAGCCCAACGCACATATCTTTTCTAAAGCATGAAGCACCACAGCTACAAAGCAAAATGACAAAAAGAAAGAAAGACAAACCTCGTCTGGAATTGTTGCAGAAAACATAAGTGTTTGTCGTTGTTTAGGGATTGCAGCAATTATCTTCTCAATATCTTTGCGAAATCCCATGTCTAGTAAATGATCAGCTTCATCGAGCACCAAGGCCTTCACCCCCATAAGCCTAGATGCAAAACCAGCAGTATTTTCAATATGATCTCTAAGCCTTCCAGGTGTAGCAACAAGGATCTATACAAAAAGAAAACAAATAAAGCAAGTCTGGAAAACTAGTTTGCCATAAGATGATGATTCGAAAAAGGCGGGCATGAAACCAAATAAATACAGCATGATTATGGTTTAAGCCAAGAAAATAAAAGGGCAGAAGCTTTAAATGGAATAATTATATCAAAACGATATAGGTTCAACTTCTGGGCTTCCAGCCTTAGAAAGGTGATATTCATTGAGTAATTTTTTAAAACAGTATTAAACCATTGAATATATAAATGCGCGTCTCTTCATTCTTGAAGTATGCAAACTTAGTTAAAAAACATGAGTTATGACTGGTTATGAAAATAAGTTGTAGATATTTTATTGATAAGAAAAAATTATATCCAACCACTAGAGACAGATCAGATGGAGAGTAGTCAAACCACTAGAGGCAGAGAAAGACCTAGAAAAACTACAAGAGAAACTATTAAGAAAGATCTAGAGATATATGAGTTTGATAGAGATATGTTATATGATAGAACATTATGGTGGTAAGGCTTGGTTGTTGTTGTTGTTGTATTCAACCAACTGTAATGGCTGCAACATATAACACCAATAACAACAATCATTATACTCCGCATCTTATGTCAGGAAGTTTAGTAGTGTAGGAATAATTTGGAATCTTCTCATTTATTTGATTATTTGTCTTATCTAAGTGCAGAAGGATTTTTTTTGGGGCACATGTGGAAGTGCAAAAGACTTCATCCTACAGAAAATAAAATTTTGCTGGCAAAGGAAAAGAACACACCTGGCAAGGATTTGCTTGCATTCGTTTCTGTTCTAAAGCAAGTCTTGTTCCTCCAATCACAACTTGAACACCAATTGTAGGATGATACTTGAGCAGTTTAGTGGCTTCTGCAGCTGCTTGACATGCAAGCTCTCGAGTTGGGCATATGACAAGAACAAAAATTGGCGGACGCCTTTGATCACGATCACTTGGTGGAGACTTCACAACAACTTCAATTGATGGAAGCTGAATAAAAATAATTCAAAAATTAGTGCAAACTATTATTAATCATCACTAGGTACATAAGCAATAGAACAATAGCTTCCACATCAAAGATTTGTGCTGTTACATTGAAACTCAAATATACTTCTGTTTTGTTCTTTTGTAAAGCATGCCCAATTATATTCTAAAATGTTTTAAGATGAAGGGGGTACTGCCAATGGCCTATAGCAGCCCACATGCCTGAAAAACAAAAAAAAATTGAGAAACGGAAATTCTGAATATATCATAATAAAATATCAAACGATGGAGGCCAAGGAATAAGTAAAGATATCCAATTAAGTAGATTGCTTATTCCAGAGGTAGCTTAGGTGTCTACCCGTTTACTACATGTTTAATTTTTTATCACAAAAGAAAAAATGTGAACGGAAGTGCTAATGGTAATTGACAGAGAGGCCATTAACTACTAATGCACTCAAACAGATACAAATAAAGAGACGTACCAAAAAGGCTACTGTTTTTCCCGTGCCTGTTTTAGCCTTGGCCAGGACATCCTTACCTAGAAATGTTAAATGGAATAAGTGCACCATCATAAATAAACTCAATATATACGAGAATAATGTCAATCAAACCAGGAAAATAATACTTTCTTGCTTAATATTATCAATTATAATAGCCTGTTCTGTTGTTTTGAAAACTGATTAATTACAGTTATATATGATAGCAACAAAAATTACAAGACAGATAAAGAACAAACCTTTTAGAATTACTGGAAGTGTTGCCTCCTGCACAACAGTCATTTTCTCATATCCAGCATCCTTGATTCCTTTTAATGACAGTGGAGAAACTGAACACTGATCGAATCTGTGGCATCATATCTCAATAATCAAACATACAGAATACAAGAGCAATATAATGCACCAAACTACGATAAAAAGGGTCAAGTATATGTCAGATTTATGAAAGGTGTACTAAACAGCAAACATATATAAGCACAAGGATCACCTTTCTCTCTACATTAGTTATATGCCTATCATCTTCTGCGATTACAGGACACCCCGAATATCACACAAAACCCGACACCAGTTTCCAAATTCAAGCCATTAAGAAAACGTGCATAATCCTAACCACCCAACATCTCAATCAATTATATATGCAAAGAATATAGTACTCCTTTAAAATTCTTCCCCTAATCTATCCCTCCCCAAAGAAAAGAGTTCAAGCCTAACAGTGTTGTCAAATATTGGCCATGGTGGATATCGGTGGCAGTTTTTTGGAAAACCGATACGCAAAATTTGTGAAGGATGGCGGCACCACAACGCAATATGTCAGGTTTTTGGCCTTCGACCATGGTCCGCCGTCAACAACGTTGAAGCCTAATTACCTAAGAACAATCCACTTATGTGTGTAGAAAAAACAAGTGTCCCACAAGCTCATGTTCTCAAATATTGATCATATCGAAGACACAGTTCCAGAACCATTGTTGAGTCCTAACAAAGAGCACCATCGCATTCCTTTATTTCTGTTTGTTCTACCCAATAACATAACTCAATACCAATTAACCTAAAATATACAATCACACATAATGCAGCAAACTTTAAGGCAAATAAGGTAGACCCATTAAAAAGAAACTTAATTTATGAAAAGAAACACACACACACACAATAACATAATTCAATACCAATTAGCCTAGAATATACAATCACACATAAAGCAACAAACTTTAAAGCAAATAAGCTAGACCCACAAGTAAAGAAACTTAATTTATTTATGAAAACAAACACACACACATACCTAGAATCACTTAAATAAGAATCACTTCCACCAGATGCAGCAGGTCTAGTAGTAGTTGAAACCCCATTTTGTTTACCAAACAAAACACTTCTACTCTTGTTAACTATCTCCTCATCATCAATATCATCATCACCACTCTCTTCTTCATCAACATCATCTTCACTAAGAAACTCACCAATACTTCCAACACTTCCAGAACCACCACCACCACCCTTAAATTTCCCTCTTTCAACAACTTCATCATTATCACTATCACTACTCAATCCAAACCTTCTTTTTGCATTCAAATTAGGTTTCCCCTTTTTAATATCACCACCTCTTCTCTGCCCCAATGAAGAACCCCCTCTACTAACACTACTCTCCCGGAACCCGCCATCTCTGACAGCGGGTTCTCTGGAACCTACCCTATGGGTAGGTTTCAACGTCTCGGCACGTCCAGTACGCAAATCATCGACCCAATTACTAAGCTCAGCCTCGTCGTCGACGAGACTTTTAGAAGCCCTGATTCTGTCAGGTCGGACAGAAAAGGAGCGAGGATGAAACGCAGCGTTGCGGAGAGGGATGTGAGAGAGAGAGTGGAGTTTCATTGGGTGGAATTGAAGAAGACGGAGCTGTGATAAGAATAGTTTTGTCATTTGAGCATACAAGTTACAGTGACTGTGTAAAAGATAAGAGAAATGAAAGAGGTTTTTGGAGAAGTGATGGTTAGGGTTTAAGATACTTGTTTCATTTCATACAACACAAATATGAGATATTTTCATTTTCTTGTTTTTTATTGTATGGTGATATTTTGCAATTATTAGTGATGTAAAAGATTTTTACACTTATAATGTGTATTTTATATACTACATACTTTATATTCTTATATAATGTCTTGTTCTTCAAAATAATAATAATAAGCATCATCAAGCATTTCTAAATTTTAGTTTCCTAATAGAAAAGTTAGAATGTTTTTAAAAGTTTCTCTAAGTCTAAATTTTCATTACTTTTATTTTGAAATTTTGACGTGTAAAAACTTATATTTAATGTATTTTATATTGCAAAAATTCTATTTTTCTTACAAGAACTTTTTATAATATTCTAAACATAATTGCAAAAAAATCCATTAATATATGTTTACCTAACATCAAAACTAAAACTTCTTTGTAAGACTCGGACTTTGTTTGGTAAAAAACGATTAATAATATATAAGCTACTTTATAGCGGATGAGTTTATAGTTGATAGGTAATAAGCAAGTATCTAGATCATTTGGAAAGAACACAACTCTAGGATTTTTTATAACAAGCAAATTTTACTGGAGCAGCTACTTGATAACATCAAACTACATTCTTGGCAGTGGTTGAAGACTTACAAATCAACATTTTTTTTGGATTTTCATTCTTGGTGGCCTATCCTGACATTTTGTATAGATTATACCGCTATGTAATATGAATTGCTTGGCTTTGGATTGCATTTTGCTTTTGTATTTTGATCCCTATTAGACAGATCTTGTGATTGATAGTCTTTTTAATATATTTCGTCTTTGTTTTTGTATTTTAATCTCTATTTTGTAGTGTTTCATAGAATTAATGGTTTAACTAGTTTATGAATATGAAATAACATAAAAAAACATATATTTAATTGATATATAATTTTTTAATTGATATTACAAGAGTAAAGTTGAGAAGAAGAAAAAAAATCTGAGTCATAAGCCATTCGAATTAACTTAACATAAAAACATTATTAGCTGTAAAAATAAATTATTATAACTTGCTCTGAAGTGGTCTATTGGTTAGAGGTTTATGCTTCAACCTTTAGATCCTTGGTTTAAGGTTGGGTAACTTGAAAAAAAAAAAAAAAAAAGGTTATTTTAAGCTCGAGAAAAAATGAAGGTTATTAAACGGAGGTCTTTGTAACAAACCCTAAAATGTTTCGTCAAACAAGCCCTAAAATATGTCATTTTACGAAATGGATTTTTCACTCATGTTTTTAAGCAAATAAACAAACATAAAGAATGTGTCATTTTTTTTTTTATGGGGGCGAAAAACTAATTTGATAGTTTTATGGGGGTGTATTAGTTAGGTATAAGATACGAAATTGAGTCCTCTGTTTACTATACCGCCAGCCGGTATCTACAAGTGCAGTCCGCCGCAGCCGAGACCATGAACCCTACTGCCGTCCAGAGTGAGGCCGTTAACGGTTCTTCTTCTTCATTGGGGAAGAAAAGAAAAAGTGATGATGATGATTTGAGAATGGAACAACCTAATAAGAAGAATTCAAAAACAGAGGTTCAGTTGAGTAATGACAGTGATGATAATGAAGTGATAGCAGCAGCAGTAGGAAATTTGAAGGTTGTTGGTGGTGGTGATGTTGGTTCTGGAATTGTTGGTGTAACTGCTTCTTATTTAAGTGATTCAAGGTATTTTTGTGTTTCTTTTCATAAATTAAGGTTTGTTTGTTGCTTTATGTGTGACTGTGTTTGGTTATTTTGATATTGTATGTTTTAGGCTAGTGTGTCCTTTGTTTAAATGTTTCTGGAACGGTGTCTTTGATATTAGCAATATTCAGAATATGAGTTTGTGGAGTGGAATACTTGCTATTTTCTCACACAAACATGGTATAAGTGGTTTATTCTTTGCTAGTTAATTCATGTTTTGATGAACAGCTTATTTGCAGCTTATAGCATAAGCGTTTATCATGATAAGTGCTTATTTATAAGCTATTTTTATAGCAAAAGATTAAATAAAGTTAAATTGTTTTGGTATAAGTTATAAGCTGTTTTCATTAGCTATATTCGAGAACTTATGAAAATAAGCTGAAAACATCATATGATAAATGTTATAAGTTGTTTTCGTAAGTTCTCTCAAACATTCGCAAAATTTATGCAAGTAGAATCTCAAATAAGCCTTGGTAAAAAAAAAAAAACGAAGCTCAAATAAGCCAATCCAAACAGACCCTTAGACTTTAACTTTTTTCGGGGGAAGGATTTGTCAAGGAGCATTATATTCTTTGCATATATAATTGATTAGGGTCTTGTATGGTTAGGATAATGTATGCTTTCTTACTGGCTTGAATTTGGAAATTGGTGTTGGGTTTTGTGCATCCTTTGAGGATAGTTATACAGCTAATATAGTGGGAAATGTGAGCCTTATGCTTATACATGCCTGCGACCCTTCTTATCCTAGTTTACTGCATTATCTATACCGCTCTTGTGTTATGTGTGTCTGATTTGAGAGATGATGCCACAGATTTGACAAGTGTTCAGTCTCCCCACTGTCATTAAAAGGAGTCAAGGATGCGGGATATGAGAAAATGACTATTGTGCAGGAAGCAACACTTCCAGTAATTCTAAAAGGTTTGTTCTTTTTCTTGGCCATTGAGGACGTGGAATAATCTTAAGAAAATAAATCATAGTTGTGGTGTCATTTTTTTGTGGCTATGTTCTTCAACTTTGTTAGAGATTAAGAGATGTCATATCATATATATTGAGTTTATTTATAACGGTGCTCTTACTCCAATTAACATTTCTAGGTAAGGATGTCCTGGCCAAGGCTAAAACAGGCACGGGAAAAACAGTAGCCTTTTTGGTACGTCTCTTTATTTGTTTTTGTTTGAGCGCATTAGTAGTTAATGGCTTGTCTGTTAATCATAATTAGCACTTTTCTTTATAATATTTCTTTTGCGAGCGTCAATTAAAACAAGGTAGAGTATAGGAGTAAACACCTAAGCTGCATTTGGAATAAGCAATCTGCTTAATTGGATCTCTTTACTTAATTCATTGTTTGATACTTTATTATGATATGCAGGATTTCTGTTTTTTTTTTTTTATTGTTTTTTGTTTTACTGTCATGGGGGCTGCTATAAGCCGTCAGGACCCCTTTTTTTTGTTTTACTCGTTTGTAGTGAAAGTACTAAAGGAAGCTTATTCCTTTAGTACTTTTAAAACAGTTTAGAATGTTAATCAAGCATGACTTACAATAGAACAGAAAGAAGACTATTTTAGTTTCAATGTAACAAGAAAATAATTGATTATCTTAGTTAGTGATGATTAGTAGTTTGTACCTATTTATGAAGTATTTTTATTATTCAGCTTCCATCAATTGAAGTTGTTGTGAAGTCTCCATCAAGTGATCGTGGTGAAAATCGAACACCAATTCTTGTTCTTGTCGTATGCCCAACTCGAGAGCTTGCGCGTCAAGCTGCTGCAGAAGCCACTAAACTGCTTAAGTATCATCCTACCATTGGTGCTCAAGTTGTTATTGGAGGAAAAAGTCTTGGTTCAGAACAGAAACGCATTCAAAAAGATCCTTGCCAGGTGAGTTCTTTTTCTTTGCCACCAAAATTTTTATTTTTTTAAGGACTTGTGCTTTTCCATATATACCTCAAAAAACTTATAGAAATTTATATAATTTTTTTTGAATATTCGATTCAAAATGATGTGCATTTATGTTTTTTTTTTTGTATTTTTTTATATACGCATTCTTAACGTATCATATCCTATATTTTTAAAGAAATGGTGTATCGCCGTATCGGAAACGAGATACTTGTTGTATCCAATACTCGTAAGTGTCCGTGCATCATAGATCAGAACTTACGTTTTTTAATTAATTTTGCATACATCAAGAAGGAAGAGAAGCAAATTTTCATTTGGAAGGGTTTAATACTGTTTTAAAATATGACTCTATGAAGATCACCTTTTACTTTCATGGCTTAAACCATAATCATGCTATATTAATCTGGTTTCATGCCAACTTTTATCAAATCATCATTTTAGACCAAACAATTTTTCCAGATTTAACTTTATTTGCTTGCTTTCTGTACAGATCCTTGTTGCTACCCCTGGAAGGCTTAAAGATCATATTGCCAATACTGCTGGTTTTGCATCTAAGCTTATGGGGGTGAAGACCTTGGTGCTTGATGAAGCTGATCAGTTACTAGACATGGGATTTCACAAAGATATCAAGAAAATAATTGCATCAGTCCCTAAACAACGACAAACACTTATGTTTTCTGCAACCATTCCGGACGCGGTTTGTCTTTGCTTCTTTTTGTCCTTTTCCTTTTTAGTTTTGGTGATTCATGCTTTATAAAAATGCGCATTGGACTTATTCTTGTATGATTGCTGTTGTGAAGGTGCATCAAGTCTGTAATGTTGCTTTGAAAAAGGATTTTGAATTTATTAATACAGTTCAGGAGGGTACTGAGGAGACACATTCACAGGTAATCGTTAATAATTTCATGCTAATAACTAATTAGAAACTTTAATGTACTTGAATGAATTGATTTGAAATGCTTGAGAGAAATTACTGTCAGCCCAGTTATTTATAACCAAGTAATTAACATTAAATCCCTTAGGGGGCGTTTGTTTCACGGTATCAAAATTTAATCCCAGGAATAACTTTCCCAGGCATAAATTTCCAAGGAATATTTTTTTGAAAAAGTGTTTGGATAGTATTGTTAGGTCTCGGGAATCTTTTATTTTAAATTCTTAAAAATAATTAATGTATCTTATTTTCAACATGTACACCAAAAATTAGATATTACAATTCCCAAATTACCCGTATGGTGAAACTAACTTGATCTTGTTTCATTCGGTCCTATAAGATACTCCATGAGTATATCATTATTATTTGTGATTTTCTGAATCGTGAAGTAGGCTAAAGATTGGAATAATGCAAAAATAGAGCTTTTATTATACTTCATATGTGAAATATTATACAATATCTAGTCTATGAAATCAAATCATTATTTTATTATAAAAAACCACGACAATAAATTGTAGCAATCTAGAATGCAGGTAATGCTAATATTGTAAGCAAAGAATTATATGATAGTCTTGAGAGGAAAAAACAAGACCATAGAGAAAGGGGCAACAATTATAATTGTAATCGTGTGTAGGTAGTGGGGTAAGCCAGTACTTTTACACATAACTGCTTATATACCTGGGAATATAAAAGTTTCCCATCTCTATTTGACGGGATTAGAAAGCCGGGTAAAGTGGGGGAAAAGTCTTTCCTAGGCATAATTATTTCCTGGGAACAATTGTTAGTTCCACCGCAACAAACATAGGAATCTTTATTTCCATCCAAGGATTCCTGGGAATATGTTTTGTATCCATGAAACAAACACCCCCTTAAGTATTGGGATAAGAATCAATAAACCTAATCTATAAAGATATACACCCTCCGGTCATTATTATAAGCAAAAATCAACATTTTAGATTCATTCATTAAATGATGTACGTGGTCTATAATAAAGACCATATACATCATTAATTGAATGAATCTAAAATGTAAATTTTTGCTTATAATAGTGACCGGAGGGTGTACATAGCAGAAAATAATTCAAATTCAAATCATATATGTATCTTAATTAACAAATGTATAAACATGTTTGAGGTAATGCATGCCCATATGCACTAGCCAGCATATAAAATCTTTTTATGATATTTTTTTATGAAGCTTTGGATTATTTCAGGTCCGCCAGATGCATTTAGTTGCCCCACTAGACGAACATTTCTCTTTACTCTCTGTTATTCTGACGGAGCACATTGCTGATGATGTTGACTATAAGGTTTGCTTTCTAAACTGCAAACAACTGTATTTTAGTTTTTTTCTTTGTCCTTCACTATGAGACATAACATGGTAACGAAATTTAAAAAAAAAAAAAATTTTGGATCAGTATTTTGCTTGCTATTATAAACTGTGATTTGTCAACAGTTTTATTTTTACAATCATGTTTCACTTGTTTTTGGAGTATGTCTAATGTAGCTATTGGTTTGTCAGGTTCTTGTTTTCTGCACAACTGCTATGGTCACAAGCCTTGTTGCTGATCTCCTTGGGAAGTTGAATTTTAATGTGAGAGAGATCCATTCAAGAAAGCCTCAGAGTTATAGAACCAGAGTTTCCGATGAATTTCGGAATTCAAAGGGCCTCATCCTGGTTACTTCCGATGTATCCGCACGAGGAGTTGATTATCCCGATGTTTCTCTTGTTGTACAGGTAAAATATGTGGAACTCCTTGTTTCACTTATATTATATTATCAGCATGCCCGTGCCCATCACATAATGGATTACACAGACTTATGTCCTGTTCATTGCATGTTCGAAAGGAACTCAATACATCCATTTGCTAAAAGTGCAAGCCTTTTGGTTATGATTTGATAGAATTTAAATTATTTAATGCTTTTAATTTTCATGTTTCCTCCATTTGTCCAATGAACAGGTTGGCATTCCGGCTGATAAACAACAGTATATACATCGACTAGGTAGAACGGGGCGAAGAGGAAAAGAAGGGAAGGGCATACTGCTACTAGCTCCGTGGGAAGAGTTCTTTTTAGCCTCCGCAAAAGATTTACCTATTGAGAAAGCTCTTGTACCTTCAGTTGATCCCGACACTAAGAAAAAGGTATTCACTTGGATATACGAGTCAATTCTTGATTTCTTCTAATGATTTGGCAGAATCATATTGTGGCATTGCCACCGTGGTTTCATCAAAGTCATTGATTCCAAACTTTTGCACTAACATTTTGAATTGTTAACAGGTGGAAAGGGCTCTATCCAAAGTGGAGAGGCAGAGTAAAGCAAAAGCATATCAGGCATGGCTTGGTTACTACAGTTGTAACAAGAAAATTGGGAAAGATAAGCAGAAATTAGTGGAGCTTGCAAACGAGTTCAGTCTATGCATGGGACTAAGAAGGCCTCCACCTGTTTCTGCGCTTGGCCTTCGCAAGATGGGTCTTCAAAATGTCCCCGGTTTACGTTCTTTCGGAGAAAAAAAATTGTTGAGTTAAAAATGGACCCGTATGATTTGATTTTAAGACTTGAAACTTCTAAATGTCAATTATGGTATTGTCAATTTTGTGTCTTTTGTAGTTCTAGATGATCTATCATTTAAAAATGAAATGCAGCTAGGAAACGTCAGATGAATTTGTAATATGAATCACACTATGTTGCAACTGTCCTAGCTTTGAAAAAAGAAAATCAATCATATAGTTTATATGAATTCATCCTACTTTGTATGTCAGTTGTGCATAAAGGCTTTGTATAGTGGCAGATTCTACAATGTTGTTACCTATTTGACGGTTTTAAAACCGTTCTTTTAAATGAACTAAAGATCAATTTAAATATTATATTTTTTATAATTTCTCAAAAGGAAAACTAAGAATAAAATAACACCTTTTTGGTTTCTCGTAAAATCATAGAAATTATGCATAAATTAAAAATCATTAAATTTTTTTAACACCTTAGATATTTTTGATCAAATAGGAAAGTTTGCAAAATTTTTAAAAAAAATAAGAAGTTTTTTTATTAAATATAAAAAACATTAAAAAAATTAAAAGTGATTTTAAGAGAGAAAAAAAAAAGTAGTTAGTGTTATTTTAATTCTTTCTTGGTTTTCCTTCAAAAAAGTAAAAAAAAAAAAAAAAAAGGTGTTTTAAGTGTTTAAAAGTACCGGATTTAAGTCCTTTTTTTTTTAAACAGCCTCATAGAAGGCCCCTCATATAGTTTATATGATTTAAACTTTGTATGTAATTGGCTTTAATGTAAAGAGAAAAATGCTAACGACAAACTTTCAAACACACTCTTTTGAGCGCTCTTTCAACCATCGGTCAACGTCATTACCTTTTAAAAAAAATTAATCGGTAACCGGTTTCCTAGTTTTGAATAATCTAACCACGCATAATTAACATGGGAAATGAAAGAGTATGGGATAAAGCATATTGTTGCCAATCATATGAAGATATTGTTGCCAATCATATGAAGGTAATGAAAGTGTAAGAGGATCCACAATGGCTTGCTTCCGTTGCAAACTTGTCTTCCTATTCCCGAGTGATAGGGAATTAGGGATCATTTCAGGATCCTTTGGCACCGCTTGTTGTGCCATTAGGAGCAACTTGGGAGTTAGGCTACCAACTGTTAGTGAGTTAGCATGTTTTACGACTTTTTAAGGAGAATCTTATCATGTGCCGAAAGGGCACAAGTCAGTAATTCAGATATAAAAAATGTGTGTTTAAAATTGTGCATCCAACTTTTAAAAAATTTAAAATTTGTCATTCTTAATACAAAAAATTTATTTTTATCTTTCTTAAATTAGGAGAAGACGTGTGTTAACTTTGTCCTTTTAAAAAAAATGTGACTTAGACCAATAATTAAGAGAGTGTTTAAAAGAGTTGTACGAAAATCTGTCCTTATTCATACAAAGAAATGATTCTTCTTTTCTACGCAATATAATGAAATGATTGGCTCCAACATTAGGATTTTGATGTATCTTTAGAAAAGGTGACATTTTGAAATGTCTGATCAAAATTGTCCGAACGACAATATTTAAGCACTAACATGACATATCTTCAATTGTTCAAAACCGTCCAAAGATCTTTCAAGTACTTTAATCAACCACTCGTATTTGTACATTCACATGTGATCTCACTCATATTTTCGAAATATAAACCTCAAAATCCATCTCTATACTTACTCCTTCTCTTTTGTTTTGTTCTTCAAATAAATAAAAATAACAAGTCCTCAGTATTTTATAATAAGTCCCTAACATTTTATCATATCTTTCCTGTTATATAATAAGTAGTCTTAAACATTTTAGTAGTAGTTTCTAATGCTTTGTTTCATCTATTCTATCTTAGCATCCACTTGTTTAAAGGGTACAAGTCTCTTATCACTTAAATTAATTCATTTATTGTTGGTTAATCTTCTCAAATTTGCAACATTAAATAGTTTTTAACCAGCGATAGACGCGCCTCGGTTAGTGCCTCGTTAAATGATTGTATTGGTCTTTGTGATTTTTCTTCTTATTATAAATAGGATCAGAGGGAGTACTATATTACAGACTACTTATAAAACATAAGACTAATTATGTTTAATTATCCGAGGAACAAAGTAGGGGAGGCTAATTATGTCTAATTTTTTTAGGAACAATGTAGAAGAAAAGGTATACAAAGTGAGTTAAGAGACAAAATTGAGAGTCTTCTCTTAATCATATACTACTATATGGATTTTTCAATTGAGATGCCGTGATTTTGGATAGAGGTGTTCATCGGTACAAGTCAACTCGTACATCCAAATCAATTCAACTTGCATTTTAACCCATTATAATCAAGTTTCAATCCAAGTTGAATCAATCCATCTCAACCCAAAGGTATTTCGTTTGAAAAGTAGGTTTGACATTTGGCTATTACTTTTTCCACCCTATGAGGTTCTCCCACGCCCTATTTTTTTTCTTCCAAAATGCCCCTCGGATTTTAGAATCCGAAAACCAGTTCAAAATATATATTCCGAAACATTTCGATATATAGAGGCAAGAACAACAACTTCCCCCATTTTACAGTTTCACTTTCTCTCTCCCTTATCGCAAAATCCGAAACCCACAAATTGGTCCAATCTTGGAGTTTTTTTTGCTCAAAATCATCACATTTGAAGCTTTATCAAACACCAAAGTGAAGGTTATGTCTCATTCCCTCTGCATGCAAGCCTTTGAGTTCGGATTTTTTTCTGAGCACTGAACCTGTTCGGATTATAAAATTGAAACACTATTGTTGAAGTTCGGATTTTATAATCCGAAGTGTACCAGTAGACAAATTTTTTGACAGTTTCTTGGATTTATGTTGATTGTGTGTTACCTGATTATGCATGTTCCAAGTATGATCTTGTTGAGCGCACCAGGGGTGAAAGAACAGTAATGCATGCTTCTCTTATGAGAGAGCGTATGGAGAGGTTGCAAGCAGAAGGGGGAGAGCCCATGCGTAGCAGGGCAGGGGCAGGGGAAGGGCACGTTGTGCTGGTGTTGATGGCGAGGGAACATCTCAGGGAACAATTCGGAGCCACAGTACGAGCCCCAAATAGAGATGGAGGAGTAGACGAAGGGTGATCCTGAGTATCAAGAGGTGGATGATGATGAGCAGCAGGAGCGTGTGCAGCCGAAGCCAGAGCCAGAGGAGCTTGATGACTATCCTGGTGGCCCACACGACTTGACTGTGGTGATGAAGTATCATGTTCACGTGGCCAGGATGTCGGTTGATGGAGTGGTAAGACACTACACCTTTTATTTAATGAAAATTGAATTCCTATGTTGTTTTAATGATTGTAAACTATTGTTAATTATTGTGATGTATTATTCCGATTACTGTGAAACTTATGTTAATTTTTTGTTTATAATTTTTGCAGTGGTGTGACAATTTAAAACGTGTAAACAACTGGAAGAAGATAGAGGCGATACATAAACCAAACAAGGCTCGGATGGCAACACAGTGGTTTAAGGATGGCCTGAGAGCCACCGATCTTCAGTGGCTGCAGGATACCAGCTACAGCCAGATTGACCACGTGCTTTGTTCTGCATTTGTGGAGAGATGGCACGAGGAGACATTGAGCTTCCATCTTCCGTTTGGGGAGATGACAGTGACACTCGATGATGTGTCATGTTTGTTGCATCTCCCCATCGAGGGTATGCTCTTGTCCCGTGAAAGTATGTCAATGGCGGATGCTGTTGAGTTGATGATGGAGTTGTTTGGGGTTGATGCGGGCGAGGCATGGACCGAGGTAGATAAGACAAAAGTTGGACATGCTTGGTTTAGTTTCTTGAATGATACTTTCAAGGAGCGTATTCGGGAGGCACATGAGGCCTACCATGCTGGTGAGTTGGTTGAGATGCAGCAGAAGCGGGACCAGTTTCTCCGCCTATATTTGCTCTACTTGGTGGGTATCACACTCTTCACTGACAAGAACGTCCGCTATGTGGATGTTGCTTATCTGAGGTACTTCAGAGACTTGGAGCTTGTCTCTGATTATGCATGAGGAGTTGTTGCCCTTGCACACTTGTACAGGGAGCTTAACAATGCCTCCCATTGCCATTATAAGACCAGACATCTTGCAGGATACTTATCTTTGTTGTAGGTATAAATATATAAATAATAATGCACTGCACATTTATTCATTTGTATGTCTTTATTGTTTGTATATTTATATGTTGTTTATTTTGTTGGGGGTGTTATCATGTACCCGTATGAGGCATACCGTGAGGCATGTCTCTTCGAGCAGGTCAGCATTTACTCTGGATGGCTCAGATATGGTAATCGTAGGGTGAGATAGCCGGAGTGGGTGCTTCGCCAGTTTGGGCGCATCCAGACCATCCCCAGACATCCATGTGACAGTGTATCTCTCCAGACGACCTTATCAGAGATCAGCTACTTCTATGCGCACTATCATGATCATATGTTGACAGCTGAGGACTTGGGGCTCGCTGCTAGGACTGGTGTGTAGACGTCACAGGGATACATCAAATGGTTTTACTCCATCTCACATCCACGCATCACTCTTCCGGACGAGGCTGTTTAGATCCCGATGCCACCCAAGCAGGAGGCCCTTGATGAGATTGATGCTGAGCAGGACGGAGAGGATGGGTACTTGGTGCTGACCGGAAGGTTGGGTCGAATCAAAGACCATGTTTATGTCGTCATGGCCAGTGGTGTGGTGGAGTAAGGGTCTGATCAATGGCGTCATTTGGAAGCAATCCTGAAGGAGGATCATGGAGGGCGAGTTTATCATCGTAGGCGTGTTGTTGGGGGTGGGGATGGCGGGGCTTAGTTTTAGTTTTATGGTGTTGTAACCTTTGGATAATCATTAATTTTGACTTTTATGTCTGAACACTTGGTTTGTAACCTATGGATAAATTCAGCTTTAAATTTAATGTTTGAAAATTGTGTTGTTTCTTATTGTTTCCATTACAACAGTTTTGTTATGTATTCAAGAATGCATGTGTTATTTCACATGATTATATAATCTGTATGTATCAGAGAAAAAACAATGTCTTTGTTTCTGTACTGATATATTTCGGATTATATAATTCGAAATGTTTTTTGACATTCCAGATTATATAATCTGAACTGGTCATTTTTTTTACCTTTTTTTACGCCAAAGTTATGTTTTTCTGGGGTCTACGACATTTTTCGGATTATAAAATCTGAAAGGTCTAAAAGGGTTTCATATTATAAAATCCAAAATGTATTTTCACAGAGATTACACAAACATCTCCAAGGTGCTCTATGTTTCAACAACTTAAGAATGTTTCAGATTTTATAATCCAAACTGAGTTCGGATTATAAAATCCGAACAAATGGTATTTTGGAAGAAAAAAAATAAGACGCGCGAGAATGTCATAGAAAGAAACAGTAAAAGCGTTGACATTTTGAACAAGCGAACCCATAAACCCAGCCATAGACGTGACATAAACTTTATTTTTTTATTTAAATTGTCTGCCATGGTATGCTTACCATTAATCAACTTTCTTTTATTTGTTATATTTTTTATTAATTATAAAGACCGATACCTTCTAATTTAAGAGACCTCTTTTCACCCTTTCACATTTATTTTGTTAAAATGTATTTGCTGTTGTACTTTGTATTAATTTGTAAGCATTGAATGACGTGTTTTACTAAATTTAAGTATTGAGGTCTTGTCAAAAAAAAAAGTATTGAGGTTTTGTGCTTTTTTTGATGTTGAAGTGCCACAAGTATTTTCATTGAACTATTTTTTTTTAAAAAAAAATTGTTATTTTATTGTATAATCAAAGAATCCAAACCAACCCATTCATGACGAGGTTTATTTAGTTCGATTTTAGTGTTAAAAATATAGATTGAACACTCAGTCCAAACGAAGGAAAAATTATTGGTTTATGCATTGAATTTGATCAAATTTGACCCAGCCTAACCCGTGAACACCGCTAATTTTGGGTTGGTTGAATACAAAATGATAAGTAGGGAGGAGAATAACCTCACTTTCCTCGCAGAAGTCACAACTTTGAATGCATCAACTCATTAGTGTGCACCTACTCAACGGATCATAATTGCATGCAGTCAAAACTACACGTAGTTGGCAAATTTTTGACCGTCCAATTAAGATCAAATATGCAATGACTGCAGGACTGTATGCACTCTTACTTCACACCAACCCATCAGCCATTATTCTATACACAAACAGGCTCATTTGCATTTAACCTCTGAATTCCTGTCACCTTGAGTAGAAGAATTCAAGAGTCATATGAAGTGTACTCCAATCATGTCTAACACCTCATCCCAACAACGCACTTCCAAGCAGCTTGTCGTTTGGACTCTTTTTGCGCGAATCCAATTTACAGTACTTCAATGACTATAATCTTTGGATTCAGATTACATGCATTAATTGCGCACAATGTTTAATCTTGATTGTTCGATCTCAAATCTAATAATGGATTAATGTGAGCCGGCCAATATCAAATCTATGATGGAGATCATTTAGTGTGGAATTTCAGGGAAGATTGTCATGGAAATGTCAAGACAAATGCAATTGCAAATGGCATCTAACATTATTTTATGACAATTTCATTAATAAGCTGTGTAACAATGTCAAAAAGTTGATCATCAAAGATATTCTGCATGTGTTCTAAAACAAGTACCTAGTACTGTAAAACTGAACCTGACAAATATGCAACATGGTAAAATTTCTAAATTCTGAACCTAAGCCATTGTCTATTTTGATACAACAAAAGGAGGTACACATCCTCATCATCTCTTTCAATTGATAATCCTCCTTGCCACTTATCTGACGTTAGAATCAGGACCCCTGTCAAAAACCACAAAATCAAGGCATTAAAAAAAGTCCAAATGAACAGCCATAATAATAATAATTAAATTTATGCAAATGCTAACCAGTGGACATTGATTAAAACTTCAAAACTAATGATCATTCACAGAAAAAATAGCATCTCATTTATCAATGTATTGAACGCTATGCTTTCCAATATATAATTTCAATGTAAGAACTCTCATCAACAGGACTCTTAAATTTAAATAAACAAGATAATTAAACGGAGAAAAAACTACCTTGAGACATGGGGCGAAGAGGGTTGATCCGGTGAAGATCGTTGAGCAGGGCCACCATGAAACCTTTGCTCTTCAAGTGTGCCATTACCAGATCGACTTCCCTCATTTGGCTGCGATAGTTCAGTGGTGCTCGAGAAACCCATTGGTCCCATAGACCCGAACTCTAGCTGCTCTGCTGGTGAACTATAGCCAGTATTATGATCATAAGGATACAACATAACAAGAGATGGCATTGTTGGTCCATTTGATGATACACTACTAGGGTTCATGCCAGGTATAGAATACATTCCATATGCTACATTTGCGTGACTATTCTGCGAGGAATTTCCACGGACTGGACCGTTCTGGTGAGGAATGAATGAGTCGTGTCTGTGTGTACTCCATGGCCTCTCAGCACGGTTCTCACTAGTTGCCAACCGCTCCGATTTTGAGATTGGCTTCTCCCCTTGGTTACGATTATGGCCACGCCCGGTTGATCGCAACTTTGAATTTGTATTCCAGCTTCCTTCTCTATCACCATGATGATCGCTTCTATCATAGTTGTAATTTCCCCTTCTGGTATTCGTCGAATGGCGGTCTCGAACAGAAACCTTCTGAAAGAAATTAAAAAAATGAACATAGATTCTAGAAAAGAGAACACTTCTGATACACACGAGTAGGAAGGAGAAAGAAAACTGCACAAGTACGAAAGTCTCATAAATTTATCATACCGGATTTGGCAGGTAGGTTCCTGTACCACTTCGATACCGGGGCATATCTTCTACAAAATGTTGGTAAATATGTGTAGGTCTATTTGAAACCGATTGGAGAGGAGGAACGGGAACAAGGCGTGGCCCATAGTTCATGAGCTGAGTGGCAAGATTCATGTTAGCTGAAGGCGGTCTTCCAGGACCATCCCAAGGATATCGACCCTGCAAGTAAACAGGAGGCACCATTACAGGCGAAGGATGCATCATTGAAGAAGGTTGACTCGGGCCTTGACATAATCGGCCGAATTGCAAATTTGACCAGTGGCTAGCAAAGTCACTATGAAGAATGTCAGGCTTGTGGTCAGAGGACTCTATACCCGCCCTTCTCATTGAATTTGAAGGGCTTGACACCTCAGAGTGGTTATATCCCTTGGAAGAATCGAAATTTAGACCAGAATCACTGTTCTCTGCCCCTTCTTCCCCAGTGAAGTTGCTTGTTGATGTCTCAGAAGACTCAGTTGGAAAATTATATAAGGGAAAGGGAAGCATTGTAACAAAGGGCACAGGAGGACCTGTAGGATAAAAAGCAAATGGAACAACTCCAGAATTATCAATAGCTCTATGGCGAGAACCAGGACCTAAAATCACAGGAGCTATGGGTGATTGGGAATCAGATCCACTTGTCTGAGCAGCTTCAAAACCAGATAGTTGATGCCTTTGAACTTGCAAAGACGAACCAGTTGCAGGCTCGGTGCTTCTTTCTAACATATCAGATTGCATAGTCAACAAAGGAGTCCACTCTCTGTTTTCGTCGTCTGCTCGATTAGATGTAGTTTCTGAGACATTTTTACCCTTACCGTGAACAGTTGCAGCCACTAAGGGAGTACTTTTCTTCCCCCTTTTTTCCCTTGTCGATTTTGAGGATTTTGCTGACGATCCATCCCATGAACTTTCAGAAGGGCTCTTACTCCTAAAGGAGCTTGAAGGTGGAGCGCTCGGTAACTCAGAATTTGCTGTTCTATCATCAAGATAAACCTCGTTTCTCCGGCCATCTTGATAGTGAAAATTATCAATATGCTCTTCTCTTGTTGGCCCTCGATTTTCTCTAGTAAACTTCTGCTGATTTCTAGCGGAACTACTAGAGCTGCCTGGACGAGAAGATGGGGCAAAGTTATAACTACCTGAAGTTGACTGTTGTTTATCATCTGGAAGCATTTCAAAATTTCCATTATCGGCTTCAACACCACTAGCAGAACTTCTCTCGTGCTCATGCCAGAAATCATTATCAGCTTCCGCTGCATTCATTTCAACAGAATTGAAATTCTCGTTGCCGGTTTCGGCCAAATCTTGTGGATTTGAGTGCAACCCAAATCCGGGGAAATATGGATGCAATGGTGAAGGGACTAAACCTTGAGGAAATTGCATATTTGTACCCCAAGGAGCCTCAATAAAGGGAATATTAGCCATATTTCTTTGACCATATCCCATTGATGCCAGCATAGAAGGCGGAAATGGGAATGGTAGATGACCAGGAGGTAAATTCATTGGATATTGAGCCTGACCACTGAAACCTGGAGCGGGGGGAGATGCCATCATATTCAAAAGATCTTGCTCTTCCTGATTCATCATCTGCATTCCACCTGCTCCGGCAACAGATGCTAACTCTTCACCCATGACGCCAGAGCTTGGTTCATCACGATTACTAATCGATTCAGCAGCACTGCCAACAGCATGATGAGATGAGTGCCTACCAGATGAGTCATCGACTCTTGCAGCTACATCTGGCTCAAAATTCTTCCTGCGACCATTCTCCAACTTTACAAAGGAATTCTGGCCTTTAATGTTTTCTGTTGTTCTTGTACGCCTTCCTTGGGAAGAAACTTCGCCATACGAGTCGGTCAGCTCAGGGCTAGAACGTGTCCTGGCAAAAAACCTTCCACGAAGATCACTGACTGGGATATTAGTTTTCACATTTCTCTGAATTTTATCAACATAAGCACCTTGAGTAGAAGTAGTTTCCCTTCGAGCTTGATCCAAGTTCCTTGAATTATTTTGGTTTACATAACTCTTTTGACCCTGAGTACGGGAAAATGTAGAAACATCACTATTTTTAGACGAGTTTTCAGATGGTACATTACTATGCTGAGATACACCACTATGTGAAAATTGTTCCCTTTCAGCATGAAACTCATGATTCGAGGTATTATCAATTTTATGATTATTGTTCTGGAGATTCTCAGAACTCTGTGATTGGTCGTGACTAGATAACCTCAAACGCCATAGGTCATTGCTTGGAACATCAGGCCGTTGCCCACTTCCATGTCTGTCCCAAGTGTTCAAAAAGAACTGATTGACTTCAAGAAACAATTCATCCTTCGGACAATCAAGTAATCTAGCCAACTTTTTAGCCCCAAATGCAAAGGCACTGCGTATCCTGAAGAAATTACCTGGTTCACATGTATCATAAATGCAAAATTAGCCTAATCACAAGATATATCGATGAAAAATAATTAAAGGAAAACTAAATTGTCCACTAAAATAATACAAGATTAGCTGTAGCAAGGTGCATAAAGTTTGCCATACTCAAACATTTGTTTGATTATATAATTTTTTTTGACAGAATTTGTTTAATTGTATAAGTATATTGAATGATGATTTTTTTTTCAATTTTCAAATCCCAAACAAACACCAAAACTATCGAAGACTACAAACACACAAGCACCAATCTTCCATATTGTCCAGATTTCTATGTTGCCAATTACAAAAATAAAAATTCATGAGAATGACTACAAAACATATGTTGAAAGTACATTACCATAGTCATGTAGGGATACAATGCTGGTTGTCATGTAAATGATGAAAAATGTTCAATATCTGTTGATGAGTTTTATTACTATTCACTATACATCCATTGCATAGGTTTCTTGCAACGAGGAAAAAATAAGAAAGAAGGAAAAAGATATGCATGTGTATAAAAGATGATAAATATACACAACCATGTATCTTTTCAAATGAAAATGCTTTAATTTTAACATTAAAATAGCAACAGGGAGTGGTCCATATGAAATGAACTCTTTCCAAATTATCAATCCAACAAATAGTGAAACAGAGATGTATAAAATAAGCCAAATTAAAATATTTTTTTTAGATCAACACACCTTTGCTGACACTGCGGCCAAGGTTATTGTTAACACGCAAAGGATCAATGACATTGAAATGCTTCGAAACAAAGGGTTGCCCCTGGTTTTCTGGACCTCCCGGAAAAACAGCATAAACTGTGCTGCAAGCATCAAGAAATGATTTGTGAAGCAGCAATTCTCCTGCATCTTTTCGAGGAGGTTCAGCTGTAGAAATTGGAAAATGTTAGGCAGCCAAGAAGAAAAACAATCAATACACATGACGGACTTAAATCCATATAGAATAGAATAGGAAAAATCAATTACAATGTAACTAACTACCTGTCACATCTGGGAGTGAACTAATTGGTACTGGACCCCATAGACTTACACAGAAATTATCCCAGTCAAACTTACTAAAGAACTCCAAGAATCGATACAAAACCTACATAAGCAGAGACAGTGTCGTGTCAAATCCATAGTAAAATAACACTAAATTAAAGGAAGTGGTGTCATGTCTGCTACCTCAAGTGGTCCAGCAAAGGAATTGTTGAAAACATGAAATATGTAAAGAACCAAGGTTTCTAATGCATATGTTGAGATAAGTCCATGGTGGGCACCAAGTATACGGCTTTCATAGTAACACCAAGCTTTTATCAATATAATGCTACGTTTGAATAAATGATTATGGTTAATCAGACCATCAACCTACAGCACAGCAAATTCAAATTCTTGTAAATCCAAGTAAAAAATAGTATCATGGTCAAACTTCAAAGAAATGATACATAGGGGGGATTCAGAGATACACCAAATTACCTCCTCAAGAAAACAAAGGGTGCACAACCCTCCTAGCTGGTTAAATGAAATGTCTACTACGATATTCTCAACAAGACATTTTATAAGCTTCACCTGCAAATATGAATGAAAGAAATATAAAATAATAAATATACAGGTTAAATAGCAAGAATTATAACTGTAGAAACAAATAGCTAGTGCATAAAGTCACCAACACGGAGAATTTTATGCAATTTAAATGCATAATCAAATTTAACAACCAACTTCAAAAATAAAATATGAAATCAACAATTAATTGCAGGAAATGTGTTGTCCAAGCTAGCAATTGTTTTACTAGTATTAGATCTTTCACCACAGCGGTGCAACCTAAAATTGCGTTGCTGCTTCACTATAATCAGAAATACTATATCATCAAGCTTCTACAACAATCTGGCATAACAACTTAAAAAGTAATATGACTTGTTAATATAGTTTCACCCACACTCATAACAAAAGAAACAACATTCATAAGAGAAACATAATTTGAACCTTGAATTTATGGATACCACAATATCACTTCGTATCCATAATTATCATTTTTTTTAATATAAAAAAATAAATAAATACTAATGTTCCGTGACTTTAACCTTCAGTGACAAACAACAGTCTTGAACAACAACCTAAATGCATTCCTTTCATCCTAAAAAAAAGCAGTGTTCTAGTGATGAGATAGTATGTATCATTAGTGCATTTGATAAATGTGGATGTACTGCTAGAAATATAAGTTGAATCTTCAAGGGTACACACTCATTTAGCATGTGCATTAATGACACCCACCCACCTATCAGATAGGTCAATAATGAGGAGAAAGCAAGCAGAAGGAATGATTACCATCGATATTACTCTATATTGACAGCCACATAACAAAAATTATTCCACTTATTTATGTTTGATGTTAAAGCAGTTTACTCATTTAAGGACTAAGTAAATCACATGTACAATGAAGCATGTGTTTGTGCACGCACAAGCCAACGTAATGAAAGGAAGCAAAACCATAAATTCGTCATGTACTCCTTGAGTCAATAACTAAAGATAACCCATCAAGTATACTTCCTTGGCATACTATTGTTTTTTTGTGCGCATGTGTGTCTCGGGAGGGGGGGTGGGGGGGAATCCTCATCTCAGTTTTGGTTCCTCTCCAACGTTGGACTATTTGGAGGGAAGAGAAAAATGGTTAAAAATATTGTTACTCGTTATATAATGTTTACCATCATAAGGGTATAATAATAGTAGTAACTAGTGAACTAGTTTTGTTTTCACTCCTCTCCACCCCTTGTAAACCAAACAAGGAGAGGGTTATTTACCCTCCCATTCCATACATCAAAATCCCTCCTCTCCAATACCCTCCCCTTCACTATATGAAACTTTCATCCTCATTGAATGTGTCAATGCCTCGCATAAACTCGAGAAGATTCCAAACTTAAGAACAGCAGTGACAGCACTATGAGAAAGCGACTACCCATAATGATTTCAGTGATTAGTCGACACTATAAAAACAGAGACAGAGTTCAACAATTACAAAGATAGTGTCTTATTAGAAAACATACTTCAGCCTGGATGTATTGAACCTCCTTGACATGAAAATCTGCATTCTCATTCTTCTCTTCGTTCTCCAGCATGTCACGAACCTGATGTGCCCAATTATCCTTCAAAGTTTGATTCTTACAGAATGCTGTTAAGTCAATATCTCCATCAGGCAAATAAGTTTTTAGTGGAACCGACCCAAAGGTGAACACCTGCAACTGAAAAACAATCATTCACACAATAATGTGGAATTACAAACGAAAAATAACATCATAAATCATTGAATCAAAATGGCATGAAACAAAATTATTCACTAATCGGGAAAACATAATTTCACTACCAAAACCACAATAGACCATTCACCAACAACAAAAAACACGTCATATATGCAGCTTCTAACAACAAATTAGGGTTTCTGACTTAGCACAGCTCCATTTCAAGATTTACAACAGCAGAATAGTGTTATGGTGTGCTAACATCCTTCAACAATGATACTGAGATATATCATCACAAGTTAACAATCTTCAATAATTACAGTACCATAGAAAAATTACAAGCTAAAATAATGCATGACTAAACTAACCAATCAAAATTCTCAAGCAAAAAATAATCCACAATCACCACATAAAACCCACCTGACAAGGGAAGCACTTAGTGATCAGCCTTTGGACATATTCTGCAACTGCATTTCGGCGTTGCTCAGAGGGTGAATTAGGCTGAATGCAGGCAATCAGCTCTGCAGTTCTTTGTTCAGCCTTCGACCACCGCTCCGAGTCAAGCACCTGTATCACAGAATCAGCTTCATTTGGTAATAAACCATTTGGCAATAGCCCACTTTGTGGCTGTGCCCACTCTTCATGTTCTCCCATGCAAAAAAGCCTGAACTTTTCAACCCTCCTAATTAAAACCTACCAACCCAACCCAATACACAACTTCTTGATAATATAAACCCCAATAACCAATGTTGAAATTAAAACCAACTAAAAAATCACACAAAAACCTTGCAACAATAGATTTTCCCCTCAAACTCTTGAAGGGAAAAACAATAACAGTGCATACAATAAACAAACCAAGATACAAAATTATTCCCTATGAACTTCGAAACTATAAATTTCAACTTAATCAAATCTAGGGTATATCAAAAAACAACAAAAACACCTAAAAAACAACAATTTCAGAGCCTGAAGCAACTAACAAAAAATCCCCAAAAATAAAAATCAGATTTTTCCCAAAAAAAAAAAAAAGAACAACCCAACAAATCAAAACAATAAAAGAAATTAAAAATAAAGTTGTTTAGTTAAAAAATGAAAAAAGTTAAGATTATTAATAAAACCCTAACGAAAAAGGGTTAATCCCAACAGAGTTGGAGAGTGAAAGGGGCTAATCAATAACGAAGTGAGGGAATAGAGAATGCGAAAAAAGTGATTATGGGCAATGAATATGAAGGATAAGGAAAAATGGGTTGCGATCAAAATCGGAATTTGGTGTAGAAATTGAGAGAAAAGGGTTCTGCAAAACAAGGGTATGAGAAATGAATATTAGGGATTGAATAAATGGGGTTCGGCGTTTTTTGAGAGAAGAGAGTGTTTTTTGTTAATGTTGTTTGCATTTAAGGGGGTTTTTGTATTTGGGATTTGTATAATAAATTTTATAATGAAGATATATTATTATTGGTATACTTAGGGTAGATTAGATGAGGGTGGTGATGATAATAGTAGAATCTCGTGAGATAGATAGGTAGGGAAAATATGAAGCATCATTGATAAAATAAGAAGAAAAAGAAATCAAATTATATTAGTTTATTAATTTGTTGCATAACTGACATTACATTTGAAATTAAACTCGGATCTTTGAAGTAATGACTCTGATTTGAATTTTATGATTGTAAAAAATTGGTTTGAGATACCAATAAAAACAATCGATTAGATTATATGATAAAAATTGGTCTTAAAATAAGTAATTTATAATTATGATAAATATAATTGTATTAAGAGTTTAATTAGAATATTCTGACAGTTTAAAGAAAAATTATATTGTCAACCAATTAAAATCACTCTTTAAGACACATTAGTTTGAGTGTTAAAAAAAGGAAAAATCAAATAAAATCTTAACTGATAAATGTCATATCACACGTTTCTTCATTTACATGTTCGATTGAATCTTTTCAACCTTCAGAACACTACTGCTTTCTCAAATTGACATATTCATCATTTGCATGAAAATGTTTGAATAATTTCTTCAATTAACATATTCATTCTCACATCTAAAATTGAAAAAGTTACCGATCATATTTCCAACTCAGAATTGTTTTTTGTCAAAAAAAAAAACTCAGAATTGTTTATACATAAAGATTAAATCTAAATTGCAGAGTTTCATAGTTTAAATCAACATCACATTACATAGAGGCTTTTGCAAAATAAAAGAGGTTAAAAATCGAAATGAGGTGCCATTTAGCATAATTGTTTGACCAGAGTATCTATCACAACATGATCATTACCAAAAAAAAAATTAACTTTCACCATACAACTATACCATCTAAAAGTAAGGTTTGTTTCCCATTGATTTTGTTTATGGGGCATAGGAGTTTTAGGCTAATAAAAAAGTGGGATATGACATTTATTAGTTTAGATTATATTTGATTTTTTCTTTTTTAACACTCAAACTTGTGTGTTTTAAAGAATAATTTCAATTGGTTGACGGTGTAAAATTTATTTACACTGTCAGAATATTCTAATTAAACTCTTGTATTAAAGCAACAAAATGTAATTTTTGTCCTATAGTTTATCATTGTGATTCTGCTAAACTCACATTCAATTAAAACATATATAAGTATATTGCACCAGTAACATAGTTTCCAAAAATAAAAACATCATTTCATTAAATAAAAATTTTAATTATTGCCTAATTTCCCTTTTTCTCTTAATGGATCTGAAACAAATAGTGATGTTGTAAGAGAAGGCCCGTTGGAAAAGCCCATTTCTATTCTTTTTTGGGCTATCAGAAAAAAATACAATGATCATGCTAGTGTTAGTGACAATAATTTATTGTATTTTTTTTTTCTTCCCTAGAACTGCTATTTTCTACGAGGAATATCCAAACGAAATTTAAGAATTTAACGTGTTGATGTTTTAAAGAAATGAAAAATTGTTAAGTCTGGATTTAGCGAAGATCGTGACCGTGTATTGGTGAAAATGGACGGAAGATAACAAGTCGTGTTTTTCGTGTATTGGATATTCGTAGTAACAAGCATTTTCCTTTCTTTTTTTACCACTGGCTCCTTAAAATGCTATGCATCCTGTAGAAATTTGGAAGAAGCTAAGGTAGGAAGGGGCATTGACTGTAGGTGAGACTGCAAATGATAAAGATACTAGTTTAGATTTGAAAAAAATAATGGCACGATTTTAAGTAAATATGAAATCATTTTATATACTCCATCATTTAGGTGCAATATCAATATTCAAGTCTTAAAAAGACCTTAATTATGGTGTCTCAAATATCAATGACATTTCAAATCATTTATGTAAAATTACATAAATGATCTATATATGGTATAAAATTTTAAGATGAACACTTTAATATCATGTTTTCTTTTCTTCATGTTTGTGAAATATCCCTAGAAGAGTAGCTGATTTCAACTTTTTGTTCTTTTCAATTTCTCCATAAATAGCTAAAGATAATATTTTATTTGGGTTTGAAAGCTAGAGAAGAATTTAGATGCAATGATTAAACACTAGTATAGCAAAGACCAAAATGATCACAAACCACTAATTATAGGAATATTTAAGTCAAATAGTTGTTCCAATTCATCCAGAATTTGAGAAGAATCATGTCTTTTGTTTCCTTTGATGTACATCATTGAAAATGGAAATGTGCAGTGCATTTATATATCAACAATAAGGACATCAAGTATTTGTTAGTTTGAGTGGAAGAGACATGAATCTCTTGAGCATGTGATTCTTAATTCTGAATGTGCACAAAAAGTATGAATAGATGCACAATGCTGGGTGGAATTAGCGCAAATCACTAATTTCTTAATTCATACAGATTATATTTGCTTTAGAATAATTATTAACAAGAATTAAAGTAATTATCATTGGAGCTTATGATCTTTATCAAATGTTGGTCTCTCTAGTCTTGTATATAAGAGACAATTGAGTCAATAAAATTTGAGGTATTTAGTTTAAATTTAAGGTCAAATATATCATCTTACTCAAATATGATCGGAGGTAATATTTTTCGGTATAATAAAAAAAGACTGGTGGTAGCCTCATGTAAGTGATATTACCAATTAATGATCAAAAAATTAAGCTCACCGATCTCCAATTGTTACAATTATACCAAAACTTAAACGCACTTTTGTCCCCCTAAATTTCTTGCAATTTTGGCACCCTATTAAAAAAATAACATTCCAGCCCCCTAACTTTACCTCATTTTGCAAGTTTCAATTTTGACTCGGTCAAAACTTACGTGGCTCCTCAGTTAAGTGAGTTGGACGTCACATAGGTAGATTTTTAATTAAAAAAAAAAAATCCACTTGTGTATTTGATAAATTAAAAAATAAAATAAAAGAAAAGTGAGAGAGAGAGAGAGGATGGGAATGTGACTCGTTATAATTTTCAAATTACAAAGAACATGAACAAAATCAAACTCAAAAACCTTCAATTTCAAACCCTTCATAACTCATCATCTTCAACACCCTCATGTTAATCATTTTGAAACCCAGAAGCCACACTAAACAAAACATTTCCCCCATAATACCAGCACCCCTACCTCGCAAATCAACTTCATCCTCGTTGCACTTCTCAATTCTCACTACACCGAACTAGATGAACTCGTTCAAAAAGCACTCCTCCTTCAAAAACTCAATGAAGTTGTTGGTAACCACAACATCACTATCTTCATGCCAAGAAATCAAGCTCTAGAATATGACCTTGATCCTGAATTCATATGATTCATCTTTAAACCGCGAAACGCTTTTTATGTCCCCCTCTCGAGTCAAAATCCACACTCTTAGATCTAGAACAAACATATCGAAACAAGTCAAAATCCACCCTCTCGATACGACGCGTAGATGCGTTCATTCCTTCTTGTGTGAGATTGGATGATGGATGACGAGGTACGTGGTGGTCGAGGTCAATTTTGGTTGTGCGCCATAACAGATAGAGGAAGGTAACAACGCCTATGATTTGAAGTTTTTTCTGGGTTTTGAGTTTCTGGGGTACTTCCCGAGGTAGAAGAAGGCGACGGCGAGGACGAAGAACACATTGGTTATGATCATGACGGTGGTGAGGAATGAATCAGTGGTGGTTGAAGGTTTCATGGTTGGGGTGTGGGATTATGGAATGGGGAAGGTTTCATGGTTGAAGGTTTCATGGTTGGGGTTATGATCATGACATTGGTTATGGAATGTGTATCCAATGCTTTGGAAATTGAATTATTTGTCTTTTTTAATAAATAATTTCCTAATTTTGATTGCTTAAAGAGTGCCCCCAGGGCACTCGTTAACAAGACCCATTAAAAAATTATCTACATGGCATCCAACTCACTTAAGTGAGGAGTCACGTAGGCTTTGACTGAGTCAAAATCGAAACTTGCAAAAGAGCGTAAAGTTAGGGGTTTGGAATGTTTCTTTTTTTAATAGGGGGCCAAATTAGCAACTACTTAAAAGTTAGAGGGTCAAAAGTGTGTTTAAGGCAAACTTATATCACATAAAAAAAATTTACCCTTTTCCTCCTCTTGCAATGCTTCAAATATGTTTTTTTTAAGGAACCTCAAATATTGAACACATAAAAGAATGCACTATACTAACACTACCCTCTCACAAATAGGGATGGCAAAAAAAACCGTGCTCGCGGGTACCTGTGGATAAAATCCATCACGGGCACGGGCGTGTAGCTAAACGAGTATCCACGGGTATAATAAACGGGTATTTGACTACCCGTTATTTTATGGATATGGAGATGGATTTGATGATTCTTGTGCCCGCGGGTACCCATACCCGATAATAAGTTAAGTAAATTACTAAAATATCCTTATATATGTAAAAGTTTGAGGAATGCATATGAAATTTGGATGTTTATTTGGATGTTTTTATGCTTTTATTTTACTTCAAGAATTTGTATGAATTAGGTAAGAATCATGAATTTTGTATGGATTAGGTATGATTATGAAATTTGAATGGATTATGTATGGATGTTTAAAAGTTGAAGTTTTTTTGTAATTAAAAAAAAGTTCTTCTTTGTACCAAGAAATAAATAAATTAAAAAATTCATGGGTACCCGTGGATACCTCAATACTCACAGGTTACCTGTATAGTGGGTACCCACGTGAGTACGGGGTGAGCGCGTGCATCATATTTATCCAACGGGGCGGGGACGAGTATCATATTATCCGTACCCATGGATACATATTGACATCCCTACTTACAAACCACAACAATATCTTACTATTTAGCCAAGAATCCAAAATAAGATGTAGCCAGAAAATTATTAGCATATTAAGTTCAAATTAAAACATGAAATAATCAAATATTGAGCTATTTCGAACATAATTTATGTTTTGACAAAATACGTCCAAGATAATTCAAGCTTTTTTTTTTCTAAATGAAACTCAAGTATTTAGCTATCTCGAACATATTTTATGTTTTGACATAATAATTTAGTTGTCCAAAAAACTCGAATATTGAATATATTAAATTATTTAAAATTTATTGAGGGTGAAATATAGATTTTACATGTTTGTGGGGGAGTAGGGGATTAGGTGGGGGTATACATGAAACAACCTAATATCACACGTGCATTTGAAAAATAGAAAGCTCAAGAAGCATCAACGTACATGCTCAAGACACTGGTCCTAGCAAAAAATACTATTGAACCACAAAAAACGTTTCCATGATGTATTTAATTAAAAAATTCATTAAAAAATCCTATTTTTTATTTAAAAACAAATAAAAGAAAGAGATATTATCAACCATGTAAGAAAACTGGGTGTGGAACCATAATTTAAGAAAGTTTTGGGAGCTGGTGCATATCTACATTTATTAGCTAGCATTCGAAAATTTAAAGAAAAGCAAATAGTTTATGATTTTCTTTTATGATGAACTAGTATAAGACATGTGCTACAGTACGAGGCGCGCAACGCGTTGAAACACATTTGTTTGTAAGTTGCATTTTGATTAAGAATAAATTACTAAAAAAGCTAATATTAAAAATAAAACCATATGGATAACATTTTGAAAATATTACATACCAAATGACAAACAATTAAGTAAAATAAATAAACTAGGAGGTGACTTGGGTTCGATACCCCGTCATACACACAAAAAAAAGTAAAAATAAAAACGAAATTAAAATCAATTATTTTTAATAGAAGGTAAAAAAAAAATAGAATAGTTATTAATTGGAATAAACTGTAAAAATAATTAAATCAAATTGTAAATAAAATCGCTTAATATTAGAAGTCATATTTTCCATTCATTCAAACTAGTAAAAACCCGTGCTTTCGCACGTGTCGCGTAACATTGCGGTAATTATATAAAAAGTAATTAAATTGTTAATATTGTTGAGTGTTTAAAGATATAAAATGAAAATTATCAGTATTATTTTAATGTTTCTATTAAATATTTTTCTCTTATATATACCAAAATCTTAGTTTAATCACACTAATTGTGGATTTTATTTGCTTATATATGCGAAAATAAATTTTTATGTACATATATGAAAAAACCGATATGATAACATTTTGAAAACTAATGACCTCTTTCAAAATATCAAAATTAATATAGTGTTTCTATTAAATAACTTTTTATTTTATATGCAAAACATCGTTCAATGCTTGCACCGCCCCGGTTGTAGATTTTTTTTTGGAGGGGCGGTTGCAGATTTTATGTGCTTATAACTGCATAAACAAATTTTTATATACAATATATAAGACAGTCAGTATGATAAAATATTGGAAACTCATGACTATTTTTAAAATATAAACATTAATGTAATGCTTCTATTAAATAACTTTTAATTTTACATGCAAATCACCGTTCAATGTTTGCACCACACTCGTTGTAGATTTTATGTGTTATATCTGCATAAACAAATTTTTATTTACATATATGATAAATTCGATATGATAAGATTGAATAGAGTATTTGTTTATTTTATATGTAAAAATCGTTAAATATTTGCATCGAATAACTTATGGTTGATTTGAATATTTAGAGAAAGTAAAAGAAGCTTTGGTAGAACTATTGGGAAACGAATAAAGTTAATGTGTGGAGTAGACAAAAAAGGATTATTATTGACTTATTTGTAAGTTAACATTAACCTCACAGAATTAGTGAGCCCGTTAGATTAAGGGATAGTGGAAGGATGATGGTCATAATTTTTTTTTATGTAAACCGAGTATCTCCTTTATGCCTAATTGGAGAAACTAATTCATCGATCTGCGTAAAAACGCAGACTAAGTTATGTGAAGTTTGTTTTTTTAATATATCAATGACAATTATTTGTCTATTTTTTAATTAATTTATCAGTGACAAAAATTTATATATTTTAATATTTTCTTAACAAATTTTTTAAATAAATATACTTAATAAATTTATTTGATGATAAGTGAGAAAATTAAGTTTTTTTATTCATTCGTTTAAACCTCGCAATATCTTACATTGATTGCACATTTTGACCTTAAGTTGCTAGATAAAAATAATATTTTAATGATACTTATAATTTTTATGAATTTTTTCTAATAAATATAAAGAAGTTACTGAGATTCTAATCTTCATTCATCCACATTAACAATTGAAGGATGATATTTGTGGAATAAACTTTAAAGCTTTATACATTTTTTTTCTTGAGCTTCTTTCTGCATATTTGGAGCATTCAAAGAAAGGGGGTGGCATGAAAGAAGCTTTTGATAATGTGCTTAATTGTGGAGAGGCAAAAGAAACCTTGGTAGACAAAATGTTTGTATTGGAAAACGAAGAAAACTACTAATCAGATTGGGAGTAGAAAAAAAGTTTAATTACTACCAATATTTAAAAAATGAATAGTAATAATTAAGAAACCTTTTAATGATGAGTAAGTTGAAAATTTACCATTAAGCCCATGAAATTTGTGAGATTATGAGTCTAATCAAAGATAATTAAGAGAATTTGATGGTTATTAACTTTCCTATAGTAGTAGTAGATACATTTCCACAACACTTAAATTTCTAAAACATGATATGGAAACATAAAATACTATCGACTCCATAGATGATTCAAGTAATAATAAAACTATCTAAAGAATAATTTTAGACATGGACCATTTTGATATATAAACACATTATAGCAAAGTTAAAGTTCCAGAGAAATATATAAAAAGAACAATGATCTGCATATATTGGACAAGACGGTTCTCATACATGACAAAATCAAACCTTATCAAATGTGATTTTCAGTAAGATAAAAGCTAAAATAATAAAAAGGTCCCTGCAAATATGACTCATTTGGCTTTTGGTCCTTGTAAAAAAAATTTGTTTTTCGTCCTTGCAAAATATTTTTTTTTTAAAATAGTCTTTGGGTCCATTGAAGTTGTTAGGTGGCACTCTGATGCTGACGTGGCGCATGCTGACTGTGCATAAGTGCTGACGTGACAACATGTTGACTGTGCATAAGTGTCCACGTGGCACTCTGATGCTGACGTGGCGCATGCCACATGGCACTTATGCACAATCAACATCAGAGTGTCACCTAGCAACTTCAATTGGCCAAAGGACTATTTTAAAAAACAAAATATTTTGGAAGGACGAAAAACAAAAAAAAAAATTTACATAGACCAAAAGTCAAATGAGGCATATTTGCAGGGACCTTTTTAATATTTTAGCCTAAGATAAATAACAACATTACTACAACTGCAAGAAGGACAACTCAAAATAGCAACAACATCCAAGTTAATCATGGCAAGGGAAATAGGAATGTCCATGTTAAGCACCATTGATTCCATAACTTCAGCTTTGTCAACAAAATACTCCAGCCATATGAAAAACTATCTTGATGTTTGCTCTTATCAAAAGATAAATTGGCTTATGTTACCATCTGAATTAAGTGGCCACCATTTATTTATGTTGCATGCAGGCCTCCAAAAAAATCTTGAAAAAATAGAAAATCATCATGCAGTTAGTAACCGGAACCACGTATATCAACTTAGTGTTTTTTAATAATCAAATCCATGTATGCTTTCAATGGAATACAATGTGCAATAAAAGTAACTTGGGTGATTATATTAGTTTTATATAATCTATACTTTATTATACATTTCATATGTAGTTGAATAAATTTGAATAACACAATGTAAATATAAAATATTTACATTTAAAGGTTTTGAAACACCTCTTTGTAGACAACTTTAGTGATAGTAGTGAATGATGTCCCATCTTTATCATGAATTAATATTTTCGGTCTTTCCTTTAATTTTTGAAATTGCCACGAATAGTTGACCTTGGCAAATAAATGCCGACGTAGTCCAAAGATTGACCTTGTGATTTGTTTACGTCGTAGCATAAGAAACAATGATGGTAAATTTCCTTCTAACGAGCTTGAAAGGCCCTGGTGATTGAGATAGTGACATAGAGATTCGTGGAATATATACCAAGTTACCGATATTCGTTCCTGAAATAATTTTTGCTTTAATTACATGATTGGCTAGCCTGGTAACAATTAGTATAGTCTCATTGCATAATCCTTATGATTGTTCCACGTTTCTTAGTAGCATTATTGGAGTTCCGGCCTTTAACTTTATCTTAGTAGCATAAGTCTGGATGTTGTTAGACTACTTAAGAGCTCTGGTGTAAAAACCACAAACACTTCATTCTCGTTAGCTTCTGACCTATCAATAAAATCAGAACTTATGTATTCTTTTTCTTCCCCTACACATCCAAACATTTATATAATTTTTTATGACACAAAACTAATTAATTTGAAATTTCACAGTTGAATAGTTTAATGAAGTATTGAGCACTAACCTGAAATCATATTTAGCATGTAAACATTGATAAAATCAACAACTTCAATTGTGGAAGCCAAAACTTCTATACACTGTAAAACATCTTCTTCTTTGGAATGTCCCATTAAATTTGGATCTGTGCTTTGAACTGACATCAACGGGGTCTACCCAATGAGTAATCAACAACTTCTGTGGAATATCTATTTCTACTAATCCATCATTTGATTTTGAAACTTTTCGGTATCCAATAGGAGAACTTTTTCAGTTTTTTTTTTCATTTGCATATTGAACTTTGTAAACGCATGTTTTTGTTAGTGTTAGCATTTGATGATAATCCCAAATATATGAAGAATTAATTTGCAAGACAATCTCGTAACAACAACCCCTGGGTATCACGGGGAGAATTCGTCTAAAGTCATGTCCAAAAACTATAACTTTACCTCTAAATATATTATAATTATCATCCATTATATCCTTTATAGTTTTATCTAAAGTTTCAAAACAAAACTTATGAAACATTCCAGATGATTAATTTTGTGAACTTCAATAGCTTGACTAATTCACTCCCTTTGTCAATATCACATGTTGAAGATGCTAGTGTTGGAACATAAATTTTAAACTTGGAGCGTGTTGCTCTACCCAAGGAGCAAAAGTGATGTTATTCTACTTGATGCAACGATTAACACAATATAATTTCTTGCTCGTTTGGCAGTAGCCAGAGTTCTCTACATTAAAGTTTTCCCTGTTTCACCATAACCGCATAGAAAAAAATATTTATCCTTTTTGGTTGCCCATTGTTTACATGATTGTTTGATTTATTGCTCTTTGTTCATCTTCACGAGTAAGACATCATTGTTTAAAAGGTTCATAATATCAAATGCTATAAAATAACGTAGTTAACTCATGTTTAAAGATACAATGTGAATTTATCCACACAAAATCTATTCACAATAAAATTTGAATAAACACATCATCCGTAAGGGAGTGGATTTTCTCAGTACACTTATCATTTTTATTTCCAAACATTCATCTATATACATACCGTTTTTATTTTCAAACATTCATTCAACACCTGATTTTCTGTGTATCTCGTTGTCTTTCTATCACAAATATCATACTACTCCTTTTATATTTTTCTCTCTTAAATTGTCTCAAAGCGCATACACGTCTATGAGTGTTTACCAAATATTTTTCAAATAAAATAAAAAAATAAATAGTTTAATAAAAGAGAAACGATATTTCCTCTAAAAAATTATATCCTCACAACTATTGAAACTCTCTCTCTCTCTCAAATGTTCTCATCGTGTTCATAGTCTCTTTTTTCCTCTTTCTCTTTATATCATTTTTTACCAATAAAAAAAGAATATAAGATTTTCCCGAAAGTTATGACAAAACGATTGTACCTCTTAATAAAATGTCTTTAGCAACATCAATTGCAAGTATTCACATGAGTTTTAGAGAGTCCACAGGGATCAAGAAAACCTACACATAATGCCTACTTTTATTTCCAATACATGTATGGAGTCATGGATGACATGTCATCTTACATTATTCTTAGCAGGGCCGTTCCTATGTAATTGATGACTCGACTCTCATGTAAAAATAGGCCCCTAATAAAAAAAACATAATTTTTTTTAAAAGAGCAATCATCGATTTAAATTGAAAATAAGATTCGTAAAGATAAAAAAAAGTCATTATTGTAACTAACACGTAAAAGATCGATATTCTAATCAATAATATAAAAATACAACTTCAAGCGAATATCTTTATCAATCTTCTAGGTTGTAATTTTTCTTAATTTGTACAAAGGAAAAAAATAAAAGGTTTCTAATGTTTTTTTTAGAGAATAATTATAATGTTTGTTTTTTCAAATAAAAAAATTATAATATTTGTTGTTAGTGCTTTAATATTTTATACGATATGTATGAGCCAAAAATTACAAGAAGTACTCTAACAAAAATAAGAAGAAAAAAATTATATTGTGTTTTTATTTGTAAATATATAATCCAATATGTTAAGGAGAATTTGGTTGAATTGGAGGGAGGATTGAAGATAGATGAGCTTCAAATCCATAATAAATTATGTACAAATCAAAATGCCCTCTCATACTAAAAAAAATAATTAAAGAAAAAAAAGGAAAATAAAAATTAATTAAAGAAAAACACGAGTCTTAGATTAATTAAAGAAAAAAATTAATTAATTAAAGGGAAACCATGAGTCCTAGGTGTTGAACTCAAGATCAAGGCAATGCTAACTCGAGCTTGTACCACTAGGCCGTCTCAACATGACTGATATTTGGAACACGCCATTTGTATATATTAACTATTTACTTGCATTATATATATAAAAACAAATATTGGGGCCCCCATATTTTAGAGGCACAGCTCAGTAGAACTGTTTGCACCCCCTAAGGGCCGGCCATGATTCTTAACATGTTTTTCAGTCATTTTCAGTAGTTTTTTCAAGAATATAGGAGTATTAGAGCAAGTGCTTATAAATTCGGGACGTTTGTAATGTTTTCTATATTTGAGTCATGTAATTCTACTTTTCCCAAAACATGGCAATTCTAGGGTGTTTTGATGTAACTCACGAAGAAATCGTGCAAATCGGCAAAGCAAGACATCTGAAGATTTTGGGAAAATCATGAATGAAGATTCAAGAGGCCTCAGAAGACATTACAAAGGGAGGAATTATGTTCCCAAGACCCAAGACATCTTATATGGAAGCAAACACCCAAGAAGACAAAGAAACATGCATTTATGCACGGGAAAACACACTGGGGTGACCTGATAGATATTTAGCAAGTGTACTAAATCTATCGAAGTAATAGTTCTAAGTTCGTATCCAAGGTTAATATTTCGGATGTATAAAATTTAGGGTTGCCCTAGACAGTTGGATTTGGTTGCATAAAAAGTAAGAAATAAAACAATTAACTTGGTTTGAAGATTAGATTAAAACAGATGATCAAGCCTTCGAATCGTCTATTGCTCACTGTGAATAATTTGCTCATATTCTCTCAATGTTCACCTAGTTTTACGACGGATTAACCCAATAGTTTTGATCAATATCTTGAGTCAAAACTCTTTCCTAAGTTATAATCCCTTACTCTCTTAAGTCGATTCCTAACTTCAGAAGTGTTACTAGTTCGTTAATCCATAAGTCATAACTCTCAATTTTCTATCTCTAGCTTACTATATTAAGTGAAACAGCATTATTAGGTCAGAATCAACAATTATGGCTAGTAGTCAATCAATTTCTAAGACCAAATTATATAATCAAGAAGTTAGGGCTAGTAGTCATACATAATCATATAAAAGGCATTAAGCACAAATAATACTGAATAATACTAGGATTCCATTGATATCAAAGAGAGTGCATACACAAATTACATGATCACAACTTACAATAGAGTAATCTCATGGCTTAATCAATCTAAAAGCTTAGCTACTCATAACTAAGACAATTAATAACATAGGAATGATAAAACATACATAAATCAGGACGAGCTATGAGTTGGTGTGAGATCCACTGTGTGTTTCTAGGTCACTGGTCACCTCTTATGCTCTAAAATCATCTAAAAAATCCAACCCTTGCTCTGAATTCGCATCTGGCTTTTATAACTTAGTTTCTATAACCATCCCATCGTGCCACGTTATGGGTCCATCATGGCACGATGGCTTCATTAATCCATGTGGCAGCATACTTAAACCTTCATCGTGGCACGATCCAGATCCAATGTGCCACGATTTTTCCAGAATTGAAAAACCAAAATCTGATGCTCCTTCCATGTGGCACGATCCATGTCCAACATGCCACGATTTTTCTAGAATTGAAAAACCAAAATTTGATGCTCCTCCCAACGTGCCACGATACAGGTCCATCATGACATGATTTTTCCAGTAGCTTACACTTCCAAAATCTTCTCAAAATAGTGCAAAACTTGCCCATTACATAGCCATATGACCTCTGAACATTCCTTACAACTTTTATCTCATTCTAGCATGTAAATCATGGAAAAGACTCTATAACTTGTACCAGGGGCGGAGCCACCTCATAGTGAGGGTGTGCACCTGCACCCCCTGAAATGTTAAAATTTCAACCAATTATCTTGTTTTAATTGCATCTGCACACCCTCAAATATTTATTTTGCACCACCTGATTTTTCAACTAATTATTTTGCACACGGTTTCACCCAAAGATTTTTATGTAGCCCAAGCCCAATGATTTTTCTTCAACAGATGGGCTGCACATCACACACTATACAACTTTTTTTCAGTTTTCTTCGGTCAACTTTGATTACCTTTTCCCCATTTTTCTAAACTGTATTATTACTTGAGTTAAAATAAAAATCATGTGGAAATTTTATACTTTGATGAATCATTTTCTTAACCCACTAACTAAGTTTAAAGTTTAATTCCCTAAAAAAAGGTTATAGTTTGATGTAACTTCCGCAAATGACATAGTATGTAATACTCAATAAAATAATTTTGTCAAAATAAAATACTTGATGAATCATTTTCTTTATTTCATTTTTTTCTATTACTACATACTTGATGAATAATATTTTTATGAAATTAGTTGAATTTTGATTAAAATTATACGTATAAATGTTTGTGATTTTAAATTGTAACAACATTCTTATCTTTTTAAATTACACAAACAATTTAACAAATAGAATATAAAATTTTATCTTTTTCAATGACAAAAACAATATAGCATTATTATAGAAAAATTTATTTAAGGGTATAATTAGAATAATAACTAATCTAACCTAAAATCTCTTATTTTCTTTATACATTGTTATAGATAATATTGTTCATATTGTAGTGAGGTTGTTAATATTTTAATGGGATTTAACTATTTTTTAATTAATAATTTAAGTAATAATATTATAAAAAGAATAAAACAGTAAATGAAATACTTTTAATGCAGGGTAAAATTGGAAAGAAAAAAAGTCAACTCAAATTCATGTACTTTCTTTATATAGTATAGATATGTATATATAATTATTAATGAAGTTAAAAAGTCTGCACCCCCTGATCCAGGGTCCTGGATACGCCACTGACTTGTACATCAGGATACCAAAACAACTAAAAAACAATAGTGTGACCTAAAGTCATCACGGCCCGAGCAAGGTCATGCGCCATGAGCATGGGACAGGAGCCCCGAGCATGCAGAAAAATATACATGTGTGCCCCGAGCATGATCCAGGCGCCCCATGCATGGGAAAATCAGGCCAGAATTGCTTTTTGTTACTTTTTAGTGGAAAAACACGGTTTTTAAACCCAACTTTAGGTGGAAAACTCTCCCTATAAATACCACTCCTCTCATTCATAATGAAGCGGTTCAAGAGGAAGGCAAGCACTAGAAGCTTCAAGGGAGGAGTTTCTCTCCTCACTCCGAGTCTCTAGGGTATGTTTTATTTCTTTTGTAATTTGTCTTTAGTTATCATGAGTAACTAAGGCTAGGGTTTCAAGATGAACCTCTATTCTGTTTGTTGGATATTTTATTTAATTTAAAGTCTTTATTCAGTTATTTTTTTAATCCTATTTAATTTTACTGTCGTGCGTAAGATTTGTCTCCTCTGAAGCGAACCACCCTGAGATAACGGTACTTAGGAAGGTGACATATCTAACATTGGTGCATATCTGCCATAATCAGAAAGTAAATAAGATAACGAATTGAATATGATAATTAGCGAAACACGGTAACTTCATGACTAAATCAGCCCAGTAACTTCACTCTTCTTTCATCCTTGGTGAGGTAGACGAGATAGGGCTGCCCGTTTGTAGGACTATCGAGAAGGAGAATGTGATGATGTCCTTCTAAGATTCAATAGACGAGGGTACCTTTAAGACACTGAGAATTTACTGACCCTAATCTCCGTTATTGTTTCAAAGACCTCTCAAAAAGTAAGAACCTACATGCACCTCTACGCGCGTAAGTGTATCTCCCTACAGGACTGACAACCCTAAACTCTGAAACCCGTAGAAACTTTGGTGGAAGGTTGCAACTAACAGTTGGAGGGCAATGAACTCATACATCTGAGAGAGTAAGACCCCACACGTACGTATCCGTGTGATTAGCAGGTGCAGCTTGACAACTGGTAGGTAGTAAAACCCCACAAACTCATCACTTAGATAGAAAACGCTAAAAGCTTAACAAGACTTGTCTGTTAAGTAATTCCAACAAATAAATAGAGGTGATTCGAAGAATCCTAACTGCCGCCAATATTCTACAATCAAAACAAGTAAATTTTGCTCTGTTGCAAACAGATCAAATTGCAAAACTCTTTTACCCTTTATCTTTTATTGTTTTAATTATTTTAATTGTTCCCAAATAAGTAACGTGAATTGCCTAGTTGATACTCTACTTACACTTTATTACTTGGTAAACGATTTGATACACTTTCCTAAATCCGACCATCAGTCATCAGTAGTTGAACGAAGTACAATTCTGGCCAAAAGCCATATTGATTCAAATAAGTTGAACAAAGTGCAATTCAAGCCAAAATCAATATTCATCCAAATAAGTTAAAGTTATATAACCACACATATATTACCGTACACCATAGGGCAAAACAAAAAGAAAGGAGGGTTTAATTTATGGTAGTCGGCAAGAAAAACAACACATAGATAAAGAACCCTTGTTTTTTTTGTTAGCATTTGTGTGGGATAACAAGAAGCGGAAATTAACAGGTACTAACGAGTAAAAACAAAGTAAGGATGGGAAAATTTTACTGTTGTCGATAAATAATATAAAATATATTTTTATATCACCATCTTGAACAATTTTAGAATTTACTATCTCTTTTTCTCTCTCACACACAATCTTTCTCAAAAACATTGTTCTTTACAACAACAACAATCTTTCTCAAAACGACTTTTTTTCTTTTTAACATCCATGACACAACAATCACCAACAGTCATTGATGTTAGTAAATTTTGGACGGGAAATGAATATGCAGATCAGTGCAAAGCACTCCTAGAAATTCTACATAACAAAGGGGTTGCCATTGTTAGAGACGAAAACAAATCATGGTACAATCATTTTTCATCATTTATTGATCTTATGGATTCTTATTTTGCTAGTGAAAGAGGGCAAAAACAAGGAAATTGTGTTATTCCAAAGAAACCTGCTGATGAAAAATGAAATGATTCTTCTTATAATAGATAAATTGGTCAATCAAAATTTATTTATTTGGTTCATAATATATATCAAATAAATTAACTTTTGTTGACTCCTTTGTCTCTTATAACAAGGATCAGAGTGAGTATTACATAGATATTTTCTTAAGGGAATAGATACATTTTTTTAGAGGATATGTTTAAATAAATATAAATGGATTATAAATTACATTATAAATTTAAATAAGAAGCTTATCATTTAAATTAGTCCATCATACGTTTATACATATCATTTTAATTATTAAAATGAGCTAATGGCAAAAAAGAGATTACAAAATATATAATTTGTCAATTATCACCATATAATTATAACTGATCCAAATTGAAATTAAAATAAAAATGAAGGAAGCATTAGGAGGCTTATACAATTGAGTTTGTATTCATGCTTTGTTGCTTGATACAACCAAGATTTGCATCAACATTGAAGTTACTCATAAAATACATCTTTCCCTCCTTCAAGTATTTTTCAAATTTCTACAAAAACTTCTTCGCACAGTGGCATGAACTTTATTACCAATACAAACAAATAAAAATACAAAAATAAGATTAACTTAAAAAGCAAAAAAAATATTATATTCTTAATATACATGTAACATCCCAATAATAATTAGGGAAATGCTAACGAGTGCCCCCGAGGTACTCTTTAAGACCTTTAAATAGTAATTATTTTTAAAAATTTATGTAATTAATGCATTAGAAATTGAAATATTTGACTTTTTTATGGAATAATTTCTTATTTTTGAATGCTTAAAGAGTGCCCCGGACACTCGTTAACAAGACCCTAATAATTAATAGCAGAAGGAAGTCTCTTAATATAGTTTACATGAGGGATAAATGGGTAATTGTCCAAGCCTTATAACCCACTTGTGAAGGGAGAAAAGGAAGTAAAAAGTTAAAGCCAAAATCTCTCTTTTCCTTCTCTATCTGTGTCGCTGAACACACACACACACCACCTTAACCCTCCTTCAAATATTCTTCCTTCATCTCATGATCCAACTTTGTATGCATGTTTTTCTTCTTCAATTAACATGTTAAGAGAGATTAGAAGTCAAGGTAAGCCTATTCTCCTCTCCTTATTCCTTCAAATATTCTAAGGTGAGTTCCCTATAGGACTCTGATTGTTGATAGAACATTTAGCTAAAAATTGATAGATGAATATGAGTTTATGCATATATGGAAGATTAGCTAAAATTGTTTTATATATTTTATTCCCCTAAAATGCATTTCAATTGAAATGTGTTATTGATATTTAGATTGATAATTTGAAGAATGAATGAATTTGATATGTTACATAATAGTGCTGCAATTACAGAGGATAACCTTAGAAGTAAAAAGTGAATAAGTAAAGTTATAGAGCTTAATTCATTGTTATAGTGCAGCCCTTCAACGATTATTAGTTAATTTAGTAATATACGTGAATTCATGAAATTTGCATTCAGTAAGTAACAGTGAATCAAGAGTATTGAAATTATTCTTACTTACCTAACTAGAATGAACCAGGGGATTTAGCAAGTACTCCTTGAATATTCAGATAAGAAGCATTACTATGAAATGAGTTAATGACACTGAAAATTATTTGAAACTGACTGGTTATGGCAGGTACAATAAATGTTTAACCATAGTTGAACGCTCAGATTTCTACAGGTTCAATTTGTCAGTTGTTATTAAATAAAATAACATCACGATATTGTTGATGGTTTAAGTGTTAAGTTTTCAGTGTACTTGAACCATTAGCGTTTGCTCAGTTAAAATTCTAATAAAAATTGTGAGGCAGTTTCGGTAAAGTATTGTTTTATTATATCTAACGCTTTACCGGCATGTGGATATTATTGAGAACCCTCACACTCAATAATATTCACATCAGCTAAAATGACCAAGACGTAATGTTTGTCACACCTTTATAATTTAGTCATAAAGTCATTATAAATTACATTATACTTGCTGAAATTTATTTATGTTATGGAAGTATAAACATGAACAGATGAAACTTTAGTTAGAGACCATGTTTATGGTTTAGTAGGGAATTCACTGAGACGTAGTCTCAACCCAATCCATTGTTGTTTTTTTTTCCCAGATAAGCAGGTTGGAAAATGTAAAGATATTGCAGAATGATTTGACAGGGATTGAATACAATGTTGAATCTTATGATGTTACTTTATTTTGTTATCAGGCTTATGTAATGTTTCACGCCGTTGAGCGTTTTAATTAGTTGGACTAAGTTATGTAATTCCTTTTGAGTCTTGAACTATACTTTCGCAAGATTGTCAACTTTTGAGTGTCGGTACTTGTTTATATTTTGGAACCAAAGTGTAGTATTGTATCTTAATCTTGAACTATCTTTAGTCAAGTTTAATTTCATTTCCAAGATTGGTCGAGTTGTTCTTTGTGAAGTGGCTGAATATGAAAAAAATTAATTATCCATGTATCAAGTAACATTCCAGATTAATATTCTGGACAATTTGTTCGGAGTGTTACTTAAATTCTGGCACGGTAGTTTCTTGATGTTATATGTAATGTTCCAACACTGAGACTCAGGTGGAATGTTAGTTTAATGTTTCAACATCAGGCTAACGATAAACAAACAGAACAAGGAAAATATGAAAGACAGAAACGTAAATGACCTGAGATTCCACTGACACTCAACAAAGACAACCTAAAGTCAAAACCCTAAAAATATTCTTTCAATGACGACTTCGATTATTTTCTTCAAGAGAGGTGTCTTCTTTATATAGCCTTCAGCAGCAACATATATTTGAATCAAATATTCTTCTCAGAAATATGTTGAAACAAATAATTCTTCAGAAATATATTCCAAGATTCCTTCTAGAAATATATTTGCACAATTAAATATTCCTTCAGGCTAAACATATATTTGTATCAAATATTCTTTTCAGAAATATATTGAAACAAATATTTTTCAGAAATATATTTTTCAAATATCTTTTTTGAAAATATATTTACACAAATAAAAATCTCCAATCTGAAAAATATAACTCTCGAAAATATTTCCTTCTGGAAACACATGCAACTTGGAGAACAAGTAACATGAATGAATTCTTCAATCAAATCTTCAAAAGATCAGGTGTGATAATAAACAGCTCCAAGCCGCGAAATCAGCGCACACTGAAGTCGTACCCACATGTTGGGACATTGGGTCCAACATCTTGCTTGTATATTTGATTTAGCAAAAATAAAGTCAACATACAAATATCCAACAGTTACAATACATACTGATGCATCCATGATGACAATATCTAAAGAGAAGGGTTTGTGTCACAGTTGACATCACGAACAAATCAAACACGACAAATGACTATGTTTTATTATTCTTTGACCGAGTTGATCTCAAAGATGTTATCGGATGTTGGATCCATGACAATTTTTTGGAGTTTGACAACATTGTATGGAAGAAATATGCAGACGAAAAAGATGAAAGAAACTTAGACTTTATATAAGAAAATGATAGATGCAAGTTACGTTTTGAACCAATAAAAATATGATGCAAAATTGGCTAATCCTAAAACATTTGATTGGCTTACACATATTACACTCTAATCGATTAACATAATAAAAGGTGACACTATGTTACAATTTGATTGACTTAATTGTTAATAAATATGTGTGTCATTGACAATGTGTAATACACAATTTAACCTATAAAGACCTATGGCAATTGGCTTAACTTTGATTGGTTCAAAAAAATTATGAGGATATTTTGTTCGACCAAATAATAAGTAAGCAATAACAATTGATTAAAAATGTCTTTTAATTTTTGTTTTGAACAAAACTTCCGTGTATACCACGTCAAAGCTAGAATTGCAATTTATGACCATATACTTAATCAACGGTAGTTTGATTTCTCTTACATAATGTTTTCAGTTAGTATCCAAAATTTATATTTTTGTGATTATATATATAGCTTTTTGTAAACATGACCAAAATCATCTTAAATCGTGTGAATGATATAACTAAAATTTCCTCATTTTCTCTTACATTACTTGATTAACCAGTAACCAAAAATAATTTATTTTGTCGTTATAACTTATATATCTATATTATAAAATAAATAACCTGACGAATTACTAATAAAGACATAAAGAAATATTATTCAAATAAATAAAATGATGTAATTTGATTGACTTATTATATAAAGATGACACATTTGACATTGTAATTAGTTTAAATGTTAAATAGTGACATATTATAAAATTTGATTGGTTTAGTTATTTGTATAAATCTGCAACTGAAAAAAAAAATTGTTTTATTTTTGACTAAAACATTTACATTTATTGTCAATCAAATTATTTGTATCAAAATTGACTTGTAATTCATTATATTCAATTTGTAGTTGTTAATACATTCAACCGAAATTTATTTCTTCCGTAAAAATATAGAAAACATAGATATGCAGCATAAACAAATTAATTTTGATATCATTAAATTTTAATTCATTTCATGGATCACGTGTGTAATGATTTTATATGAGGTGGAGTAGATTTTAATGTTCATTAGAAAAGAGAGGTGACATGTGTATAAAAATATCTTCTTATATATGTCATTGTAAATGATCCATGTTATTGTAACAAAAAAATCATCTATATTATTTCTTTTTTAATAAGATTCAAATCTATTATGTATCAAAAATCTATATTGCACAATTTAAATCTACGTATGATTGTTGGTATTTATAGAATTTATTGTGTGATTGTGGTTATAAAGTGAATTTCCAAAAAGTCAAATTGAATTTTCAAGATTCTATGCCAATGAAGTTATAAATTGAAGTTACTTAAACTATTTTATTGAAAATGATGTTTTTTTATCCATATATATATTTTTGGCAATTTGTCATAATATATCTTGTTTGAATTTTGTCAAAAAAAAAACTTGTTTGAATAAAAGCATGAGAAATTTATCAATATATTTTAATATCGTTTAACTAATATGATTTAAACAAATATTTAATTCATATTTTAAAATAATATAAATAAATGGTAAAAAAGTTATAAAAATCCAACCCAAAAGAGTGTATCCATTTTATATATTGTTATAGAAGAGATAGAAAGCGATATAAATTTTTGTATATAGTATTATAAAATACTTTTAACAAATAAGAATAAAATAATTTATAAAATTTTGCCCTTGTTGTAGTGTTTTTTATTTTTTGATTGTACTAATACTTCAAGTTGTTCATTAAACACTTTTATTTTGAAAAGAAGATGAAAGTTTTTATTTTTTTAAGAAAATAACAACTTAAAATAAAAATTTAGTACTAGATTGTGAATTTGCGCTAATATGTACTCCCTCCATAACAAAATATAAGCAAAATTCAACCATTTCAGTTGTAACTAATTATAAGCAAAATTGACTTTTTTTTGTCATATTTAAGGATAATATACCTGAAATACCCTTACTTTAATTTTTTAAATGCACACACTTTTAACAACAACATCTTGAAAATATACTACTGTACACCACAATTAATGAGGGCAAAATAGGTTATTTAACTTAAATTAAATAACACAAACCACATTCCTTAAAAAATGTGAATTGGTCAAATTTGCTTATAAAAAGTTATGGAGGGAGTATGTACGATAATTTTATTTATTGTATTGATCATAGTAACGTCTTTGCTTATGTGTATGACAATCATTTCACCCATTTAATAAGCACTTAAGCATTGATTTATGATAACTACTAGTATTTCACTTTGTTGGAAAACGTGTGTTGATATTGAAGAGTTTTTTGGTAATGTATATTGTAATCACTTAACTCGTTTGAAAAACATGCGTGTGCATTCAATTTAAAGAGTTTTGGTAAGTAAAAAAAATGTTACATTGAAAAATGAAAATCGTTTCTCACAATTGGCAAAAGTTTGATTGTACCGTTATATTTAATAGCATATATAATTACAAATCTATCATTATAAGTGCATGTTTTAAATGACAACTTTGTATATTTGGTTGTAACACTAAGTTATCTAAGTCTTTGTATTTTGATTTTTACTTTTATTTGCAATGAAATAAATTATTTGATTTGCATGTCAAGTGCTGATATGACTTATTAGGGGTAACAATATTATGGTTTTGTGTCTTACTTTGTTAAATTATTTGTTGTGGTTATTATTTTATCATTTGATTCATTTTTTTTGTGTGTTTCGAATAACTGTAAAATGTTATTGTAAACGTATTCAAACTCTAATAATTGATCAAAGATAATGTTAGCCGTGCATCAAAATGGTTGAAATACCAACGAATAGACATTTAAGTTGACTCATGGTCCTGCAAATCAAATATCGCCGAACTATATTCAAATATTTTTGTTTAATAAAGAATAATATTGTATGAAAAAAATGAGATTAAGAAAACTTATAATATATACTACATTGAATATTAATATACTTTTTTGTTGAGATCCATTAAGCATTACAAGGAGCAGTTTCTTAGCTATATGGAGCAGCTGACAGAAATTCTGCTATGTTCGGTTGCAGAGGAGATACACCATATAGGAAAGAAAGTCATCCTACAACATAGAAATTGGATCTCCTTCTAAGGATAAAAAGACATTCATATCAATTGGGATCAACAAAGTATAACATCGAATTTCTAATCAATAATTTTGGTTGTTTCTGCTGTAGAAACAAATTGAAATCTTTCATTTTGGTTTTTTCTTTCATCAATGCTCCAATTCTCTGTTTCTAGTATCCAAGAGGAGATGATGAAGAAGATGACGAACAAAATCTGTAAACCCTTAGAAGCAATGACCGACTCTGACACAACAAGGACTTCATTCATTGAAGACACAAACAAGAACGAACTGATTTGATTGTTTTTGGGTACACTGACACTGAAATGTGGAAATCAATATGGAGATTAGGGTTCCTCAAAATCGAAGGCGTTTTCAAAGAACACAAAATCCAAGCTTTGCTACACTGAACTGGATGAAATGAAACTTTGAATGAAAAATTAATGAACAAGTTAGTTGCTTAATTACTAAATTTGAAATAGGGTGCGTAAAATACCAAGTTTGACTCTGCCCTTTTCCCTTAATTTTTTTTAATATGTATGTGTATTTATCTTTTAAGTGCGATGTTATTATATTATTAAAGTACAAAATGTTGAATACTATTTTTTTTAGTAAAATATAATTGAAGTCGTTATGTATTTATTAAATTAATTAAAAAAATAAGGAAATTTGTTCGTCATGAAAATAGAGAAAATAAATCATAAAAAGAAATGAGATGAAAAAGGAAATTTAACATAAGAGAAATGAAAAGTAAAAAAAAACAAGGAGTGTATGTTTTGACCGTGAGATATAGAGAATAAAGTGAATTGCTGGTAATTTTGCGAGTTTGTTGAAGGATTTGGAGATTTTTGGATAATTATTTTACCAAAAAATTTGAGTCAATTAAAAAACGTCACATAATTTTAAATGTTTAATAAGTATGTATTTTGTCACCTCATCATAACACATTTGCAATTTTCCATTGTCATTTGCCACCAAAGACCAAAAGTTGAGTGAATTTTAAATAATAAAGGTTGAATAAAAAAATTCACATGAAAACGAATAACATCCAAAAACTAAATTTTAAGATAGGAAAATTAAACAAATGACATCCAGAACTAGAAAAACATTTAATCATAATGTTGTGACTTTCGCAGGATCCAACATTGAGTTTGATCATCACGTTATATTAAGAGAAATCACACAAGTAAATTTGTTACCACATCTTCACCCTAAACCTTAAGGCATTAGGTATATGAGTCATATCACTTATATGTTGCTCAACATATACTCTTGCATCCGGTGTGTAACTTTAACTTGCGCTTCATACATTAACATCTCTCCCTCAACTATGAGACTTTTCACATCCAGTATCTACCACTAGAAACCACTCTTGCTTCCCAACAAAGTCAATTCGGGATAAGATATCATCGTTGGACCTTTATGGGGAGACAACATTGATGTAGGCAGACTCATTGGACTGAGATCAACCGCACAAATGAAAATGATACCACACCCTCACCTAAGATTTTAAGTATGATGAAGTTATAGCCCGTGCTTTGCACGAGTATCCATACTAGTAATAACATATTACAAACATTTTGAACAAAAGAAAATAACATTCGATAAATATTGCTACATATTCTCACGATTATATTACATAAATCTACATAAACTTCTCAACCCTTTTTTTATAACCGACATGAGAGCAAAACATAACACAAAATGCAGGTTACAAATATGTCACAGTATCATCCAAAAAGTAAATATCATATTTCAACTTACACGTTTAACAGTAATCACACGATCCTTATGAAAATTTACAATATTGAAACAAATTTTATCTCTAGCCTTGAACATGTTAACATCAGCAAACTTACTCTAACGCGAACTAAAATTCACATCAAAAGGATAGTTACGATCAAACAAAACACTACAAATTTAGTTAAAACCTATTTGGTCCCCAACAACTTCACCAATGTGTAAAGAGTGTTGATTAAGTAATCCCCCGTCTTCTTAGGCAACATTTACAATTAATATAGGTAATCAATTATAAAATTACAAGTTCAAAATTTTAAAAGTAAGGAAAATTTAAATTTAATACTCAACTAATTCACTAGTTTCATTAGACTTATCTGTGAGAGTAAGTTGAAAAGAAACATGTTTTCTTAATCCTTTGCTTTTAGGGTGCCATATTGGAAATTATGGACTGAAAGTGCAGTTTTGTGATACAATAACATGGAAAATACTATTTCCAAGTGCACTATTTTCCAAACACTTGAATAATATAATGCGATGATCCTTGTACTGACAAAGTGATCTTTAGATGAAATGACTCATTTGATAAACTTTTGTATAGAAGCTTTAGTCCAAAGGAATTGATTTGAACATTGATCTAAAATACTAGACATTGCTTCCATATGATGTATTATGCTTTGCTTTATGAAAGCTTACTATGGTGATCTAGAAGGTTGACTTTGAGCAGAACATGCATGGTCAATACTTCTTAACTTTTTCTTCTTGACTGTAAGAAAGTTTGTTGAAGAAGTATTTAATTTGATACTTATTATATATAAACTCTTAAAAAAAAACCTGTGCATCGTACAAGTTGGAGTCTAGTGAGATAAATCTAAACTAAGTCTCTTAAATAAAATAGTAGGTATAGTACAACACCCTTTGAAGAAGTTAGTTATTTTAGTGGTTGAAAATTTCATTTGGCAATAAATGTAAAGAACAAATCCACAACACTCCAGGAATCTCTAGAAGATTTAACATTGATAGCTAATATGCACCCTAAAGAGTTCAAAAGATAACCCAAATTTCATGTGCACTATCATGAGAGGGCCATCACGTGTAAAAACAAATTTGCAAAATGAACCTATCAAAATCAAACACCTTGAACTTATATTGACATGACCATTTATCGTTACGTGTTGTAAAATATCAACTTTATGTAGCTATTTGCACAACATACATATGGTCCAACAATATTTTTTGAAGTTAGGATAAGGATTCGATTTCTTAACGGACACTTTTTTCCTACATTGGTCCCCTATTTAATTTCGTTGAAGAAATTATTGGTCTTTCCATGCCATCCTTCTTGTCTTTTATCTCTAATAGGTCTATTGCAAAATGTAGTTTGTGTTAGTTCACATTAAGAATTAAATATTATTTATCATGTAAGTATAGTAGGTAGATGTAAGGATGTTGATATGCTGACAACGTAAGTTCAAACCCAATTTTTTTAACATTTTCCACTTCTTCAAACAGGGACTAATTCAACTAGGGGCAGGCCATGCTTGATGCCCTTCACTCTCACTCAATATTATACAATTAGTCTTGGTTTTTTTTAAAGGTGGGTCTTGTTTTTATAATCGTACCTATTTAAACCAATGTAAATTAACATGATTATAGTATGTAGTTCACACATTTCATCGAGACATAACATAGTAAAATCCCTCTTTAATCGACAAAAAAATAATAATAACTAACCTTATTTACCAAGGACAAATCTTTGATATTAATCCAAAAGGTAGTTTGATTGAAATTCGAATTTTCTTATACTCACATGCATAAGTTTGGATGCACTGCTGTCTTTTTCCGTCATTTACGTACTCTTGCTGGTATTGACAAAAGTGTAAATTTTGAGTATGATTTGAAGTTAGTTTTATATATAAATTAGTCCTATCGGTATGTATTTTTTTTAATATAGTTATATATGCTCATTCATTTTATTTGATTTTTTTAGAGATTATTGCCTACATGGAGGGGAGAAATAAGTATATTTTGCACTTCTTTTTTCTTTACCATAGTTTTGTTTCATTGAGTTTTTTTGGTAAAGTTCTTAACTAGTCAATCACAAAATGATATTGTGCTAGCTGTTTTTTCTTCATTAGATTATTAGATTTTTGCACGTTGAGTTTTTTTAGTAAGGTTTTAATCAGACATACTTTTGATGAACATCCAAGATAGAATGTTATGAATATTTTTAATATTGAATATCCATCAATGAGTGGGTCCTATATATTTTGATTATACACTTATTTGAAGATAATACTATTACACACTATGTACTCTACATTACTCTAATTTTGATTAATTTCATAACAATTACTATTTTTTTGTTCCATTAAGATGATATTTTAGATCCACCACTAATCCAATCCATTAATCTTTGATATTGTACCATCAATAATTTGCCTTTGAATAGATTGGCTATTGCAAAAAATAAGTTCTTTGTAATCTCTAAATAGAAGCAGAATGCAAATTCTTAGCCATCCTTTTTCTGGTTCAAGTTAGGTTTAGGACCCACCATTTATGCCTATCTTAGTGACTAGATTATATTACTAGTAAAATATTGCCTCAAATGCTATAAACTTTATAACTTTTTAACATTATGGAACCCAAATAAATGCTCTTTTTTGGAGGTAGGAAACACACAATAGGATTGGAACATTGAATGTGTCTTAAATATCTTAATAGGAGTACAAAATGTTCACAGTTTCTTTTAACGTATTTTGGAAGATATTTTATACTCCCTCCGTCCCAAATTATAAGCAAAAAAAACTCATTTTCTTTGTCTCAAATTATAAGCAAAAAAGACCAATTGTTATCATATTTAATTATGTTATTTCAAAAAATCATTTTTTCCAAAGAGAAATTAAATGCAAATTGCATTCATTTTGTTCTCTCTTTCATTTTCTCTATAACTAATAACCAATGAAAATTGTTTTTACATCTTTTTATGAAACTTATTCCAATGATAACACAAGAAACTATACTACAAATTACTATGTTTTAGTTTTCTTAATAAGTGTGAAATGATTTTTTTTGCTTATAATTTGGGACGGAGGGAGTACTTTTTAAATTTGATAATTTCAAATTCGTAAAGCAGACGAAAAATCAGTAGGATGAAAAAAGATACAATCCAAAATGTTTCATCTAGCTTTGAAACCCTAAGAACTAGTGAGTGACCACACAATACTGGACTTAAGTCACTAACCTAACTGCAAAGAATTTCGGTTGGGATCAAAAAAGAAGAAGAATATTAAGGCAGCTCCACGTGACTGTTAACCAATGAGAATGATTCCATGAACATAATTTAAAGATATGCACATGGTGCACAATTGGTCAGCATCTAATAAGGTACGGGAAATTAAACAAATAGCAAAATGAAGAAGAATTATATTTTTATTATGCACTAATGATTCCATGAACAACGTTTTTTCACAACGTAATGTTGCTGTCGTTATGGCTTGTATTTTGAGTATTTTTTTTAACCTTAATTATGGCTTGAATAGTCTCACAACAATATTCTTTCAAAAAAAAAAAAACAATTTAAGTGAAATTTTGTTCTTCAACCCACTGAAGCTTCACATTATGTTGCTGTCGTCGAACAAGGGATTTGCGTAAAAAAAAATTCACAACGTTTGGTTTAACTTTTTTTCTTTATTTTTTTAATTAAAATAAATCAAAAGAAAAGAGCAACAAAGACACACTAAGTGCCCAAGTTATCCTTAGAATGCCGATCTAAGAGCCCCAAAAGGCGGAGAGGACCATGTAGTGACACCCATAACGGAAGAATTTTTGTATTTTGCTAACCAATCAACACTGAGATTAGCTTCTCGAAATATATGATGCAAGACCAAATCAGGGGCATGGTCGATCAAACTGGCAATTCTTAGCAACAACGAAATGTATTCATGAAACTCTAACTCATTTCTTCGAGTCAACAACTGAATAGCCTCTAGGTTATCTGATTTTATGATTGTTCTTGAATGTCCATGTTGAAGCAGAAACTTTTTTTTTTTCTTTATGATACCAAATAACTTTTTTTTTAAATATAGTACCAAATTAATTGTTAGCTTGATAAATCCATAGTATGATATATAAAAAATAAACCAAGTTAAAAACAAATTTACAAAATTAACCTTTAGTTATAAATAGGCTTTACAAATTTTAAATGGTTTTTTGGTCAAAAAAGTGGGAGTAGATTTGTCAACTTACTCCTTTATCTTTTTAGGTGAAAGTAAATTGCACTTCAAGTTAGTTTCTTCACTTCTTTACTTTTTGGTTTGACAAATCTTGTAGTTCACAAAGTTGTTTTTTGAAGTGCAAGCCAAGAAGATCAATGCCTATATATATGCTCTATTTTTTCGTCACAAGATGCATCAGTCAAAAACACTTTAAGCTTATATCTGATTTTTTTTCTTCTCTCTTATACTCTTGTTTTTTAGTGTTGTAAAATGTAGTTAGATATTTGTTTTGGAGAGTGTGGGTGTATGATAAGTGCCAAGAACTAGTTTTAAAACATATTTATTTTAGGCACTTATCTTACTTGTTTTACAATTTATCTAGGTAAAAGCTCCAAAATAAAGGATAAATATCATTTCATGCTTTTTAGACCTAATCCCAACCATTTTTGTAGGTACATGCTATTTTGAAGAAAATCAGATCAGACTCTGAAGTTCAGAGTCTGAAGTTCAGCTTTTGAAGGTCAGAGTCTGAAGTTCAACTTCTGAAGTTCAGAGTTTGAAGGTCAGAGTCTGAAAGTCAACTTCTGAAGGGCAGCTTCTGAAGGTCAGAGTCTGAAGGTCAGCTTCTGAAGGCCAGCTTCTGATGAGCAGCTTCTGATGAACAGTAACTGAGTTCAGCTTCTGATGAACAGTGTCTCAGTTCAGCTTCTGATGAACAGTGTCTCAGTTCAGCTTCTGATGAACAAATCCTGAGTTCAGCTTTTGATGAACAGTGTCTCAGTTCAGCTTCTGATGAACAGTGTCTCAGTTCAGCTTCTGATGAACAAATTCTGAGTTCAACTTCTGAAGAAGTAGGGCGGTTTGGTCTGTTCAGAAGCTGAGGTGGCAGAAATCAAGTAGAGCGGTTTAACTGTTCATAGCTGATGAAGAATTCATTAAAAACAGAACCTATAAATAGATTCAAGAGCTGGATATGAAATAGATGTACGTAGGAGTTGTAATAATTATTAAGTTATATTTAGATAGAAAATAGGGATAAAAGTTATGTTCTTCAAGGAGCAAGAGTGATTGAAATGTGGATTAACTAAGATTCTTTGGGAAATCAAGACTTAGCTTTGGATCTTCATCTTTCTTTACACTTTTGTATAGTTGTCATGACAATGATCAACTAACTCCCCTTTGTTGGGATTGGAGGTACTTTATCAAGCTTAGATGTAATCTTTTGATTATGCAATTATATGATTCCAACACCTTTTGTGATATTGAGTTTATTCTTGCTGTTCATTCTTATGCTTGATTTAAATGCTATTGCAAAATACTTTTGAATCTAGGTTTAGAATAATCTTCTATCAAAATAAGAAATTCTAGACATGGATTGAGTTTTGATAATCACACAAAGTATTGGAACGTAATGCTTTTGGATCGTTTGATAGATTGGGAAATCGTCGATTAAACGATACGATCGATCTCACGACGTCATTTGGACACGAATGATGTTGTTGAGTAATACGTGATAATTTCGCTAAAAAGCTAGAATTCATTTGCATGATCATTAGAATATATTCGAGGCTAGATTGACGAACTCTAATTCCAACGATTTTACTCCCTATTACTCTCTGTTTTTATATTACCTCTTTAAAATTCCAATAGTTTATAACAAACAACTTATAAACCCAAACTTGAAATGATAACAATTGTTGAATGGCTTACGGTATCGCACTAGTCCCTGTGGAGACGATATAAAAAATACTTACTTTTGACTCAACATCAAAATGGCGCCGTTGCCGGGGACTGGTGTTTAGATATTTTAAGCATCGCAACAATTTGTATTGTTTTGAGCATCTGTATATATCTTGTTAATATTCTTCTTTTCTTTTGTACATTGTAAAATTTTGTTTGCATTAACCCTCTATGTTATACAAAGAAAAATTTCTTGTTAGTTATACTCGTTTCAGATTCTCATGGCTGATCATGATTATATCAACTTCTATACTCCATTCGAGTATGAATCCTATCAACAGTACCAACAATATCCTTTTGAGGATGAACAAATGTTAACAATGGAAAATATTTTGAATATGTTCATACAACAATCCATGATCAACATGCAAAATACCAACCAAAGATTGAAAGCTTTATCAAGCCAATTGGAAATTTTGCAAGTTCAATTAGATTTTACACCAAAAATCATGGATGTTCAAACCAACAATCAATCCACTCTTGAATTCAGAGAGATTGTTGAAGAAGATGTTGATGAAATTGAGGAAGAGATAATGTTTGAAGGATGTGGTATAATAAAAATAGTGGAAGAAATAGAGATACCACACAAAGTAGAATTTCCTCAAGAAAGGTCATTTACTGAAGAGGCCAAAACTGTTGATAATGAAGAAGTGATGGATATAGAGAAAAAGGAACAGTTTCTTAACAAGGAAGAAATTTATGAAAAGAAGGGGATGAAAGTGAGCAAGGCAGAAATTGATTTTGTAAAAGATAACATATGTTCCTTGTTCAGTAAACTCTGGTTATGGAGGATATAGACTCCACATCAGCTCTATTTCAAGTTCATCGAATTCCTCCCAAAGAAAAGGAATACAAAAGAGGATGTGTTGTCCGTCTCATTTTGGCCACCCTAACGAAAAAGGCGTCGAGCTAACGACGTAAAACAAGCGCTTGTTGGGAAGCAACCCAATTTTATAAGTATTTATGCTTTATTTGTATTAGTATTCTGTTTTTACTGATAATCAGAGTCTGATCTTCAGACTTTGTTATTAGTACTCTGTTATTATTTGGCTTTTGAATTATAATTATGGTGACTGTTATTTATATGAATACGCTTTTAATGATCAAATATTCTGTTTTGGCTATGGATCATTAGTAAAAACAAAAGCTTCTCAAATGCTGATTGATCCAAAGCTGAATGATTCAACAACAGAGGATGGTAAGGATAGAAAGTTCAATGAATTGTGCAAAGCCAAGGTACATGTTTCTTGCGTTTCTGGAAAGATGACATGGATTTGAAATGTGTACTTTAAACAAAATTTATTTCATACAGTTCTCTGCAATAACATGTTTAGTATGTGAATTACTTAGAACTAGCCTAAATGTGAGGAATCTACAAGTACTATGCACATATGCAGGAGACTGGTATTTATTGTTTAACTTGGTTGTTTTATGTTAAATCTGAAAATTGTTTTGAACTGTATGAAAGCACAGAAATGATCAAGGCATTCTTTTTGAAACTGAGAAGAAACACTTGACCACAAAAAGCCTATCCAGTGAGTGAGTGAGTATTTGATAATCCCCACTTGAGCCAAAGGTATCAGAATCCTCAATTTGAACTGTCAGATTCACAAGCAAAACTCAAGTGAATTTGCCCTGAAAAATGTCAAAATTCAGTTCATAATTGATTCATTGATGAATTCTGATGTTTTTTCTTTTTGAACCCTGAAACTTCCAATTTAATCTTATCCCTTGCCTTAGGATAAGGGAACATTCAATTAGGGTATTATTTTGTATAAGTTGGGGAGAAAAGGGAGGTTTTGCATTTATGTCTAGTAATGGTGAAATTTGAAAATTGATCTTGACAACAAGAAAAAGAAAAGAAAAAAGAAAAGAAAAAGAGAAAAATATAATAAATCAAAAAAGTTGTCAAGATCAAAGTACTACTTGTTTATCACCAAGGGTTGATAAAGAGAATTTGGAGGAAGTTGTGTAAATAGAAAGAATGTTCCTCTATGCTTGGCCATTTGAATTCAATTTTTCCCACATATGACATTTCTTTTGAAACCAAGCCAAATTACAACCCTCAAAGACCTTTTGATTTATGCTTTTGTGCTTTTTGAGATGATAATTGGATGGACACATAACTTAATCAGTATGTTAGCAGATTTACCAGATGAGTGTTCAAAACCCTCACTTTATGATTTCAATTTGTTTCATCTACTTGCAAAGAAGTATGTTAGGTGTGATTCATTGCTAGCCATGTTATTGATTTGAACTGCATAACTTGGATTTTGAGTTTAGGACCTGTTTTACATTTTTTGTTTCTTTCCAGATCAGTGAGATACAAAAGACTTGCCAGTACAATTCATAATTGAATCATGCATTCTGAAAATCTGATCTGCCTTTGCTGTTTCTGAAATTCTGTCTAATCAGTTGCTTTTTTTTTGTTTAGATCAGTTGCTGTTTTGTGTTTAAATCTGTTGATGTTTTGTTTAAATCTGTTGCTGTTTGCATCTGACCTATTGTTTAAAGCTTGTATCTTTATTTATAAAGTCCTTTGTTTGAGGACAAACAAAGATTTAAGTTGGGGAGTGATATCCTCCTTGATTCAGATCAGTGAGATACAAAAGACTTGTCAGATCAGTGCAATTCATAAGTGAATCATGCTTTCAAAAATTTTCAAATCAAAGAGTCAGATTCGCAACAAACAGATCAGAAGCAAAACAGCAAAACAACAAAGAAAACACCTTCATTTTGAATCCTTTGTTTCTTACCTGTTGTTGTTTTGCATTGTACCAGTAGCTTAATTTTTATTTGCTAAGTCCTTTGTTTGAGGACAAACAAAGATTTAAGTTGGGGAGTGTGATAAGTCCCAAGAACTAGTTTTAAAGCATATTTATTTTAGGCACTTATCTTACTTGTTTTACAATTTATCTAGGTAAAAGCTCCAAAATAAAGAATAAATATCATTTCATGCTTTTTAGACCTAATCCCAACCATTTTTGTAGGTACATGCTATTTTGAAGAAAATCAGATCAGACTCTGAAGTTCAGCTTCTGAAGGTCAGAGTCTGAAGTTCAGCTTTTGAAGTTCAGAGTCTGAAGGTCAGCTTCTGAAGGGCAGCTTCTGAAGGTTAGAGTCTGAAGGCCAGCTTCTGAAGGCCAGCTTCTGATGAACAATAACTGAGTTCAGCTTCTGACGAACAGTGTCTCAGTTCAGCTTCTGATGAACAAATTCTGAGTTCAGCTTCTGATGAACAGTGTCTCAGTTCAGCTTCTGATGAACAATGTCTCAGTTCAGCTTCTGATGAACAAATTCTGAGTTCAGCTTCTGAAGAAGTATGGTGGTTTGGTCTGTTCAGAAGCTGAGGTGGCAGAAATCAAGTAGGGCGGTTTAACTGTTCATAGCTGATGAAGAATTCATTAAAAACAGAACCTATAAATAGATTCAAGAGCTGGATATGAAATAGATGTACGTAGGAGTGGTAATAATTATTAAGTTATATTTTTAGATAGAAAATAGGGATAAAAGTTATGTTCTTCAAGGAGCAAGAGTGATTGAAGTGTGGATTAACTAAGATTCTTTGGGAAATCAAGACTTAGCTTTGGATCTTTATCTTTCTTTACACTTTTGTATAGTTGTCATGACAATGATCAACTAACTCCCTTTTGTTGGGATTGGAGGTACTTTATCAAGCTTAGATGTAATCTTTTGATTATGCAATTATATGATTCCAGCACCTTTTGTGATATTGAGTTTATTCTTGCTGTTCATTCTTATGCTTGATTTAAATGCTATTGAAAAATACTTTTGAATCTAGGTTTAGAATAATCTTTTATCAAAATAAGAAATTCTAGACATGGAATTGGGTTTTGATAATCACACAAAGTATTGGAACGTAATGCTTTTGGATCGTTTGATAGATTGGGAAATCGTCGATTAAACGATACGATCGATCTCACGACGTCATTTGGACACGAATGATGTTGTTGAGTAATACGTGATAATTTTGCTAAAAAGCTAGAATTCATTTGCATGATCATTAGAATATATTCGAGGCTAGATTGACGAACTCTAATTCCAACGCTTTTACTCCCTATTACTCTCTGTTTTTATATTACCTCTTTAAAATTCCAATAGTTTATAACAAACAACTTATAAACCCAAACTTGAAATGATAACAATTGTTGAATGGCTTAAAAAAAATACTCTTGACTCAACATCAGTGTACTTGGTATCGCACTAGTCCCTGTGGAGACGATATAAAAAATACTTACTTTTGACTCAACATCAGTGTACTTGGTGTCGTGGGGTGATGCTAGTCTATGTGTGATAACAATTTTCACGTATGTTATCATCTGGTTGTCATTAAACAACAATCGTGGGTTTTCTCAGATTTGGAGTTTCCGTGTTATACTCTTGCGTTGTGATTGTGTTTATTTATTTTCTCTATCACAATTTTTTACAACAACTAGTATCAGAGATTTTGGTTTGGTCTAGGGATAGGAGTTCTTAGTATGCTTTGTGGTTGCAACATTATTTGATCTTCCACATAAAAAAAATGATGGTATTTTGAAAGTGTTGCAATCACAAGTCCCATCGTGAAGTCTGGGCTAGAGAAAATTGATGAAAGAATCAATTTTGCCTTGTAGAATTTTCATGTCAATGATGTGTTGATTCAACCTGAATTACACAAGGTGTTGATTAGTACATAAGTATTGACTAACATGATGCAAATTGTGTTATGAGATTATGTCGGTGGTTGAAGAACTTCCGGCCCACATAAAAGTTGCACCATGAGTTATCCGCCTAATTTTCGACACGTGAAAATTCTTGGAGCGGTTTAGCTTCGAGTGAAGTATACTCCAAGTCATTATACTCTTTATGATGGAGTATGATAGTTTTTAAAAATATGATTGTCGACGAGGACAATGGAAGTAGATGTATCATTTTCTTTCAAAGTGAAAATTGTCGGTGTTGGTTGAAAATATACATGTTGAAGAAGTCTCACTTTACTTAAAATTGTAAAGGAAAAGGTAATGCAAGACAAGCAATGTTGTATCTTGAAGTGCAAGACAAGCAAGATGGTTTCTTCATTTGTTTACTTTTTTGTTTGACAAGTTTTGTTGGCCACAAGATTGTTTTTTGAAGTACAAGACAATTAAGGTGGTTCCTTCAATTGTTTGTTTTCTTGCTTCGCAAGTCTTGCAGGCCACGAAATTGTTTCTTGAAGTGCAAGACAAGAAGAACAATGCATATATATATATATATATATACACACCACTCCTGCATCATGATTTAGCTTATGGGAATTTAGAGGATTAGGAAGGTTTGATACTCAAATAGTTTCACTTAAACTGATTTTGCATAACTGCTGCTATGTTTGATTAGAATTCTTTAGGGGTGTGTTTGTAGCCCTTTGGTTATCATGCATGCTCCTTTTTGTTTTTTTGTTCATTTGTTGCTAAAGGATATCCTTAGGCTTCCTTCCTTTCTTTTGTGTAAACAGGTTCATGCCTTAATCCTGGTTTGCAATTTATTTTTATTGCTTTGATAAAAAAAAAAATTTGTTATAAGATGCATCAGTCAAAACACTTTAAACTTATATTTGACTTTTTTTTTCCTTTTCTCTAATATTGTTGTCTTTGATTGTGGTGAGTTGTAGTTAAGTATTGGCTCTGGAGAGTGTGAATGTACTGGGGTTGTGTCGTGATTGTGGGTAGTTTATATGTTCTAACAATTTTCACAGTGTTATTATCTGGTTGTCATTAAAAAATGATTATGGTTTTTTATTTGCTTTGAAGTTTGAACGTTATGTTCTTGTATTGTGATTGTGTTTCTTTATTTTCTCTCTGTCACATTTTTCCAACAATTTTTAAATAATAGAATGAAAACTTTATTCAATTTTATCGTAAAATATCCAAACATCCAAATGAAAATTTTGTTTAATCACCCTCCATTTCACTTCATTCTATTATGTTATATTCCACTTCACTTCATTTGTTTAAAAATAACCAATGAAAGAGCCTAAAGTGTGTTTTCTAAATAAAGATTGATCCACAGAACTTTGTCTTTTTAGGTGAACATTGAAAGGCTGGTATTCGATCTGGATGCATGGGGTCACATCTCATCCACAAATGTTTCGTGAATAAAGATGCTGCGGATATGCTATGAAACCTATCAAATCTGGAATACGGGTGTGGATACGATACTATACGGATACATGAATATGTGAAATTTTAAAATTTAGGATACGATACGGAAAAAAAAGAATATATTCAAAATATTTTTTTTGTTAAAAAAACACATAGTGTTATTTAATATCAACAAAAAAAAGTATATTTCTTGTAAAAAAAAGTATATTTAGAATGATAAAATACAAAAAAACAGACTAAGATATTATAGTATTTTCTAAATCACATATAAATCTAAAATTAAACATGGCCATGAACTAAAGTGTATATAGTGACCATGAATGGATGACAAAACCATTACAGAAAAAAAAACTTTTGTATAAGAAAGCCAGTACTAAAAATATAAATTCTACGAACTTCATGTAAAATAGGACAACTTTTATTGTCTTAAAAAAAATACTAGAACAACTTTTTTGGTTCTAGCACTTTCTCGGAAAAGTAAAATCTGGATTAAAAATTAATAATTTTTTGGGTCTAGCTAACAAGTCTAATAAGGATATTGTTTAAAGAACATACAAAAAGAAATTTTGTTTTGAAAATACAAGTCAAATACATGTAAAAGTTTATAACTATACAACTTTTAAGGTAAAAGTTACTATTTTCAGATGTTTAAACAATGTCTCAAGGACAGTTGTTAACATTTTCTTAATTTTTTTAATGAAACAATTAATTATTCTTATATTTATTGCGTTGTCCCAAAAGACAAAGTGGATATACAGTGGACACCGCCAATCGCAAAAATTAGTTATACGTCAAAATCTGGTATGCGATATTCTTAATTGCATGCCTTGAACTTGGAGTCCTGGGCTTGAGCATTTATATGTTTTTAAGGGCTAGGCTGGACATTAAAATGGAATTGATCGATAAATTTTATGTAGAAAAAATTACTCATATCTTTGAATATGTAGTGTTGATTATCAAGTCATTAATTGAATCTGTATTAAATCGAAACTGATCTGTCAATTAGAAGAGAACAAACATTGCAACAAAACGAGAAAATCAAAATATGCCGCTCAAGAAACTCAAATTTATGTGGATGTCACTTCTTTAAATAAAATGATAGAAAAAACGAGGTAGAGAGGTGATTTCATGTAAAAAATGATCCAAACTCACCTCATTACGATGAATGAAAAAGACAAAACGTTAGAGATAAAATGAACCTTCTCCAACTAAAAATCTAGGGCCGACTCATGCTAAGGTTTTTTAATCTCAACAAAGTTCTTATTTGAAATACCTTTTACTAGGAAAAAAAACTATTTTCTATGTCAATTTTTTGGAAGTGTTTGAAGGTTAAGTCAATCCTAAAGAACACTTATTCTTCTGTGACCCCAAAACAACCTCAGGCACTTTACTTGTGCTTTCATTTGTGTTTTTCCATTTTTAAACCAAACAAAGGGGAAAAATGGCCATTAATTTTCTCAGCTATTATCATATATGAACTTTTTAAAAAACTTTTAAATTCAATTAAACACTATCTTTGTTAAAATTTTAATACATAAACATATATTATAATCGAATAATTTCGCAATATTGTGAATGATGATCCCTTTTGTCTCTTCCATATTCAACGAGCCAATAATAATGGGCTCTAATAAAGAGAAAGGAGCAAGCGGAACATGAAATAGATAAAATAAAATTACCAATGCTCCATTTTGATGTTGACATGGGGTATGTGTTAACCAATATCATGTGGCACACTTAATATATAAATCAATTCTTCATAAATATATAATAACTAGAACTTTGATCTATAATCAAGAGGTTGGGTCTGGTGTAAAGATTGGGTCAAGTAAAATGAACTAGACTCTCACATTATCGTGACAAATTAATGTTCTAATTCCGATTGAGTGAAGTAACATCAAATAGAATTATTTTTAATAGAATAAATATTTTGAAATAAAAAAAACTTTAATGTATATCGTATTAGGATTATAAAGAAAATACTTATACGGCTACAATAATTTGGACACATTATTTAACCGCGCGCATATACACATACACATCAAAATATTATATATCTTCAAAGAAGGCAATTATTGTGCGGATAAGATTGTTTCCCTTAGACTCTAGAATACTAGTTTTGTTTGATGGGACACAATTTCTTCTTGTTTTTTAGATTTATTTAACCGTAGTAAATTATGACTTCCTTATTATCATTTATGTTGATGTATTTTATGAGTTCAAACTTTTGTTTTGCTCTACACTCCTTTTTTCTTCACCAAGATTTTATCTCATTAAGTTTTTTGATAAGGTTTTTAACGATACAAATGTTGTTTATGTTTTGTGCTCACTAGTACCACTCCCCTACATCTTGTGCTCACTAGTACCACTCCCCTACATCAACCTCGACAATATTTGTTCCATCGAGACCAACTCATCTCGATCACACAAGATAAAAACTAATACAAGTATTACTATTTGTAACATCAATGAGTTCCATATAGGAAGACATACATTAGTTTTTTTTATTCAAAATATGCAACACTAAAATGAAGAAAAATATTGATGCTGACCTATAAATTAAAGAAACAAATAAAATAAATGATTGTCGGTGGATTCATGAATTTTTGATGAACTGCAAGCTAAGCCAAGTAAGGTTGACACTTTTTTACACCAACTACTTTTTTTTCTCTCTCAAGCTTATCCCTCTCCACCACTTGTTCTTTCTTCTCTTTTTTTGTTATATCCAAAACACATAGCATAAACTAAGAAAGTTTCAGTTACAAGAAAAAGAAGAGAAGATGAACAACGGTTGTGAACAACAACAGTACAGTGGTATTGAGACACAGTACATAAGAAGACATCACAAACATGATTTAAGGGACAATCAGTGTTCCTCTGCTCTTGTCAAACACATCAAAGCACCAGTTCACCTTGTTAGTACTTTTGTTTTCTTTTTAAGATTCTTTCTTTTTTGTTTCTTTTAATAATATAATGTTTTTTGTTTGTTCTAAATTGTGTTCTGTCTAGTTTTTGAGTCTGATTAATATGGTGGAATAAAAAAACACTTTTTTTTTTCATTCTTTCAAGATCTTGATTGTCTTGGTCAATTTCTTTGAGATGTATGGTTATTCTAGATTTGTGTTTTATGAGGGTATGGTAAAAATTGAATTTTTCAGCTCATAAGATGCTAGTTTTGATTGGTTTTATGGTTGTTAAATCATTTTTTGGAAAAGGGTTGTCTTCATTTATGTTAAGAGATTTGGTTTGAATTTTTTGTCACATATTGTATATGAAAATTGGAAACATAGTCATATAACTTATAATTGGTGGTTGTGCTTTGTCAATGTTTTTTTTTTGTGGATTTGTTTTTCATAGTGTGCAGTAGAATAAAAAAACAAAATCAGAAATTTTTTAAGGTTGGATTTGGATTTGTGATATATTCCAATTTTATTGTTTGTGAGACTTTTCATTGATGTTTAGTTTCATTAAATTGAAGTAAAAAATTTATGAAATGACATGTTTAACTATTAGGTGAGTTTTGTGCCAAAAGAGAAAATTAAAAGAAGTTGATTGGTCTGATTAGTTTATTTTTTTGTCTCTTTCAGGTGTGGTCTCTAGTTAGAAGATTTGATCAGCCACAGAAATATAAACCATTTGTTAGCAGGTGTATTATGCAAGGGGACCTTAGTATTGGAAGTGTAAGAGAAGTGAATGTTAAATCTGGTCTTCCAGCTACAACAAGTACTGAGAGGTTGGAACAACTTGATGATGAGGAACATATTCTTGGTATCAGGATTGTTGGTGGTGATCATAGACTGAGGGTATGATTATTAATAATCCTTTGTTTTTCCAAATTGAAATTATTTTTCTATATCAAGTATTGTTAACTGATATTTTTCTTTCTATATAAATGAAGAAATTGTATAATATGGTATTTCTAATCATGATAGCTTATTATTACTATGATTAGAAATTCACACGGTCAGTACATCGGTAACTGTTAAATCAAGATCGGACGGTCCAAATTTCAAGTTTGGTATTTTGGATTTTCCAAAAAAAAAAAAAAATCAAAATCTGCATATTTTGTAAATTGTCCCATGTGAATCCAATGGTCACCAATGCACTGAATGTGTGAATGGAGAGATTATCTTATAATCTTGGCTACTCTACTATCTTACATTATGCTGGCCATATTTTTCTACTTATTAATAGAAAGGTTCTATTCACTTGCCTAAATTTAGGTTCATTGTTCATAGGTTTCTCAATTAATGTTCTATGTTCTTACGTTGACACTAAGAGGTGTATTTACTAGCATCAGTTGTAATCTGAACGAATACTAAATCGTGTTTTTATCAAATTTGCAGAACTATTCTTCCATAATCACAGTCCATCCAGAGGTTATTGACGGAAGACCAGGTACAATGGTGATTGAATCATTTGTCGTGGACGTGCCTGAAGGGAACACGAGGGACGAAACTTGTTACTTTGTGGAGGCGTTGATTAGGTGCAACCTAAGTTCTTTAGCTGATGTCTCGGAAAGGATGGCCGTGCAGGGACGAACCGATCCTATCAATATCAACCCATAAGAATGTATAAAGGGAGAAAGAAGTTGAGTTTCATCATGCAAATTATATGAACCTTTGATTTCTGATCCCAAGTCCAAGTGTGGAGAATGGTTGGAATATGAATTTTCCTTCCTGTGTTCCTCAAAAGTTTTGGATGTTTATTTTCTTCCTCGGATACATTCCCCAAGTCCTCCAACTTATTTAGTTGTGTATTCCCCTTTTGAAAAATGAAGTTTCTCTTATATAGATTTCGGGTTGGGATCCTCATGGCCCTGAAAAATTCTAATAGGAGAGAGAAAGACTATATGAATAAATTAATATAATCTTATTCACCGAGTTTTTCTCTCTCACTAGAATTTTTCCGTCACGAAAAAGGATCTCACGTCTAGTTTTTGTAAAATGAGAAGCTAGGCTTCATAAGCACTTGTTGGACTGGGAGTGGGAAAGTTGTTTTTTTTTCCTCTTGTTGAATTCTTCTTGGATCTTGTGGATGAAGTTGTGTTATTATAGTTATTTGTAAATACTTTTGTTGGGAAAAAGACTATTTATGGAGTCTTTTTATGTTTTTTGTTTAGTAGCAAACTAGGGAGAATTAGTTACTTTTCTTATAAGTATTGTAGGTTATCTATTTCTCATTTTCCTTGTTTAGGACTTTGTTTAGAACACAAAAAAAAATATTTTGCTACTAGTTCTTCTTTTCTAAGTATTGTAAGTGCCTTCAAATTCAACTTGTCTTTTTTCCCTTTTATGAGGAAGATGATGCATCTCATAAGAAAAATGTTATAAAACAATATGTGAATCCTTGTATCCTAGAAGGTTCTACAATCTAACATGAAAGGGTAACTAAGGTGTGGAAAAGGAAATTAACTATACACAAACACATAAAGATAGTTGAAATGAAAAATAATAATCAAATTCCTCAGCAGACAGAAGGTGACACGATTAATACTACTCATTGGTAGTTGGTAATGTATGAAAATAAAACCATCTTGCAGATATGATTTGGTACAATTACTTATTCATACCACTTTCAATCTTTCATGCCATGTTTTCAAACATAAGTTAAACTCATGCAGGAGACAAATTTCTGCACATTAATTAGCAGAACGAAGTAGCAGTACAAGTTAATAAGTGAATAATTTGTTTTGGTGATTCAACTGAGCATTCAATTTTCAGTTTCCATTTGCACCATTAGCCAACCAGCTTATTGTGTCTGAATAATTTGTATCATAGCCTGTATTTTATTTTACATGTGCATGCTAATAAAATATAGTATATCTGACATCAATTAAATGTGAAAATGAGAGAAGATGTGGAAAAATGATCTAATAATCAGAAGAAAAAAAGTATTCTAAAACAATACGTTCACATCATCACCGTTTTTTTTTCTTATGATGTACAAATATCAGACAAGGCAGCAACTACATAGCATACTAAGAATTTAATATTCTACCGAACCAAATCTTTTATATCAGCTGTTGGAAAAAACTACATCTAAAGATGTTGGTAACTTAACTTGCATGGTATCCTTCTTCAGGAGATTGAGTGTAAAGCTTTACAGTGGGAGCTAAACCATGTAGATGGTGATGATGTTGACCCCCAAGTAACGTATCTGTTCCAAGTTTTTGATTTTGTGACTTGCAGAAAAAGTAAACTATTTAAGGTAAAGATTGCAATTTAAGAAGTGTATTTCAATATATTAAAATGGAAGAGTGTGACTCCCTAAGTAACATAGTCAATCCTTGATATAATATTATGCTCTCTTCGCAAACACACCCTCCATTCATGTAACAATAGAATAATAAAATGAGTGGTTCAGTGCACGAGGCTCGCACCAGATGGAGTCGGGAGAATAATGCACGCATCATTACATTCCACAAGCGAAGAGGTCGCTTTCAAGATTTGAACTCATTAACCTTCCGTCCCAAGGTATCAACCTTACTGTTCCACCGAAATTCACCCTCAACAAAAGCAAGAAATGCTTCAGGTTTTTCCCTGCATCTGTCATTACCAACGATCATTACAAGCACACTTTCCATTTTTAAAATGGTGAAAACGGCCACCATCTCGGAGTAAAATCTCGCGTTTTCGAACCAAAGAAATGTACTTCGCTACTGTATGACAGTCACAACAAATTCTTGTGTTCTTAACAATCCTAATTGGTGATCCACCTTTCATTTTCATCACTCCATATACCATTGCCAACTTCTCGGTGTGACTCATAAGAATTTTCTCTTTCTCATTGTCATCAATGTTCTGACATACACAATTGAGGTCAGGTGCATAACCGAGCTTTCGAATTTCGGAAATTAATTGATATAACTCGAAATATATTTCCCCTTCTTCTGGATGTGGTCTTCCTTCTGTAGAGAACACATGAATTCTTTGATTAACTTGTGTCCAGCTCCAAACTGGTGGACTTTTCATCGCCAACACAATCATCGAGCGTTTTAGACGCTCAACGTCATCCCATCGGTTTAAACTCGAATACAAATTCATCATCAAAACATAGTTAGCAGAATTATTTGGTTCCATCTTGAAAAGCTTCCTTGCTGCAATCCCAGCTAGATTAATATTTTTGTGAATTCTGCATGATGCCAGAAGAGCACCCCAAATACTAGCATCCGGCTTAATTGGCATAGTTTCGATGAAATGTGAAGCTTCGTCGAGAAAACCGGATTTTCCAAGAAGGTCTACCATGCAACAGTAGTGCTCAATTGTTGGGACAATATTGTAATCTTCTTGCATACTGTCAAAATACTTCCATCCTTCATCGACTAAACCCGAATTCTTGCAGCCAGATAGAAGAGCCGTGAACGTTATCGCGTCAGGTCTAATACCTCTTTCACGCATCTTGTCATAAAGAATCATTACTTCTTCTCCATGGCCATGAATGGCATATCCCATCATCATGCAATTCCAACATGGAAGTGTTTTCTCTTGAATTTTGTTGAAAACATTGTATGCTACTTTTAGTTTTCCTGCTTTACTATACATGTCAATGAGTGCTGTTGCAATGTATATTTCATCCACAAACCCTAGTTTCATACTAAAGCAATGTAACTCTTCACCTTTCTTCAACAGAGATGGACCTGCACATGCACAAAGTAAGCTGCAAATCGTGGTTGAGTTAGGTTTTACATTCTCGGCTTGCATTTGACTGAAAATCTGTAGGGCGTCCATGTACTTCTCGTTTTGAGAACACCCTGATATCAAAGCAGTCCAAGAGACCACATTAGGAGTGATTCCGGAACTCTTGATCCGATTGATGATAACCAAAGCTTCATCGATCCGGCCTCGCATTGAATAACCAGAAATCAAACCGTTCCATGTCACTAAATCAGGTGTTATCCCTTCTTCCTCCATTTGGTTCAATAGTTTTTCGGCTTCACCAAACAGTCCCTTGAAAGAGTAACCTGATATCAACGAATTCCAAGCGCAAACATTTTTGTTTTTCGCACGATGGAGCACTGCCTGAGCTTTTTCTAAGCAATCATTTTTAACATACATATCCACCAGTGATGTACAAACATAGACATCATAGTTAAGATTACTTCTCATTATGTAACCATGAATTTCTTTCCCTAATTTAAAGAAACCTAATTCAATAACTGCTTGTAGAGCACTAGTTACCGAGCATGAATCCGGCTTGAAGCCTGAACTATGCAGACTCCGAAAACTAGTGAGAACCATTTCAAATGATCCCTGAAGAAGATACCCCGACAAAATTGAATTCCAAGTTATAATGTCCGGTTTAATTCCGGAACACTCCGTTCCTTTGATGATAGTATCCAATGCATCATTCAAACAGCCATCGACAGCATAACTAAAAATTATCGAGTTCCAAGACGATAAGTTACGACTATGATCCTCCATCGAATCGAAAACCGCTCTAGCAAGTTTGAATCTACTGTTTCTAGAGTACATGCTAATAATGGAATTGCAAACTAAAGTATTTGAAACTAGTCCAAATCTTAAAGCATACCCATGAAGCTGTTTCCCTTCATTCAAAGCTTTTAATTTTCCACATGCTTGCAACATCTTGACAGTGGTGCCAACAGTGGCTTTAGCAGAAACTCTCTGCATGTCACAGAACAATTCTAATGCATTCTTCCACCTCCCACTCCTCAAATTTGCCATAACTATAGTATTCCACAAAAAATCTTCTTTATAAGGAGTCTCATGAAATACTTGATTAGCTTTATCTATACTCCAACACTTCTCATAGAAACTGATCAATGCACAACTCAAGTGTACATCAACATGAAACCCTTTCTTGATCAAACAAGCATGAACTTCCAAACCAAACAAAAATTCCCTTAAAGCCAAGCAAATTTTCAGAACAAAGGTGAAAGCTTTGCTATCAAATTCAACTCCTTTACTATATAGTTCATTGAAAACTACCAAAATCTCAAATGGGTCACCTCCAAAACTTTCAAATTCCTCTAGAAAAGAGTTCAACAAAAGATAATTCCTTGCAAAACCCACAAAGAAAACCTTAATTGCTGACACAAAATCACCAAATTCTAAGTAGTTTCTCACCATGGTTCCATCCATTGTAGCAAAGTTACCATTTTTAGGTGTTTTTATCATATGGGCATGCAATCCCTTGACAGAATTCAAAGTTCTTAACTCATACAAATCACCAAAAGGGTGAAAAAATGGAGAAAATTTTGGTGGTGAAAATTGAATAGTAGAAGGAGGAAAGAAATGGGTTTCTAGTATTGGAAGTGAAATTGAAGTGGGTGAAAGGCTTTTTGGTAGCATTTGGGATTTTGGGGTGTGAAGAGAATGAGGATTTTGGTGCTTAGAGAAGATGCAAAATGTCATTGGGATGAATGGAAAAATGAAAAGATGGGAGGGACAATTAGGCACTGAAACTCCAATTATCAATTTTCTAATTTCATCATCATTTAATGTGTTGATACGGTTGGGATGTTAGAAATTGTGTTAGACTTGTGAGGTGCAAGGATTTGAGATTTTGGGATAAGGTTATCCTTGTAACTCATAATTCAAGTGTGGAACAAAAGAAGTTAAAAATGTGTTATTGGTCTAACTTAATGTGCTATTGTTTGATCTTCGACTCTTTGTGAAAAAAACATAGTTGGGATGGGACAAATCACACACTGTGTTATTGGATTGTGAATTGTGATGGGGCTCGAGGGATGCTTACATCGGGTTTTGAGCAATCACATAAATGAGATTGAAAATCACGTCTTAACGAAAAATCTTAGGGTATTAAGTTTTACGAGTCTGTTCATTTATATGTTGTTCAACATCCACTATTATATCTAATGTGAGACTCTTGTTAACATTTGATCAATTTCCCCCTTAAGTGTGAGTTCATCCATTGATCTGGACATGCTACTCGCCAAACAAAAGTTTTTTCATCCCCGTCGTTGGTGCTCTGTTAATGGAACACGTTGTCTGACCACCTTATGAAGACTTTTGATAAAAGGAGTCGCCTGAACTTGGTTTTCATACCACAATTAGGTTGTGAGTGGATCCAAGGGATCATTGTATCGGACTCTAAGTAGTCACACAAGTAAAATTACACACAAGTGAAATTAGACAAATACATATTTTGTTGAATGAATTTAAAATGCTATTTTTTTTCTTATACTACTTGTAGTAATAGTAATCAGAGGGTGTAAGTCACAAGATACCCTTGGTTAGATTTCATATTTTTGGTTTTACTAAAAGATAACAATATTCAATGCCAAGAAGCTAGTTCTTACTCCAGAACCATTCTAACAAAATAGCTTTCACAGTACCCGATAAATTGAAGGGGATTGAATGAAATGCTCTTCTTACAAGACTAGACTTCACACTGGCTTGCTCCAGTAGTGGTGGAATTGGACGAAAAATGCTTATTTGAATGCAATTCCAAATCAATAAGTTCCAACACACAAATAAAAAATAAAGAAAAAAATAATGAAATGATGTGATTAAATCATTCTTTTTAATTTTTAATTTATTTTTGTGAGGGCTAAAACATTTTTTACTTGACCATGATATAATGAAGAATAGAATAATGTGATTTGGGGTTGCAAACGGAAAAAAGAAAAACGGAAAACAAACGGAAACTAAATGCGCAAAAACACCACTCCCATGACACCCGCTAATAAAAAAGATGACATCTTCAAAGGAGTCTTAAGCAAGAAAAAAAGACTGTCACCACTCCAAGCCCCCAATTTAGCTAGAAAAACAGCAGAAACATGACCCTTACGGAAAGTATGACCCAAGTTAACGCTCCAATCATTGAGCATCAATTTCTTGATAACATAAATCACATTCTCATAGCGATGATGAATATTTAAGGAGCTTTGATCAACTGGATAGTATGAAATGAATCAGGATAACACACAATGCTTCTAAATTACAAAGTTCAACACAAAAGCAACCATTTGATAATGAGCGGGAGTTAATTAAGAACACAAAAACAACACTCCCATAATGTCCGCCAATAAGAAAGACGACATCTTCGAAGAAGTCTCACGCAAGAAAAAAAGATTGTCACTAGTCCAAACCCCCAACTTAGCTAGAAAATCGGTAGAAGCATTACAGTCACGAAGAGTATGACACAAGTTAACACTCCAATCATTGAGTAAAACTTTCTTCATAGCACAAATCACGTTCTCATAAAGACGACGAACATTTAAAGGAATTTTGACTAATTGGATAGTATGGAATGAGTCGATAACACACAATGTTCATGAAACACAAAGCCCCAGACAAAAGCAACCCTTGATAATGAGCAAGAATTTCCATGTGCGTTATACAAGTATGGATTGAGTTTTGATTTTAGAAAATATTTGGTGTACCACGCAGCTGTATACACCTTAAAACAAACAGAAAAAGAGAGTGGTGTGATATGTTGATGATGAGAGAGAGAAAGAGAGAGATGTGTATGAAATTAAGAGGTGTATATTTATCATTGTTGTTGATTTTAACATGTTACCATTACTTTTGATACACAGTAATCGAGTGACTTTTTCAGGTTAAATCTTACTTCTCTCTCTAAAACATCCTCTTCCTTCTCTCTAGCAATCCACCGCCTTCCAGCTTCCAATCTCTTCCCTTCCCTTCTAATCCAAATCAGAATTCCACCATGTAGATATAGGTTTGCGGTGGTGCGACGATCGGGATAGCCACCCGCACCACCCTTACCAGTTCTTCTGGATGGTCACGCCGAAGGTCTTTGGTGGTTCTGTATCACATCTGCAGGGTTCAGAGTTTCTTTTCACCACCGTCGTCTTCTGGTGTGTATAGAAGCGTCGTTCTGGTTTGGTTTCTTTTCACCACCGTCGTCTTCGTTGGTTCACTTTTGGGTGGTTCCAAGGCGACAACAGTTGGTTTCGTGCTGATTTATGGTCGTTGTTGCCGTCGATTGTCCAAACAACATTCATTTTGCTCGTTGCAGCTCTTTCAAACCCTTTCGGGTAGGTTCCATCAATGCCGGAGTGTTCAGTTCCGGTTGTGTTTCAAATTTGACATCATATTATTGAATTGTGGTTGATTAATGTCATGTCTTTGATTTCCTGATTCTATTTCAGATTTGTTGAGATCTGCAGGGTTCAGAGTTTTGGATTTGCTTCTACTGCACTGAGTTTGATATGATTAAATTCGATTCAATCTACTGTGAATGAATTTGGAATGATTTGGCTAGAAATGGCCATACTTGTTGTTTGTTGCTGTGAGTTGTGGATTGGGGGAAATTGTCACCGTGTTGCCAGTCTATTTCAGATACCATTCCTCAAGAGATAAGTATGTGCTTGTCTATGGTTTTCTAAAATGTTTGGGGATTTTTACACATCTCTTTTTTTGCAATCCGGTTTTGTTCCCCGCGTTGGGTTTGCTGGTTTGTGTTTGGTGTGTATTGTCCCTATACATATGGTTTCATAAAATGAATTTTTGTCCGGTTTGCATTACCACTTTTGTATCATTTGTTTTAATACCCTTTTAAGGTTAATTTCGTGGTTGTTGGGCCAGGTTCATGTCCCCCAGCTTTTGTACTTGTTTTTTATTATATAATTTTCTTTGCTTAAAAAAAAAACACATAGTAATCGAGTAAAATTTTATTAATTATATATATGTGTGTGTAGTGTTCTTTTAATATGTATGGTTAATAGTATAAAAATTCTAGTTTAAAACTATTAGGGAGAGTACGGAGAGCAAGGGAGTAACATAGGTCAATGCTCCACGGCCACAAAAGAGGGAGATGCAACATCCCCGTAAAAAATATGAAGAGATTAGATATATAAGTCACCTTATATATCCAACATTTAATCCATTTATAAGTCATGGTAAATTCATTTATATCATTAAGGGGAGCCCCCACAACGAAAATTTTGCTTAAAAATGTCTTATAATTTTTTATTTGTCCCCATAAAAAATAGTTGTTGCTCATATTAAAAAGGTTTTTAAGAAAACAAATGTAGGGTAAGAGTTAAAATAGAATTAATTAGTAATAATCTTTATCACCTTTTAACATTAAACACACACCTTTTAAGAAAAAAAAAAAGCATTAAACACACTTACACACACCGAAATGAAAAAAGAGTTTGTCTATCATGTGCAATATTGCACATGTTAAGGATACTAAAAGAAGCAACTTTTTATTGAAAACGACAATTGTTTATTAAAAAAATTATATATTTTATATAAAATACACAAGTTCCAATATAAACTTACTACTTTAAACTTCTTAACATGTGCAAATTTGCACATGTTAGAACCCATAAAACCCTCAAGGTCCACCACCTACCATTTCAACTTCAAACTCATCAGTTATTCCCCAAGTTGCTATCCAGTTCCCAGCTTTCTCTATCTCAGTGTTTAATCTTTTCCTAGGCATTGGCATGATATCATATTGCCATTTACTCAACTTGTTCCTAAGTGTTGACATCCTATTCATTAGGTATGTTCTAATCCACTCACACATGGTAAGTATTGGCTTATCTCTAGCTACTAATATAGTTGCATTAAAAGCCTCAGAAATGTTATTCATTAAGATGTCACATTTTGGATAATATGAAAATGCATGCTTACACCATAATTTAGGGTCAACAGCCATAAGCCATTCCCATGCAGGCACATCTACTTTCTTCAACTCATCCATCTTAGCAACCCAAGCTTTGCATAACAATAAAATTAAAACCCAGTCAATCTTTACTTAAGTTAAAAAAAAATCAATTAAAAACAAAAACTTATTTGTTTTACCTTGTCTATAGGTTGCCTTTGCTGCACCAATCATCAAATCCCTTATCAAAGTTCCTTCTCCAATTTTTTTTTTTAAAATTGGCATATAGATGCCTTAGACAGTATCTATGCCCAGTTCTATCAGCCCACTCCTCAAAAACAGGTATCAATCCCTGCAACATAAACAAATGATAAGTGAAATGGTAGTAATTAAATCACAAAATCATTCATAACCATAAAAAAAAGTACCTTTTGTTGATCTGAAATAAACACTCATCTTCTGTTTGTTCCAATATCTTCAAGCAGCAATGTCAAAAACCAACTCCATGCTTCTTTTGTTTCATTCTCAACCACTCCAAATGCTAAAGGGTAATACTGGTCATTTGCATCTCTTCCAACAGCAACCAGTAATATACCTCCATACTTAGTTTTCAAGTGACAACCATCTACTCCAATAAAGGGTCTACAACCAGCCAAGAATCCTTGTTTGCAACCATCAAAACAAAAGTAAAACTTGTTGAATCTTGGTTGATTAGTTAACAGGGTTCTTTCTACATTAATCTTTAGAGTATTTCCAATGGACACCCTCCTCAACTCAGCTGCATACCTCCACAGTAAAGTGTATTGTTTCTTGGCATCACCCTCTAAAATTTCTTTTGCCCTCTTCTTAGCACTCCAAGCTGTATGAAAAGATACCCCAACAGAGTACTGGCTTCTCATGTCTTTCATTATGTCTGTAACTTTCATTTCACCAGTTGACATCATTTTAGGGACAACAATTTTTGTTAACCAATTGGAATTGGCACTCCTATTATCTAATACCCTAGGACATTTGTGGGGCCCAATCAATGTCTTTATTTTATATGTATGGTTGTAAGCCACTTTACTGCAATGGACCACATACCCACACCCACTTTCCTTACACACTACCCTACACCTTTCCTTGTCGTTTTTCACAAACTTTATCTGCATTCCATTTAATACATTCCACTCTCTAATGGCCTCCTTGAACTCTGCAATTGACTTAAAGTTCATACCAACTTTGAATTTAAAAGTCTTTGTTAGTTGGCTCATCTTAAATACATCTGCCTTTGGACCATTTTTAGAGTCTGACTCATCAGGGTCATCTGAATCTAGCTCTTCACTTTCATACTCTCTTTCCCACTCAGGATCTACAACATCTTCTTCTTTATCACTCTTTGATTTTGTCTTGGATTTTCCAGCTTTGTCTTTTGTAGGTTTAAATGAACTACCATTATCCACATCTTCAACCATCTGCATACTTTCATTCATATCCAAAGGAACTATATCATTGGTTCAAACCCATCATCAAGTCCCAATGCTCTATCATCCTCACTGTCATCAAAGTATACACCATCTGCCTCATCTTCACTGCTACCTGAAACCTCATTTTCAGTTTTTTCTACAACATCATCCTCTTCAGAACACATCAATACTTCTTTTCCTTTGTCAACTCTTTTTTCCTTCTCAAGACCTTTTCCCTTGTCATTGACCTCAACTTGAGAACTTTGTCCCACTTCACTAACAGTAACACAGTTTGGAATGTCCACCAGCCCACTAATTTCATCTACATCATGCTCATTAAAAATGTTAACTACCTTATTTCCCTTCACAGCATAATCCTTAATCTCATGACAATCCTCATCTACCCTAATAATCCTAAAATTTACATCATAATCAGGCATCCACCATAACCTATACCCCTTTTTAACTTTTAGATCCTCTTCTACAATACCACATATTTCAAAAAAACACCATTTATCAAGGTCTAAACCTTCAAACTTTTTTACCTCCCCTCCTGTATAACTTATCAACCAGTCCCTGGTAAATCTACCTCCATAATGAAATGCAACAGAAACAGTATCCATAACTGGACAAAAAACCTGCAAAAACAACACCAACAGTCACGCTGCGAAAACAACACCAACAGTCACAAACGAACGAACGAACCACGAATCGATGATTGTTAATGGTGTTACTGAGAAATTCGAACTCGATTTGGGTTAGTGAAATTAGGGTTCTTGTAACAAGGAAGAAGAAAGAAGGAAGAAGAAATGAAAAAGAAAGAAAAAGTTCTGGGCAGAGTCTGAGGTGTTGAAGAAAGCCAGGGGCAATTTCGTCTTTTTACAGAGTCAGTATTCACAAAGGGCAAAAATGTAACTTCATGTGTCAGAAGCTGAGTCAGCTTGGTGATTACCCAGTCAGCGGATGCCATGTAGGCGCCACGTCACTAAATACTTGACACATGGGCAAAAAATAGTAATTAGGACCAAAATTCAAGTGATTAGTAATTACAGGGAAAAATTGGAAGGATTAACAAGTACATGGACTAAAATTCAAATGAGCCCTATTTGCAAGGACTATATACATATTTAAGCCAAAAATATATCATATTTTGAAATGAAAATATTGTCCTACTTATTATACACTATTTTGGGGGATTTTGTTCATAAAATTGTATATTTTATAAAATTTAAAGCATAAACTTTTATGAATATATTATAGACTATATTTTTTGCCCCTACTAACAAATATTTTTGGATCTACCACTATTCATAGTCGAGTATAACATAACCACTCAAACTTAAAATCCAACAAAAACTTGACCATAAAAAACAATAAATAAAAAGGACATTGATTTTTTAATGATCTATCAATTACATTATTTTTTTTAGAAGAGGATCTATCATTTACATATAAACGTTAGTTACTAGTAAAAAAAAATATAGACGTTAATTAGTTGCTAAGTTCCACCGGCCATTGGTGGCGTGTGCGTTGGTATGAGTTGTAAAGTATAATAATTAATCAGAATTGCTTGATTCTGTAATATAAGCTTTATCCACTTTCTAGTCATCAATTTCTTGTCCCTTCTTCCAAAGTAATCAACCATACCTTTACATACACCTCCTTTTCCTATTATAATTAGCTCCATTATCCATGTGCATCCATATATTTGCAAAAACCACAAACCATAGAGCAATTGAAAGAGATTAAGGCATTACACAAAGAGTGAGTGAAGATGTCAGATTGGGGGCCAGTTTTTGTGTCAGTGGTGCTCTTCATTCTCTTGACTCCTGGTTTGCTTGTCCAAATACCTGGTAAAGGCAAGATGGTAGAGTTTGGCAATTTTCAAACTAGTGGATTATCCATACTCATTCATTCCATCTTGTATTTTGCTCTAGTTTGTATTTTCTTGTTAGCTATTAGAATCCACATGTACATGGGGTAAATAATTATCTCACTATATACATATTTAATTTATGTATACAAAGATTATGCTTTGCTTGATATCTTATGGTTTGAACTTTGAATTGTGGGGATTGTTTTTCGTTTAGTCTTTGGCCACAACTCTTAATGTACTGGTTAATTCATGAAATAAAAGTTTTTTATTAAAGATTATATATAGCATTCAATGTAGTAACAATTTCAAAGCTCTACTTTCTAATTTGTTGGGGAACGAGAATTTGTAGACAGTAGGAATCAAACTTTAAACCTAATTCTCAATACTTGTCAACGTCCCAACCTATTTCACTCGGCTACACCTTTAGATTCCTTGATTGGTTATTTGCTAATAAATGATTACAATTTCTTCTGGAATAAGGAAGATCAAAATGCAAATTTTGTTCTTAAATGATGATGGGCACACATGAATATAGGAAAGTAAGATGATTTATACACATAAAGATGAAAACTTTATCGTTATATATATACATGAAAAATACTCGTGTTGCAAGTGTAGAAATGTATTTTCATTTGCCTAATTAGAGTAGATAAGTATTATAGGCCACTTCTAAAACCGTGGAATAAGTTTTATAAAAAAAAAAAACTGGAGTAAGTGGAGAGTCAAACTTAAGAAAGGAATTTACACTCGTACAAAAAAATAGTTTTTAGATTCGTGTTTAAGTCGGCTCGCTCTGCCACCCGACTTAATAAGTGACGCGGTGGCAGTTTTCGCAATTCTTTCAATCTTTCTTAAGTCGGTTATAAGGTTACCCGACTTAAGGTTGATAAAATAATGAAAAGCAAAAATTTATAATAAATTTCTTAAGTCACTATGTTGACCAACTGACTTAAGAAATTATTTACTCAAGTCGGTTTGTTGACCACCCGACCTAAAAATTTTTCCCTCTATTTTTTTTTAAAAATAAAAACTTTCTCTCATCTTCTTTGTGAATCAACTTTCTCTCTTTTATTAATTTATTAATATCAATTAAATTAATAGTTATATGATGAAACACTTTTCTTTATTAATCACAAGTTCACCCAAATCACAATTTCACCACCCAAATCACAAATCCACCAAAACCGTGAGGTATAATCACGATTTCACACTCCTAAATCAGGATTTCACATCTCAAACCAATAATCACGATTCCTTAATCTGCTCTGGATTCTTCAAAACAATATGTTTCTTTTCTCTCTCAACTCCTTTGTTCTCATGTTTACTGTTGCTCTGTTCGATTTCACTCAACCAAATCACGATTTATTGCTATGTTTACTGCTGCTGGGTTTTCTGTTTCTTTCCTTTAGTTTTTAGGGTTTGTGGGTGTCGCGTCGCTAAAAACGCTCGAGCGTACTAACGCTCGGAATAACTACGGAGTCACCACCAAAGTTTTATTTTTAAAGGGAAACGTTGATAAAACCCTTGACGATTTGGAAAAGATGGTCATCACAACCATTAACGGGTTCGGGAGTCGATTATGCAAGGGGAAGGTATTAGCACCCCTCGCATCCGTTGTACCCAACGGGAACCTCCTAGTTAGTTTAGGGTTAAAAAGTGTTTTAAAGGTTGCTTGCTACGTTTTAATATTTCAAAGAAAAAAGGAAAGGGGGAAAAAAGGTTTTTTTATTAGTGTGCTTGACAAGAGTTGGATCTTGCTCCTACGTATCTCCTGGTGCGATGGAGAATTCAAAGCTACGTAGTTCTTTGGTAGAAAATATTTGTTTGTTGGTTGATTTTAAAGAACGATGTTTTTGATCGTATTCTAGCGGTTAAACGTAGCTTGTATGCTCGCGCGTGGGAGGCTTAAGCGTTTGTTTGTATTGCGTTAGAATTGATAAAACATCGTCCGTTTGTGAAAAGAGATTTGATTTTTATTTGACCACGGGGGGCCGAAAATTAGTTTGGTATGTTGGATTTGTTTTTTATGTTTTTTGTATTTTGAAAATAGAATGACGATTGTCCGAACAACGAGACATACGTCAAGTACTCGTGCAACCGGGGAATGGAAAGACATACGTCGGATCACTCCTTTTTCATTCAAGTTTGATATCAAAAATTGATATATCTTTTGTATTTTTGAAAAGGAATGACGATTGTCCGAACAACGAGACATACGTCAGGTGCCCGTGCAACCGGGGAATGGAAAGACATACGTCGGACCATTCCTTTTTCATTCAAGTTTGTTATTGAGAATTAAATGTATTTTTTTGTATTTTTTGAAATAAAATAAGCTACAGCCCCTTCAGACTCAGAACCTTCGGATTCAAAACCTTAGACTCTGAATCTTCAGACTCTGGACATTCAGACTCTGAACCTCAGAAGCTGACTTCAGACTCAGACCTCAGAAGCACTGTTCAGAAGCTGAACGTCAGAAGCACTGTTCAAAAGCAGCCTTCAGAAGCACTGTTCAGAAGCAATGTTCAGAAGCAACCTTCAGAAGCACTGTTCAGACTCTGGCTTCAGAAGCACTGTTCAGAAGCAACCTTCAGAAGCACTGTTCAGAAGCTGGCTTCAGACGCACTGTTCAGACTCTGGCTTCAGAAGCACTGTTCAGACTCTGGCTTCAGAAGCTGACTTCAGAAGCTCACCTTCAGAAGCTGATTTCAGACTCAGCCTTTAGAAGCTGACCTTTAGAATCTGAACTTCAGAAGCTCACCTTCAGAAGTTGAACTTCAGACTCAGGCTTCAGAACCTCAGACTTAGACTCTTCAGACTCAGAGGTAAAACAGTAAGGAAAACAGTAAGAAGAAAAATCATTTCTGTTTTGGTAATTATTGTGATCTTTGTGATTTTTTGGGGTTTTTGTATGATCTTTTTAGTGCAAAAATGAGTTAAAATGACTAAAATGAAGAGTAAAAATGCAGGAACAGCAAAACACAATTTCTATGAACCAAATACATCAGCAACAGAAAAAAACAGTTTCTGTGAACAACAGCAGAAAAAAAAACAGCAGCAGAAAAAATGGTTTTTTTTGGATTTTTGTATGATTTTTTCTCACTCAGTACTGAACCAAATACGAAAATAAGAACATCACTGTAAAGCTTGCCATGAGTACTACATCCTAGTGGTCTTAGATCTACCAAAAGATGTCCTAGAACTAACTATATTTTGGCTTTAAGTCATGCTCATGAACTTATGGTAAAAAATGCATTATTTATGAAAAAAACTACATATCTCTATACAACGCAAAAAATAATAAATAGACAAGGGGACTTACAAACTCCTAGCAAGACTGTGGATGCACGAAAATGAGAGGGTTTTTTGAGAGGTTGTGGTTTTTTAAGGTGGAAGTGATGGAGAAGATGAACAGTAACAAAATGATGTTTTGCTACTATTCTTCTCTCTTTGTGTGATGTTTCTTGTGATGTTTTTGTGTGATGTAATGATTCTGTTTATGTGAGGTTTTGTGATGATGGCTTAGTAGGTTTTTTTTTTATTTGTTGTGGTGGTTGTGGCTTTTTGTTGTAGTGACTTGGGTGGTTTGTAAAGAAAAAAATGACAGAGTTGTGTTATATGACTTTGCTGTTTCTGGGGTTTTTGATTCTGCTCCAAATCCTCTTCTGCTTCTGATTTTTGTCCCCTGTTATATAGGCTTTCTTAGAATTGAATGCTGGATTTTCTTTGGCAAGAATTTGGTTAACATTTATGGAGGAAGTGATTGTGATCTTTCTTGAAGATTTTGTGGCTAGTTCTGAACAGGAAGTGATGAAAGAAGACAGGGAGAAAGGGGGCGCCCACCTGCAATCTGTAGTGCTTTTGGGGTTTTTTGAGTCTGACAGAGGATGAATGAAAGCAGGAAACAAGGGGGGGCGCTGTAGTCTAGCTACAGTGAACAGTGTTATAAAATGTTGAAATGAATTCTCTAATTATTATTGATAGTAAAAGCTGTATATACATCAGACTTTGCAAAGCTAAAGAAATAACTAATTAAACTAATTAAGTAACTATCAACAAAGTTAACTAAGCTACTATCAAAAATGATTTACAAACTATAAATACATATAATCTAACAAACAATGACTCTTTCTCCCCTTTTTTTTGCTTTATTATATATATATGTTTTTTTGTTGGGATATAAATTGAACAACTGATCATTGGACTTGGCTAAATTAAAAGACTCAAATAAATTAAATTCATCTATGTCTTTTGTAAAAATAAATTAAAATATTATCATATTTTTTTTAAAAAAAGACTTTAAATTGTCCGGACAAAATTAGGGTACAACAGTGGGTTCTAAAGATATTTTATTTTTAAGGGAATTTTGTTTGTGGTTTATGGTTTGTGATGGTCTCTTATGGTTTCTGGGAATGGGTTTTGTTGTTTGTGATTTTTTAGGGAATTTTGTCGTTTGTGATTTTTTTAGGGAATTTTGTGGTTTGTGGTCTCGTATGATGTTGTGTTGAGATACTATGTTATGTTTATTCTTTTATTCGCATGGAATGTGTTAAACAAACGATTTGATCCTTTAAAAACATTATCTGTCAATGCATGCAATACACACTCAACATTTATTGATTCTACTTTGAATATCTAAAGCTTAATCTGATAGTTAGTAGGGCGGTAGGACATAAAATGTTCCATATATGTAGGAATATCATGATATGGCTTGCATAAAAGACCATAAAACATAGTTTGGTTCGAAAATATGGTTTAAGCTCAGTTCTGAAATGGTTTTAGTTTGGTTTGAAACCAATGAACCGGTTCACCGAATCATAACACTGGTTCGATTCGGCCCAAACCACTTACACTGGCACGATGAAGTTCTTAAGCATAAGGTTACTTGAAAAGTTAGGCTTCTTATGAGGCAATCCAAAACCCTCAAGATCTGCGCTAATCATCTTAGTATATGTTGTGATTTTAATTTTAATTTTAATTTTTTGATTGCTTTTACTGATTCTGTGTATTTGTTTTGTGATTTTGATTTTGAGATTGATGTGGTTATTGATTGTGTTGTAGTTATACCTATGATGAGTGTGCAAGAGCATGCTGGGAATGAGAAATCTTGTGTTTGGCATGCTAGGGATTCCACTGATGGTGAGCTTAAGGATGAACTTTTCTGTTTCCTTCGATTGAATGTAAGTACACGCTTTCAAAGCTGCATTTTGCAGGTTTTTTGTTTACATGCTTCTATTTTGGTTGGTGTTCTTGTAGTTATATTGGTTTAGATGAATATTGTGGGTCACTATTAGATGATGTTTTATTTTGGGGGTTTTGCTTTATTGTCAATCTATAATTGTATTGATTTCTAGATTATGTATGTTGAATGATTTGTGGAATATATCTAGTGTGTTTGTGCATTGTGTTGAATGAGTATGTATGTTGAATAGATGTAGCAGTCATGTTTGTGTTTTCTGTTGAATGAATATGTTTGAGTATTCTGTTGTCTTCAATAACACCATTTATTCTATTAGGGAATTTTGTTTGTGATTTCTTATTGTCTCATTTTGTTTGTGTACTCGTGATAATCAAAATGAGGATATAAAGTTAGCTCCTTTCTTGCTGAGATTTGCAGGGCATTTCTTAGGGAATGGGGTTTGTGGTTTGTGAATTTTTAGGGCATTTTTAGTTTTGTAGTTTGTGGTTTCCGATGTGATATCATCTGATGTTGTGTTCATTTGTAGCATATTTTAGATCTATTTTTTGTATTATGTAAATTAGTGTTCTCACTCTTTTCAAATTGATTTGCTGATTTATTAATTTGTAGTCAATACATTTTTTTTCTTCTTTTTCAATTAGTTACTCATTGATTCACTTTGTTCTTGTTTTACACTGACCCACATGCTCTTCTATGGTCATCCCAGTACTGAAAAAGCTACTACTGCCCTTGTTTTCACTCATCAGCTTTCAGGTATAATTTTTAGTATTTTCAGTGTGATATGTGCCACTTCTTGTTTGTTATGTGTTTATCTTTTAGTATTAAGAACCTTGTATATGTAGATAGAATTCTTGTGATAAAAGAAGGTTTAAGAATTGGACCACTGTAGATCGTATGAGGTTTGATACACTCAGAAGAAGTTCCACCTCCATCTCCATAATGTCATGAGAAGTCGTAAAGAGCCAGACTAAAACCATCAGAAGATTATACATCAGAAGACAAGCGTCTTGTAGCCAAACAAAATTGTAAGTAAGTGAGATAAGATAGCTTAATTGAAGCAAGTGCTAATTCAACTTAGTGTGAGACTAGTTTTTAGAGCAGTTGGCCCAGATCCAGCGTAGTGTTGGCCTTGTTTTGAGTTTTTTTTTTTGTTTTAGTGTGGTTGTAGTTCTTTTATTGTCGGTGTTTTATCTATTTTCATTTTAGTCTAACTCTTACCTTGGTAGTGCAGTGGCTATGTTTTACTTTGGCATGACATTATAATTCTATGGTTTTGTTTTGATAAGTACATGTGTATTTTGCATTCTTGTACTTCTTTTGATTAGTACATGTGTCTTTGGTCCAATGCTTACATGTATCTTTTAAATAAAACAATTTAATGGTATGTGATATTCTACTTATAGCATAAAAGAAATGGGATGCATATCCTGCGTATTTGCAAAAAAAAAAGTAAACTTCTTAAGTCGGTTAAAAATTACACGACTTAAGAAATAAGTTTCTTAACTCGTTCATAAATCCGACTTAACAGGACAAAACTTCTTACTACGGCTAATAATAGGTCGGACGCGCTCCCGACTTAAAAAATATTTTTAACTAACTTAAATTTAAGTATTGTATAGGACACAAATATATTTAACCTTTAATTATTTTAGCTTTTTTTTTATTATTTTTTCATAAAAAATTCTTAATCAACCAAAACATGCTCTAAAAAAATGTTCGTCCTCTATTAAAGATTTGGTGCATTTTTTCAAGAGTTTCCATCCACCAAATCTTTTATAGAGAGTAAGAATCTTTATGAAAGATTTGATAGATGAAAACTCTTGAAATCTGCTAACATGTTGGATGAAGAAATATGAAGTAATTTGAGGAGTTTAACTAGAAGTTGAGTTTAGTCTTTTCGTGAAACATTTTATTTGATGCAATATGATGAACATATAGAAATACAAACTTGATGATCATGCAAAAAAAAAAGTTAACTATTGAAACTCACACATTGTAAATGCGAGGACTCTATATTCTTCTTCATAGGACAAACATGAAACTTTATATTGCTTCTTTAATTTCCAAGAAATCAATGGTGAACAAAGAAACCTGTTTGTGATCTTCTTGTTTATATGCAGGTGGCCGAATCTCAGTTGCTGAATGCCGGTAATTGTATTTATGACGATGCTGAAAAAAATAAACCCAATATTGGTGCAGTTTTGATGTACTTGATGATCATCATTATTTTTGATACCATATTGGATAATTTGGATTAGAGTACCTGATTTCATTATTGCATAAAAATAAAAGAATATACAATCTAATAGTGGACTTTATATATGACCCTGACGCAAACCAGAAAGTAAAAAAAAGGCTACCAACTTGGCTTTAGACTGATACCATAAACATGACCAATAACTATTGTTGGAAATTCCATCTTACTTGGAGTCTGTCCCTAGCCGTCTAGTTACGGTATTTAGGTTATTTTTATTGCAAAATCTAACACCTTCACCGTGTTGGGTTCGAATGATGAATTTAGTCCCATATGGCCTAGATGTGTGATCTATGTAGCGCTTATAAAATTTGGACAATATTCACCTTAGAAACCAATTTTGTAAGGTTAAATTAGACCCGACCAAAATCCTAAGATTTGTATTAGAGTTTATGGATTTAGGACAAACTTTATAAGCATTGCATAAGCCATATCTTCCTATGATGATGTGAGACCAAATTCACCCCTTCACACCCAATACAAAGAAGATGTTAGAGGTTGCAATGAAGACCAACCCAAATACCGCAATTAGGCGGGTACGAGTTGACCACAATGAAGTTGAAATTTTCGACACACCCCCTCACACTTGGATTGTAATGAGCGTGAACAATACAGAAAGTCCAACAACATAGCTAACACATCTTTTGATACCGTAATAGGTTTTTATATTAAGAATTAGTATAAACTAACAAATATTAAAAAAAAATAATTTCAGTAATTAATAACTTACTATTACACTTTTGGTAAAAAAAAACACACTTACCATTTAATTTTTAGTAAACTATATTTAGTATATGTTTGTTTCTACTTTTGGAGAAAACAACATTGATTCTATAGACATAGAATTCTTGATGATGCTGATTATAATTGATTTTACCTATAAAAATGATTATAACTTGAAATTGTAATTTATAATTTTTTACTCCAAACATGATCCTTATACTCTGTTCCTACTCCCTGTTCCTACTCTCTATATGCCATGACTCTGTTCCTACTCTCTTTATGCTCAACCATAGAAATATTGCTCCTTCAGCTACTTGCTCTCGTTGTGGTCTTGCTGATGAGACTTTCCTGCATTGTGTTCGTGACTGTAATTTTTCTCGAATCATTTGACATCATGTTGGCTTCCATGAAGCGCATTTCTACTCTAATATGGATGTGACAGATTGGTTGAAGGGTGGTTCTATGGGGGCTCTTTCTCTCCTCTTTGCTGCCATAGTGTGGTGGGCTTGGCGCCACCGAAATCTCATGTGTTTAAGCAATGAAACTTGGCCGCTCAGTCGCCTCTCCTACAACATTCATAGTTTGGTAGATTCTCTCGTTTCTTGTTTCGCTCCTAATAACAGCCAGCCGATTGATAGACTCATTAAGTGGAACAGCGGCAATCACTCTTGCACCATTCTTAATGTAGATGGTAGTTGCCTGGGTACCCCCATGAGAGCTGGTTTTGGAGGAGTCATTCGCAATGACGCTGGGTTTTATTTATCAGGTTTTTCTGGTTATATTCATGACTCTTCTGACATATTGTATGCTGAGCTATTTGCTATTTATCAGGGTCTTATTTTGGCTAAAAGCTTAAACATATTTGATCTTGTTTGCTACTCCGACTCTTTGCATTGCATCAGCCTCCTAAAAGGGCCATCTTCGAGGTTCCATGTCTATGCGGTCTTGATTCAAGATGTGAAAGATTTACTCGCGCAGAATAATGTCATTGTTTTCCATCCTCTTAGATAAGGTAATCAATGTGCAGATTTCATGGCCAAGCTAGGAGCCACTTCGAACAATGAGTTGTTGTACCATGCCTCCCCCCCGGATGATCTCTTGTATCTCCTAAGGATGGATGCTATAGGATCCTTCTACTCTAGAGAGTAGTTTTTTTTTTGTGCTGTTTTTTTTTTTCTTTTTGTTAGCAATGTAACCGAAAAATTTATTATTCAACACATTTATAAGGAGTATCTAAACTTTAATCAATCAACAATCAACTTAGTTTTAACTAAAATTAATTTTACAAAATTAGTTCATTCAAAATTTAGTTTTTTTAGCAAAACCAACTATAGGCTTACATAATATTTACTATGCATAAGTGATTGGAATCAAGATTCATTTTCTCATCTAGATGCTTGTATTGTACTGCATTCTCTATAGTAGTACTAGTACTACTTCTCTCCTTCTACATAGTGTTCTAGTTGTCTCTAATCTAAGACATTTTCTGAGCCACACAATCTCATACCATGAAACCTCACCTCTATCCTCATCAGCTACATCTCATCTTCATTTTCCACATGTCAACCACCCATTAGCCTTGTTCATATATCCCTTGACACATCATCACCTCAGTGTCACCCACTGCATTACACACCAAACCCACCAAAACAACACATTCTTTTACTTTTACACCTCTCTTTCTATCTTCTCACATTTTGCCACTCATTCCACAAAGAAACAACTCATCATCATCATCATCAAGATATCAATATACCAACCCTTTGAGCTTCTAAATTTCATGATAGTTCCTTAAGTTCCAAACTTTGAGAGCCTCACAAACTTTCTGTAGTACAAAATTATGCTATGGAGGCCCTCAATTCTACTACTTTCACCCCCCTTTCTGTGCTATCTGACAGAACAAAACACAAACACCCCACAAAATTTTCATGCAAAGCTTCAAACTTTACCACTTCAATCAAGAAAAAACAGAACTTAAAAGAGTTTTTATCAAAGAATTTTCAAAAGGGTCTTTTCCTTGCAGCTTCAGTTGTGAATGTTAACAATGGTGAATTTGCTAATGCTTTAACATATGAAGAAGCATTAGGACAATCTCCTAGTGCTTCTGGTGGTGGTGACATTGATGTTAATAGTATTGTAGATAGTGTTATAGGCTTTGCAACTGAGAACCCTGTAATTCTTGCTGGTGGAGCAGCTATATTGGCAGTGCCATTGGTTTTGTCTCAGATTTTGAAGAAACCTAAGGCTTGGGGTGTTGAATCTGCTAAAAATGCTTATGCAAAATTAGGTGCTGATGGGAATGCTCAGTTGCTTGATATAAGAGGTTTGGCTGAGATTAGACAAGTTGGTGCACCAAATGTTGGTGGTTTGAAGAAGAAATCAGTGGCAGTAGCTTATAAAGGTGATGATAAGCCAGGGTTTTTGAAGAAGCTTTCTTTGAAGTTTAAAGAGCCTGAGAATACTACATTGTTCATTCTTGACAAGTAAGGATAACAAAGATCAATTTTATTTGCAGCATTTTGGTATTTTGTATATTTTGATCCATGCTTATGATGTAGAACTAGAATCTGTTTACTATCTAAAAATATTTTCTGAATTACTAACAAAGAGATGATAAACTGTAGTAAAAAACTGTGATAGAGAAAATTTGGAAGATAAGTTAGGAAGAATGCATTTTTAGTAATAATTCTGATGTCCGACATGTGTTGGTGTCCGACATGACATCAACATATGTGATTACATTCAATTAATTAATTTTCTTAAATTATTACCAGTGGCGACATATCAACGTCAGTGTTGTATCCAGTGTTGTATCCGATGTCTGTGTTAGTGCTTCATAGTCCAAATGAGTGTAGGGGAAACTTTAGAACTGAGAATGCAACCAAAAGCCGAAGTAATGATCAAACAATGACAACAATTTTCTGTTTGGTGAAAACAGTTTAGTTTTAACAATCACCACAGAGGGCGCATAGGCTATGTTCTTTGAGGAGCATTAGTAAAAATAAAATAAAATTAGTCAAAGCCGATACGTCTGCAGTGTGCGTAATTTGATTTAACATTTGGGGAAAATTAATTACATAAATTTATTGTTTTTTCTTGCACTTTGCAAAAGAATATACTTTGAAGCTGATTGAGTGAACTTGTGATGGAAGCCAGATTTGATGGGAACTCTGAACTGGTTGCAGAGTTAGTTACCCTTAATGGATTTAAGTCTGCTTATGCAATAAAGGACGGTGCGGAAGGACCACAAGGATGGCAGGTATTTATTTTTCATATTTATTATAATTCGAATTCCAAAATTTTCTATCTTCGCCAATACACTCACATCACATATTCTGGAATTCTGCAGAATAGTGGTCTTCCTTGGATTGAACCAAAGAAAGCATTGAGCTTGGACTTTGGCAGTTTGACAGATACTATCAATGATGCAATCGGAGTATGTATCTTGGATTTATCTATTTGTGATTGTAATATTCAATGTTGAAGCACATGCAAAATACAACTATTAAGTTTTCAGACTGCAAAATAGTTGGAAAAACCCTTCTGTTAAATTAAAGAATACCGTGGATGTATTCAAATTCTCTCTTGGAGACAACAAATTTTGAGCTTTCTCAAATTAAGGATTTTTGCGAGCAAGAAAGGGAACATAGGAAACTGAAGAAAATGTACTTACACATCGTTAAATCTTAGCTTTTTGAGTGTTTATAATTAATGTCGGTTTATTGCAGGAATCTGATGGCTTGGCCGTTACTCTTGGGATTGCTGCAGCTACTGGATTGGGTGTATTAGCTTTTTCTGAGGTAGGTCCAACGAGCTATTACTTATTGCCTTTTCTCAAGCAATAATACATTATGGTATGACTCTACTGACATATTTTTCGTGACGTTACTCTATTTGTAGGTAGAAACAATTCTCCAACTTGTAGGATCAGCTGCACTTGTTCAGTTTGCAAGCAAGAAGCTTCTATTTGCTGAGGTAAGTTTGTTTTTCTATGCAGGATGGATTTATGTTGTTTATTATCATCAATTCTGTTGAACAATGCACTGTTGAATCCAGAAAGCCATCATTTTTCTGCTGTATGTTTATGCATTAATTTTAGGGTCTTGCTAACGAGTGCCCTAAGGGCACTCTTTAAGGATTCATAATGAAGAAATTATTTCTTTAAAAATTATGTTGGAGGGGCGGTAGAGTATCTGAACCTGAAAAAGGTATGATCTTATATGAAACTGTGTGTATTAAACAATAATAATAAATGTAAAGGATAATCAAATACCAAAATAATATCTAATAAATAGAATTAGATAAACAAGATCTTAGAAATCGTGGTTGGGCCTAACACAACCACACAAAACCGGCTTGTGAGGTGAGGGCTCTTTAACACACCCCCTCACGCCGGGGCGTGGACATAAACGGTGGGTGGCTCGATAACAGAAACCTGATAGCAGGTGGCCCAACGGATCTTGGAGGAGGTTCTGATACCATCTTAGAAATCGTGGTTGGGCCTAACACAACCCCACAAAACCGTCTTGTGAGGTGAGGATTGCCCCCACTTATAAACACATTGTCGGGTCATCTCCTATCCGATATGAGACTCTTAACACAAGAAGAATTAGTTGAATTTGATGCAAAAAGTTTCATGATTCATAAATTGTGTTTGCTTATGTTTACTTTGAAGCAAAATGTTTTCCTCTACTCTCATATACTATGATCTTCCTAATGGTAGTGAAGAACATTTTTTATATCTTAAGTACAATGTAAACTATTATTAATTTGTTTTTTCTTTTTTCATTAAATTTTTAATTTGATGGCAGGACCGGAAGAAAACACTAAAACAAGTTGATGAGTTTTTGAACACCAAGGTTGCTCCTAAGGAGCTTGTTGATGAAATAAAGGTGCTTCAGATTTATCTTAGTCAATAGCCTTATAAATTAGTTGCAATTATGATGTGTTACAGTTTAGAATATATACATCACAATTGACACTGTATTATATAAATTTATCCTTGTTTTTCCCTTCCTTTTTAATATTGTTCTCTTTGAATGGAATTTCCGGGAAAATTAGGACATCGGAAAGGCTCTTCTACCAACCTCCACCAACGATGATAAGGCTCTTCCTGCACCAACAGAAAATAGTCCAGAGCTTGCTACAGCTGGCGGAACAGTATTGAAAGCAGAAGCTACTCCTGAAATTGTCCCCGAGACGAAAGTAGAAGCAGCAGCAGAAGCTACTCCTGAAATTGTCTCCGAGCCAAAAGTAGAAGCATCTGCAGAACCTACTCCTGAGATAAATTCCGTGCCGAAAACTGAAATTAAGGCAGAGTCAATTCCTGTGCAACCTAAACCACTTTCACCATACCCATATGTAATGTCATAATTTCATCGCTCTTTTGAACTTTTCATTTTGATGCCTGATTATACATGCTTTTTGCAAAAAGAAAAATTGCATATAACTTTTCCAGCCCTATTTGATAGATTTTTGGATCCGTCCCTGCCTAAGTATGTGAAGTAAAATTTCTATATTAAACTAGAAGACAAATAATTGTATTTTCATTCTCTCATGTCTTCCTGCATTTTGCAATTACACCTAGTTCTCATTTCTGAGGCCCATCTTTGCAAGAAAATGATGAAATGCTGAATGAAATAGGAGACAATGTCCGGTGTCTGACGGCATCAGACACCAACACAACACATGTAGTTACGTTCAATTAATTTATTTTCTCAAATTATTATCAGTGTTGATGTGCCAATGTCTACGTGTCCGGTGTCTGTGAAAGTGTTTCAATAAGTTTTCAATGTTGCGTTAATGTATGAAAGCCAATTTTGTTTTATATTCATGTTCCTAACTAACACATACTTTGCCTCCTTTTTTTGATCTGCAGTATCCAGATTTCAAACCTCCAACATCTCCATCTCCTTCAAAGCCCTAGAGTTTCACTTGTATGAAGAGAATTCTATAGCAGGCAAAATAGTTATCCAAAATACTCAGTATTTATCAAGAGCTAGCTGCATAATCCTACAATCTATAATCCTGCCAGAACATCTTCAACATACATGAATCTTAGGTTGAAGATAAAATCATGTCACTTGTTGTATAATTTATTAGTCTTTTTATGATCATCCTTACATTTGTGCCACTCACTAAACCTTTTTTGTGATTGTGAACATTGTGTTGTGGAGGTAGCGGTCTTGTTAACATTGTACTGTTAGTTGTTATGTTGTGATTTAGTGTCACATTACATTCATTCAGTTTTGAATAAGCAATAAGGTTTCAAAATATGCAATTATGTCTTTGTGTTGATTCATGAAAGTTTGGATTTAGTAAAGCATTGAACTTTTGGTTGTGTATTTGTGTGGTTTGACTTTGCGATTGTCTAGTATAGTTCTTATGTTAGGCTTGTTTAGCTCTGATCATTTTGTTGAATTGAAAACCCTAATTCTGATTAGACACTTAATATGAATGGTATTCAAGTACTGATCTTTTATACATGTGTTCATTAACTCTTTTTTTAAGCTTAGTATGAATAGCATTGTAATTGATTTTTTTCTTTCTTTTCTGAACACCAAATTCTTTACATTGTGTTTCAATTTATCTTTGGTGAAACATACATTTAGCAAGAGGGTACTACTGAATTTTTAGAATGGTTTTGGATAGATAGAAAAACCCAATTAGAAATTACGCTTCTTGTATATTTTTTTGTTAAATGTTATATAAAAAATGGAAGACGTTTTCTTGCATATGTTGTTGTTTAATTATGTTTTATGAGAAAAGCAAATGATGCTTCAGCTGTTGAAAGTGAAAATTATAAGTCATTTGAGTAGTTCATTTATTTTGAAGATGTTGAAGACTCTTATTTTGGGAGGAATGCTTTTTGAACAATAATTTTTAGAACAACTTTTAGGAGAACTAAGATATACAAAGAAAAGTAGATGTGGACGTGAAAACTAAAACAATAGGGACACAGAGTAAGAAGACAATGAGAATATGTGAGAGTTGTCCCAAAAATTAAAATGGTTGTACACATATCATTTCTCTTAACTAAATAAAAGTTGATTAAGTTGATAAGAAGTTGGTTCATACTTTGCAAGAACATTGGTTTTAACTTTCGTTGTTAGTGTGAGCGTCTCTTTGATGGACAATCTATAATTTATTAGCGTTTGTTGAATTTTAAGATATGCGCTGACTTCGGCGACTCACGTAAAAAAAACTTTTAATTATGTATAAAAAAAACTCAATAGTCTTATTTGTTATTTGAATTATTTTATTTTCGAATAATTAGTGGTTCAGAAGATTTACCGTAATTAAAACCTAAGGATTCTAAACTTAACAATTTAATGGTACTAATTGATTTACTCTTAACATCACATGTGAGAAAAGAAATGGTTAATGGTTATTGTTGTTTTTTAGATGATAACAACATCATATCACTGTCTCTTTTTTTGAGGGGAATAACATCATAACTTAGCCCTTCTCTTGTTAAAAAATAAAATCATATAACTTAGCAACTCAATTTATATATCTTAAAATCAAATAGCGGATAAAATCTATCTCATTTAAGTTCGAATCAGAGACATTTTATAGTTGTGTTTGCGAGTTTCAGCTGCGTTTACCATTTAATCTACATAAAAAAAGTTTTTTTTATCATGTATAAATTTGCACATGTTAAGAAATTTAAAAATGTAAGTTTGTCTTGAAACTTATGTATTTTATATTAAATGTGTAACTTTTTAATAAATAATTAATGTTTTTCAATGAAAAGTTACTACTTTTAATTACATTAACATGTGCAATGTTGCACACGTTAGACGCACCCAAAAAATAATCAAATAATGCAAATGAATAAATAAATTCATTCTGATAAGTGATTTTATTATTAAATGAGAATCTCAATTAATAATTTTCTTCAAAATATTTGTAAAATACTATAATGCGCTTTCTTTTTTTTGAAAGAATAATGGCGCTTATTTGTTTTGCCTAAATTTTCATTTTCATTGTTCGCCCCTTTTTGCCTCCTTTTCCTCATTACAAAATGACCAAACCACCCCTTCAAAACGACCGTTATCGTACTGTCCTTTTTTTACTTCTAAATAAACGCGCTACCCTTTCTTCATTATTCACAGAAAAAAGTCTGTCCATGCTTAAAATCGCTTAATAAAAAAAGCACTTAAAAGCTCAAAAAAGCGAAAATCAAAATCTGAAATTCGCGGTTCCATGGCGAGAGTTAAGCACATTCCACGTCCTGGTAAACGCACTCGTAGTAGTAATGATGGTAAGTTCCAATTTCTAAAACCCTCGTTTTCACAAATCCACATTTTTCTTTCTCAATTGATTCATTTCAAAATTATTATTCAGCAAATGAGTCTGAGGAAAAGAAGAAAAGAAGGAACAAACCAGGAACAGTTGCGCTTCGCGAGATTCGTAAATTTCAAAAGGCTGTTAATTTGCTTATACCTTGTGCTCCGTTTGTTAGATGCGTAAGTTTTTTACTTCAAACTCTTATATAAGTAGTAAATTGAAATTAGATTTGTGTTTTTAATGTGCTGTTAATTAGGTTTTAGTAGTACTACGGAGCTATAAAACCCCGACACCAACACAGACACCAGACACGATAGTGAGTAACATGTAGTCGCCGGTAATAATTTAAGAGAGTTTAACTAGTATATTTTCTTAGTGTAAGGTTACTTCACACATACATCCAATAATGTATTGTTACGTCAATTAATGAATATGAAAACACATGAGTTGTCATATTCACTAATTGACGTGACAACACATCATTTGATACATGTGTAAAATAACTATACACTGACAGAGCATACTAATTAAACTCTTTAGAGATATAAATAATTGGATGTAACTACATGTGTCGGTGTGAACTACTGAGCTATTAAACACTGACACGAACACCTGACACCAAAGACACAACATGGACACTAGTAATAATTTAAGGAATATAAGTAATTGGGTGTAACTATATGAGCTAGTGTCAACTGGGTGTCTTTGGTTCTACGGTGACAAAAATTGATTATGAATGGATTGATTACTTAAAATTGATTTTGGCTGAAAGTGAGTTGAAAGTGAAGTGATTTATGTTTGGATGTGTTTATATAAAAGTGAGTTGAATGATAAATTTGAGTGTAAAATTAGTTTTACTTGAGAGGAATCAAACATGTCAAAAATTGATTCTATATCTCTGAAATCAATTTTGGCTCATCCAAAAGTGAAAGCAAACATACGCTACATGTGTTTGTGTCAGACACCTACACATGTCAGACTTGGTTACATTTAAGAGACACTAGACATTTCTTCGATTTGAAGTGTGGGTGGTACATAGCTACTTAGTCTAAACAATGAATTTTTTTATACAGATGATTTTTGTTATTAGTTTGTAGTTGATACGAACTTCGGAGGAAAAGGAAAACTTGTTTTTGGAGTGTTTTCATTTTTATTATCAAGTTTAGTTGCTATTTTGTTTATTTTTCATCGAATATTTTTGTGTGACCTGTATCACTTTTTATGTGGTTTGTTTGATGAGCATGCTCTATATGGAATTAATGGTTTGTTATTAATTAAGAGATGATTTGAATAAATTTTTCAACAAGCACTTATTGGAAAAGATAAGTCGAAATAATATTGCAATGACTGCAAGTCTATCAATAATAAATTCCAATGTTGTCAAATAGCAGCTATAGCGGCGCTATGACACTTTAGCATAGCAGAATTTGAACAATTCGCGATTGACAACATTATAAATTCCCACGTTAGTTGAAATTAATTTCTTCATCTTAATTTTATATTTGGAGTTTTTTCTCATCTAATCTCTCTATAACCACATGAAATTATAAGAACTTTTCTTATGTTAATGTTAGTTACTTATGTTAGTTTGGACTTCTCCATAATCACTTATGTAAAAAGGAAATATTGAAAGAATCTTATGATAATTTTGAGTTTTTTAAACTATTCCTCTTTGTATTAAGTTGAAATTAGCTTTTGCATTGTTTTTTTTTTTTGAGAATGTCTCTCACTTAACTTCTTTGTAAACATCAAGCTTATAATGTCATTTTTGAAAGTGAAGCACCATGCATTTTTGATTGAAAAGCTCCCGTAAGTTATTACTTGGAAAATAATTGAAACTGGTCCTTACACCTGTTGAGAAGCTTCAATAATCTAGAAGATAATTTAAACTTGGCCCTATGATTTGTTGGAATGGCATCCAGTCAAGTATTTGGATCTTATTGGATGTTTCTTCTCACTGTTGCTGCAATGCTTTTTTCATTTACTTGTGGCTGTAGGTCAAACAGATTACAAACCAACTATCTATGGAGGTTTCACGCTGGACGGCTGAAGCCTTAGTAGCACTTCAGGAGGTATGTTACTTTTTTCATATGGTTCTATTATATTTTTAATATGTATTACAATACTATTTAAATTATGAAGAATCTGGCAGTTTTTCAACAAGCATCCTAGGCACTTCTGTTTTTGGTTTTAGGGGAAAACCAATGGGAGAAGGAAGTGGAGTAAATTGTGGGGTTTAAACTTTAAACCATACAATTTACTTTCATGTCCCATAACTTATCCAGCTAAGTTGCCGAAAGGAGACTTACCTGATAAAAGATGAAAAACTGATTTAAGAATGTAGAATTGTTTTAAAATAATGTTTAAGAATGTACAGTTTTTTTAAAACAATATTTAAGAATGGGAACTTTATTATTGCTGTTTCTGTCACAGTTACTCCTGAGCAATAGCTAGATTGGTTATCACAGTTCTGGTTAGTTGATGTTCAGTCATGGCCGTTGCATGATTGTAGTATGTGTTACACCCTTAACTTACCTTGTATGTGCAAAGGCCATCTTACAGTCTGAGAGTAAGAGTGTAATACAACACTTGTAATCAAATTTTATCCAAGAAGGAATTCTCCATCTGTTCAAACATTTTCCTTTGTTTCTTTTCCTCATTGTCTGAAAAAGCTTCTTCCATGTGAGCTTTGCTGCGCAACTCTTATCATTTTCAATATCTGTTGGTATTGATTTATTTTCTTTCATATGGAAAAATATAGCCATGTATACAAATGAGAATCTTGTTACCAGTCTCTCTGTAGATGCCAGTTGCATGAGATAGTTAAGATAGTATGCTATATATGGTGTCTTTTGACTCGGAGTGTCTTGTTAGAGGATACTCGTGTTTGGGGTTGTTTGTGGGAGTACATTTTATAGCTCATGGATGTAGTATGTGGATTAGTGGCAGTGAGAATATTTTCTAGTGCATGCTCATTTGGACAAGGTTAACGGTAGCTGAGATGATATTTCAGGGAAGATATCAAAGATTAGAGAAATGATATGGCTGACAGGCAAGATAGTAAAAATTGTGATCTTAGGACCTTTGGCAATCCAGATGATCTTAATCATAGGAGGAATCCCAATCTGGTAGGATATCGTAGGATTGGCGATATTGCTTGGGATCAGCAAGTACTTTAGTAGGATCAAGTAATTGTAGAAACTGACTTTTATTGATGGTAGAATATGTTTACAACAAAAGCCTAATTACGGACATTACAAAGAATTCAGAATTCACACATAAACTAAGAGATAGAATATTGTCACAAGGCAATGCCTATCCAAGAAATTCGACAGCTTGGTCGCACATTCCATAACCACTCAATAACTATCCCATAACCTGTTTCCCTTTCCCCTTTTCTTTCTCTATTTATTACTAAAAATAAATAACATAAAGGGCAAATAGTAAAAATATAACTGCCATAATATAAAGTCTAACAGATGATTGATTAGATATCTATAATTTGACTAAATTTTAGTGTTTATGTCTCAGCGCTTGTTCAAAACTGTGTTTTCAATTTTGCACAGTCGCAGTTGTTAAGTTCTTGTTAAGACTCTTGCTTAAGTTTGTGACTTATGAATTGTGTATCTTATTGGTTTTGAATTTAGTTTAATTTAATTAAGTGTTTGTAGTAAGTGTATAAGTGAAGGGCATAGTAATAATTTAATCAACGATTTTATATTAGTTGTAATTCTTAACTTGTGTGCAATCATCTTAAATAGCTATTAAAAAGGAACGGATAAAATATTTTTTCACCTGTTTGATATTACATTTCGTATGGAACATGATCCTTCTTTCGTTAAATTTTTTGTTGTTGTTGAAAATCTTGTAGGCAGCTGAGGAGCATCTGGTTCATATGTTTGAAGGTGGAATGCTCTGTGCACTTCATGCAAGGCGTGTTACTCTTAGTAAGTTGATTTAATTTTTATGTCTTTCCCCTGTTTTTATTTTCATCGATCATATATTATTCACAAACTTATCATATATAAAATATACTCCTTTTTATTTTGATGATGAATGAACCTTTATCTCGGTTACATTCATACAGATAATGAATCTTCTGTTACTAATATCAATTAGACTTCAAACAATATTCTACAGTCAGTAATCTGTATACTAATGAAAGAGGAAAACTGCAGTAGCGTAGTTGTTGGGAACATCTCTCATTGTTTTAATCAAAGTGCTTGGAGTTTTAACTTATCATGTCCATTAACTCCTATCCTTTTAATTTGGTATCACATTTTTAAAAAAATGCCACTATTGCCTTTACCGTGTAAAGAGAGGGACATGCTACAGTTGTGAAATGCAGTTTGCAGAATTCGGATTCCCTGCAGTCACGGGGATCTCCCAATCATTCATTCAGAAGATTGGTGACCGTTCGATCAAGATTGGACGGTCCAAAAAATTGCAGATTTTAATTTTATTTTATAATTCAAAATACCGAGCTTGAATCTTAACTGTCTGATCTTGATCGAATGGACAATGTCTCAAATGCGTGTATGTGTGGCACCAGAGACAGCAAGGAGCCGGATCCCTATTAGCAATCTCTGGTCATACGAGTTGCAGATGTGCTTGGATGACTATATTACTAAGATCAACAATTTTCATTAACATTAACAGGAAAAGTTAAGTCACTCTTAGGCAGAGATATTTGTGTTGTTTTCTGGTGGGAGATGAACTTAAGTTGACAATTTTTTTTTATTAGCTGAAGACTCTAACAGAGTTTTATTTATCTAGAGGAAAATAAATGGACAGAATACCAAAACAAAACTGAACTTTTTTTAGCTAGTATAGTGGATATTTTCCGGATACCATTTTATTCCTGCTGTATAAGTTGACTTATAACTTTCCCTTACGAATAGTATTTTTATGTACACTAACCTTATTAACATCTGTTATTTGATATTTTGGCTGTCTCAGTGAAAAAGGATCTTGAGTTGACCCGTAGGCTTACAGGAATAGGATGCCCTCGTTGAGAATTATTGTTTCTATATATAAACTTGACATTCTTCGATGATGCCATTGCTGCTTGTATACCCCATTTTCAAATTAAAGTTAGGTATTAGGCTAACTTGCATATTGTCAATAGCAATCTTTTGTAGGTGAAAAATCTGTTGTAGAACGAACCATCATTGTAAAAAAATGGCTTACTACCGAGTCTGAGTGAGAATGGATGAGTAACTTATAATTTAAATTGTAGCAGTGAAATATTTCAAGATCATTGTCCTTCATATATTTACTTGATGTGATTAGCTAGAATTCATGATATTTAAGCATCTAATTAGAAGAGATTTTACTCCTAATTCAATCATGCAAAGCTTTGATATTGGTTGTGTGAACAATATACGCATAAATTCATCTTGAAAAGTAAATACCGTCTATGCTTTATAAACTCTATTTAGATCATATCTACGTGTAACGATAAGGATTTTTGGGTTTTTTCTTCAAAATGTGATTAGCTAGAATTCATGATATTTAAGCATCTAAATAGAAGAGATTTTACTCCTAATTCAATCATGCAAAGCTTTGATATTGGTTGTGTGAACAATATACGCATAAATTCATCTTGAAAAGTAAATACCGTCTATGCTTTATAAACTCTATTTAGATCATATCTACTTGTAACGATAAGGATTTTTGGGTTTTTTCTTCAAAATGTATTGTGATACTCTTTAGTATGAGCTAATTGGTTTGGTCTCTTGTGAAAGTAAAATCTTTGGAACGAATTCTTATCATTGTAGCTTTGTTGGCCTCGACAAAAATTATTTTGGAAAGAGCATTCGCATGGATTTAATTTTAAATTGCAGAGATTGAAATTCATGCAATATTTTTAGGGTGTGACCATAAATACACAAGGATTAAAAGTTATTGTCTTCCTATTTAGGGACGGGCACTGTACAAACTTCTTTACGTAGAATGGTTGGCAACCATTCTATGCCTCCTTCAATTATAATTTCTCAGTAGACAGCGACATTAGTTTTTTGTGTTGAGTGGAGCCACATCATAATCTTGATAATAACTTTCGTTTGGCAACATTCGTATTTCTATTTGGCAATTGGTACTTGCCTTAGAATCTTTCTATATGCTTCGCTTTTTTGATTGATGATGAACCTGTCTCAAACATTGGTGTAGATTCCCTTCACTGCAACACCAGCATCACTTTCCACACGTTAAGACATCAACATACTCAATTCCAAACTTACCCTATGTCCTACGCTAGAAACACGTCCCAAGCAATTCTTGTTTCTTATCCTCTCCCTAGAGATCTCATTCTCATGCATGCTTATCGTCCCTGATTGGATGTAAACCTCAATTTAAAATTTTATTTTAGTCAAGATACTTGTTTATTAGATTTATAATTATTCTACATCGAATATTACACTAATCTAATATACTTATGTAAGAATTTTATAAGTCATTGATTGAGAAGTCATGTAAATACCCATAAATTAAAACGTTTAAAATTGTAGTCAACGTCATTTGGGAGAGGAATCTCTAGAAGTTTCCTTTCTGTTAAATGAAAGAACAATTATTTAGAAAGCTATATCATGACGAAAAACTAACCAGCGAATAGCCCCGTTGAAGAGAAGTTCTTGGACAAGGAGAGTGTTCAAGAATCCAATGTTCCTTTCTTTGTTAGAAAAAGGAATTCAGACTTCATGTATGACTACCCTGTCATTAATCTGGTTGACAACAAGGAGGTTCTACAATATTATATCGAAGCTCATATGAGAGAAGGAGTTACTATCAGGATGGAGGATATCTAAGAAGGGCCTCCTGATATGTACAGACCCTCCATAAAAGACTAATATATTGCACAACATGAACAACGGGACACATCTTGTCGCTATCACCAGCAACACAAACCGACTTATGTTTAGCCATATCTAGTGTGCATTTTCTTTAAAATTCAATATGAATATGGCTCATTTGTTACAAATTATTAAAAAAAGTTATTTCGAGTTCAATAATTTAGAGATTATTAAAAAGAGATGAGGTTATCTACCAAAAAAAAAAAGAAGTTGTTGTGTTTGTTTCCCACAATAAAAATTTTTAATTATTGGTTATAGAAAATAACTTTTAAAAGAAGTTACTCAAAACAACGTTTCATTTGAAACAACTTTTAAATCATCCCTTGTGAGCAACTTTTAGATCATCCCTTGTGTCATAGTTGAATTTTTCGGATAGATAAAGGTAGTGGATATCTAAATGATACAACGACTGTGTTACTGCCGGTTATTGAGAGGAAAATTGCTTTATACACAACAAACAAAGCTAAAATACACCAGAAAATTACATCTTTACCTCGGCGCCAGTTAACTGCCGCCGGATCATGTCATCGGCAGTTAACTGCCGCCGCGTTTGAGTCCATCGGCAGTTAACTGCCGTTGCGTTCTTGATTTTGCTGATTACAGCAACCTACTCCTATATTGTTCCATCAACTCCACTTTCTTCTTCCTTTTCAATCTAAACACCTAAATCCAATTTTTTTTCCACAATCCTTGTCCAAAATCATTGAAGCAGCAATACTAGAAGGTTTCAACACACTTTTGACGTCAAGAAACAGGTAATGCATCATTTAATCCGTTTTTTTTTTTGCTTTTTCTGTCAATATTCGTCAAAACCTGACATGGGGCTAGCGGCACTTAACTGCCGCTGTATGGGGCCATAGGCAGCTAACTACCGCTCGACAGTTAGCTGCCGATGGGAAACTTCAAAAAAACAGGCTTACTGCCTATTTTTTGAATTTTTTTGGTTTTTTTTAACTTTTTTTTAGGTTTAATTAATTTTGATATTGATGTTATTGCGATTGTAAGTTATTTATTCATAATTATTTGCTGTTTATTCATAGTTATGGATGAAAATGCGGATGATGATCCGGTCGAGACAAAACATATTTTTGTCGATAATTTCGGAAATGTCATACCGCCTAAGGTTGAAGCTTCTGTCCATGTTGAAGCTTAATTATATGTTGACTCCGGTGTTGTCCCTCTTGAGGCCAACGAAGTTGACACATCTCATTTTTTTTCAAGCGAAGTTAAATGGAAAGATAGAATGACTTGCTTAATTGGGTACGTCGTCAAGCAAATAGGGCGGGATTTACAATTGTTATACGTACATCCAATTTAATCAATCCAATGTTGCAACTAATTTGTGAAAGGAGTGGCGACCACAAAGTGCCGAAAAAAAGATTGAAGCATGAGGCAACAGGTTCAAGAAAATGTGGGTGTAAGTTCATGGTTCATGGATATCTTAGTAGGGAAACAAATGATTGGAGATTGAACATTCTTAACGGAGTTCACAACCATGAGATGGAGCCAAGTTTAGAAGGACACATGCTTGCGGGTAGATTAAGGGAGGATGACAAGAAGATTGTACGTGACTTGACCAAGAGTTTGGTGCTACCAAAAAATATTTTGATAAATTTGAAGACAAAAAGAAAAGATTGCATGACAAATATCAAACAAGTCTACAATGAACGTAAAAAAATATTCAAGTCAAACAGTGGTAACAAGACTGATATGCAGTATCTAATCTCTAAGTTGGAGGAGCACAACTATGTCTATTTCATTAGAACACAAAGTGAGAGTACTACTATTCAAGACATATTTTGGGTTCATCCAACATCTGTTAAGTTGTTTAACAATTTTCCAACAGTTTTGGTTATGGACTCCACCTATAAAACCAACATGTACAGAATGCCATTGTTTGAGATAGTTGGGGTCACCTCGACCGATTTGACGTATTCTGTTGGTTTTGAATTTTTGACATATGAGAAAGAGGATAATTTTACTTGGGTTTTACATATGTTGGTCAAACTTCTTAACTCAAAGATTAATATGCCTTCAGTGGTTGTGACTGACAGAGATACGACTTTGATGAATGCGGTAGCAACTGTTCTCCTTGAAACTATTGCAATACTTTGTTATTTTCATGTTGGTAAAAATGTTAGAGCAAAGTGCATCACTGACTATAGAGTGAAACCGAAGGATGGGAAAGAGGTGAAGCCAAGTGACATAGTTAACAAGGTAATGAGAGCTTGGGATGTTGTTGTTGAATCACCTACGCAAGAATTATATGCAAGTGCGTTAATGGAATTCAAAAATGTTTGTAAAGATTTTCCAAAGTTTCTTACTTATGTCGAGAGCACCGTATTGGATGTTGTGAAGGAGAAAATAGTGAGGGCATGGACAGACCGTGTCTTGCATCTTGGCTGCAGAACCACCAACCGAGTTGAGGGGGCTCATGGTAAACTGAAGAAATATTTGAGCAATAGTGTAGGTGATTTTGGTACTTGTTGGGAGAAAATACATGATACGTTGGTGATCCAGTTAACTGAGATACAAACATCATTTGGAAGGAGTTGTACTGTATTAGAACATAGATACAAAGACATCATTTTGTACTCTGGGTTGGCTGGTTATGTGTCTAGGACTGCTTTGAGCTTTATTTTTGATGAAGAAAGACGTTCCAAGGAAACCTTGTGCATGGACAAAGAAATTTGTGGTTGTGTGATAAGGACATCGTATGGGCTACCTTGTGCATGCACTATTGCTGTGAAAATCCATGACAACAAGCCTATTCGATTGGATGAGATACACCGTCATTGGCAAAGGTTATGTATGGGTGAAGAAAGTAATGAAGATGGTTTTTCTGTCGAGGAGGAGTGGAATGGTATTCAGGAACGTCTCAAGAAATTTCCTTATCAAATCAAACTAGAAATCAAAGAGGTGTTGCGTGAGTTGGCATTTTCAGAATCCACAATGGTTTTTCCTCCTCCAAGAAAAGTACCAACCAAAAGAGCGCCGAAAAAAGTGAGGTGTAAAGCAAATGAATCGACAAGTCGAATCCCTTCTTATTGGGAGCGTGTTGATTCCCAATTTTTGGATAGTCAATCGTCGCAAACTATGTCATCATTTCCTAAAAGAAAGGGTGCTCGTATTGGCAAATCATCACGTTCCCCACTTCCACCACCTACTCGGTTTCCTAAGCTTAGCCCGGTTCCAAAGCCTACTTCGGTTCATGGTGTGTTTGATGTTTTGAGCCCTATTGACTATATGCCAAAATTCATGGTTCCATTTATTGAAAAAATTGTGGATGTTAAAGGCGATGGGAATTGTGGTTTTCGGGCTATAACTGAGTTCTTGGGTTTCACCGAAGAAAGTCATGTCATGGTTCGTAGACATCTTATTCAAGAGTTGAAAGATCATAGAAATGATTATGTGCGAGTATTTGCGAGTGAGGATCGTTTTAACTACATCTTAAATGGCTTGCATCCTCCGTCAAATAGTGGTGGTATTGCACTTGTAGATAAGTGATTGACTTTTCCCGACATGGGTCACATCGTTGCAACTTATTACAATAGACTTGTAGTGGAGTTGACAAGTCACAAAATCGGAAATTCGGAATCCTTTTTCCCACTTAGAGGGGTGCCACCACTTAAGCAAAAAAACCTCATCATGTGCCTAGGCTTAATTCTCAATCATTTTGTTCTTGTTTTTTTGAAAGATGGTGTCCACTACCTCCATCAACTACGAAGTGGAACATACACAGAAGTGAAGAGACATCGACTTGAGAATTTGAGTTTTTGGATCAACAAGCTAGGTTCTGAGACCTCATGAACATTGAGAAAAGAGAGAATCTGCTCCCACCAAAAAAGTCAAATCAAGTCAATCGAATTGTGTGTGACACTCCTAAAAAAGCAAAGCAAGAATTTCAAGTTATTGCGGAAGATGAAGATGGTTCAAATTGACTTGATGCGATATGAGTGATTTTTTGTTTTTGTCGGTGTTCATCCTTTTTTTGTCGATATTACACCGACATATTTTTTGTGGTCGATATTGTAACGCCAATTTTTTGTGGCCAATATATAACTAACATATTAATATATATAAATATATGACTTTTATGAGGTGGAATATGCACATACTTTGTTATTGGTTATAATGTTTCCGCATTTGATATATAAATATTGGTTATTACGTTTAATTTAATATTATTCTGATGTCTGATATTTCATAAACTTTTATGAAGTTAAACATGTCCGAGGTTGCACAAATTGAAGCTCATGTCCGGTACTCTACTTTCAAAAAGACAATTAAGGTTTTTCTAACTCCGGCCGACACTATGGATGAGTTGAAGGCACAACTTAACAATTATTTTCTCCATGTTGGTGAAAATCATCATACATGTCATGTATTTGCTCAGATGCCAATTTATGACCTAGGGGCAGATAAAGATGAAAACATGTGGAAAACGGTCTATTGGCCTCGGCTTATTCGTGACGATAGTGACGTTGGATTTATGTTTAGACATATGGTTGAAAATAATGTATTATATCTTTGTGTTCGTTCCAACTGTATGTGCAACGAATGTCGGTAGAGATTTCATGTAATATTATGTAATGTGTTGTTGAATGTCAACCATTATTTATGTTTTTGTTGAATTTCAAACATTCGTGTAATTTTAACGAAATGTCGAATTGATTTTATTTTGGTCAATTGTGAAAGATTATGTATTGTTTTTGCTTATGAATGATTATAATTGATGTATGATTTGTAGTGTCTCTGGAATTGTTGTTTTGGATTACAGGTAATAAATCGGCCGAAAAATGGCTTGCTTGCAAAAATAGCAGGTTATGTTCTGCATAATTGCCCGCAGCAGCAATTAACTGCCGATGGTAGCCGGTGGCAGTTAACTGCCGATGGCACCATCCCAGCGGCAGTTAACTGCCGCCAGAGTAAAAATATCATTTTCTGGTGTGTTTTAGCTTTGTTTAATGTGGGAAAAGCAATTTTCTATTGAGAGTCCCATGAAGGAATTTTATATGGGGTGTGGTCTTACATATAGTGATCCACTTTCATAATTTTTACTTTTTATTCTTATTGAAGGGCTGAATTCTTTGCTCATTGTTTGAGTTAAACTTAGTTTCTTTTCTTGTTGTTTTTAAGTTGAGACGATTTAGAATTTAATATTTCTCAATTGTGATTTGTCGATGATACCTTGATTGTCGGGGGAGAAGGGTTGAGTTAATATTTGAGATGTTAACGCTAATCTATTATTGTTTGAGTTGGTATCATGCTTTAAGATAGATTTTCATAAGAGCTAGTTGGTTAGAAGATGTAGCCTCATTGCTTAATTGTAATAACCCTTGAAGATTGCCATTATGGAATTTAGTGATTGAGAGAATTAGAAATAGATCATCAGTTAACTTTATTTGTTTGTCAATTTCAAACTACAATACTATATTAACTATTATTTTATCGACACTATTTTCTTGGGAGCTATCATTTTATCGATAGTACTTTTAACTATTTATTATAGAAAAAAAACATGTACAATAAAGAAAATGAATACTCAATGTAAGAAAAAGATAATTATAATTTCATCAAAACAACAAAATTTATTCATTTCTTTGATTTCTGTACACCAAACTTAAACAATATTTAGAAAATTAGTAAGAGATGTGATTTCGCACGGGTCACGTAACATTGTGATAATTATATAAAAAATAATTAGATTGTTAATATTGTAGAATATTTATAAATATTAAATGAAAATTTTGAGTTTTAATGTAATGTTTCTATTAAATATTTTTCTCTTATATATACAAAAATTTGTTAAATAGTTGAGTCACACCGGTTATGGATTTTATTTGCTTATATATGTGTTAACAAATTTTTATGTAGATATATGAAAAAGTTGATATGATATAATTTTGAAAATTCATGACTATTTTCAAAATCAGAATTAATTTAGTGTTTCTATTGAATAACTTTTTATTTTATATGCAAAATATCGTTCAATGTTTGCACTGCACCCGTTGCCGATTTTATATACTTATATCTGCATAAACAAATTTTTATGTGTGTGTATATATATATATATATATATATATATATATATATATATATGTGAGAAAATCGATATGATAAAATTTTGAAAACTCGTGATTATTTTCAAAACCAAAATTAATGTAGTGTTTCTATTAAGTAACTTTTTATTTTATATGCAAAAATATATTGTTCAATGTTTGCACCGCACCCGTTGCAGATTTTATGTACTTATATCTGCATAAACAAATTTTTATATACATATATGAGAAAGTCGATATGATAAAATTTTGGAAACTCGGTACTATTTTCAAAATATCAACATTAATGCAGTGTGTCTATTAAATTTTTTTTAATTTTATATTTAATACACTGGTAAATATTTAAACCGCACTTATTGAGGATTTTATATGCTTATATATGCAGAAGAAATTTTTTATGTACCGATGTGTGATAGTCGATATGATAATATTTTGAAAACTCATGACTATTTCAAAATATCAACATTAATGCAATGTTGCTATTAATTAAATTTTTATTTTATATGCAAAACACTGTTCAATATTTGCACCGCCGCCGTTGCAGATTTTAAATGTTTATATCTGCAGAAACAAATTTTATGTACATATATGAGAAAGTCAATATGATAAAATTTTAGAAACTCATTACTATTTTCAAAATATCAACATTAATGTAGTGTGTTTGCACCACTGCCGCTGCCGATTTTAATTGTTTATATCTGCAGAAACAAATTTTATATACATATATGAGAAAGTCAATATGATAAAATATTAGAAAATCATGACTATTTTCAAAATATCAAGATTAATGTAGTGTGTCTATTAAATAAATTTTTATTTTTTATTTAAAACATCGTTAAATATTTAAACCGCACTCGTTGAGGATTTTATATGCTTATATATGCAGAAGAAATTTTTTATGTACCAATATGTGATAGTCAATATGATAAAATTTTGAAAACTCGTGATTATTTTTAAAATATCAACATTAATGAAGTGTTTCTATTAATTAAATATAAAAAAATATATGCAAAACACCGTTCAATGTTTGCACCATTTCCGTTGTAGATTTTAAATTTTTATCTGCAAAAATAAATTTTATATATATATATATACGAGAAAGTCGATATGATAAAATATTGGAAACTCGTGATAATTTTCAATATATAAACATCAATGTAGTGTTTCTAATAATTTTTTTTATATGCAAAACATCATTCATTGTTTGTTGGATGATTATATAATTAAGACGATTATGAAATTTTGCAATTTTTTTTGACAAAAAAAACTTGTTACACTTGTGATAAAAATTATCCGCAATTAATTTTTAAAAAAACAAATAAATTAGTTTCATAGTTATCTGTTGAAATTAGTTACACTTGACCAATATCCGTAATCAATTAAAAAAAATAGTTTCATAGTTATCCGTAGAAATAAGTTACACATATGATGACCATTATCCGTAATTAATTTTTTAAAAAACAAATATATTAAATTTTGTAAAATGACAATTATGCACATAAAATTAAAGAGATCATGAGTTTTAATAAGGACGATTATGAAATTTTGCTGGAGTTCAATTTCTATATACAGTTACTATTACTAGATAACTAAGCTATGTTGCAAAAATATCCAAGAACTCATTAGGAGAGATAAGTATGAAATTCAAGTTTATAGCAAATGCAAAGAAAAGAGCTAGAATTAATCTAACCCCTTGTTCACTTCTTGAAATATCCAAGGAAAGGGACCATGTCACATGTAGATGTCCACGCGTGGCTCCTTGTGAGGGTCTCTACATGCCTAACCCTTTCTTTACTAAAAATTTCGATTCCCATAGCTTTCCCTCCCACTGATTTAACCCTACAAACCATACAACCAGACAAGAATAGTAAAACAAAATCTATACAAAGGAAGCGGAAAAAAAAGGTTATATTGACTAAAAAATGAATGAAAGCTAGCAGACAAAATGTCTGAAGGACCAAAAGGGTACGCGGTTTCATTAACAAGGTTTTGTCCAACAATGATTTTTCACTATATCCGTGTTTCTTTTCGGAGCATTGTATTTAATAATGACATCTTATATCATTTGTTTTAATGATGAAATTTATTGATCAAATCATGAGAACTAGTTTATATACTATAATGCAAGACTTATCTCATTTATGAATAATAAAATTAACAAGAAAATAGATAATTTGATCTCTTTCACTTTCTTGAAAAAGCATATAATATAACATGGTAGTTTCAATGGAAAATTCCCGGTCCTATATTTTCGATCTTGTTTATTAATCAGTACTATTGTCAATTAATTTGATATATGCTCCATCCGTCTCCTTTTGTAGACACTCATTGCATATTATATATATAGGGTCAAGAAATATAAATGTTATGAACACTTTATTTTCAAGCTCTTTCTAATTTGGTATTATAAGGCATATTCATTGTGTATTACAATTAATAAATTACACTTATGTGTGAAGATGCATTTAATATCGACTGTTTATAATTTAAAAAAAAAAATAGTAGTAGTATTAATTAAAGTTATGTTTGAAATAATAATAATAATAAATAAATAAATAAGGTTTATATCTAGAGATAATATTTGTATTATTTGTCGATAGATGTCAGTTTAGTGGTAGAAGTTTGATTTTGTACCACCAATTTACATTGTTTAAATTCCATTAGAAACATCATGTAAATGCAGCTCATTTGGTAGCTCTATAGACATTGAAATGTAGAGACTGAAATTCAAATCATGGATCCTTCACTTCTCCACATTTATAATATACGAGTTTAACTATTAGACTACTTGACAAAAACTGTTCATAAAAAACAATTATAAAATTATCATTACTATCACTGTTATTTGTATTGTTAATATTAATGTTATGTCCAAATTGGTGTGTATTAATGTTAAGTCATGACAAAAGGTTTTGGTCTTTAAAGAGAGATGCCATTATAGCACTATGCTAGACAAATCAACTTTCCATTGTTTAGTTCCACTCAAAAAAAAGAGGAAAGAAAATTTCAGCTAGAACCCACAAAAATTCTTTTTCGCATTGGATACGGATTGAACAGAAACAATAAAGAAGATAAGACCACTTTCTGCTCAAAATGATTCAAAGCTCTTAATAATGCTAGTGTAAAACATGTGCAAAATACGGGGTGACTCGTTGGAATTCAATCATTTTTACTTATTATATTTTCATTCATGTAATTAAATTAAATGAAAGAAAATAGAAATTTACATAGATAAAAATAATCATTTTTTTACGGATAGATAAAAATAATCATATACTAGTACATTAATTACATAAAACAATCAAATTGCATGATAATCAAGAATCACATGTATATATTAAAAATTATTATAAAAATAAGGGTTAAATATGTTTTTGGTCCCTATAAATATATTAAATTTTTGTTGTAATCCCTCTAAAATTTTCCTTTGACTTTTTGTCCCTATAAAATTTTCAATCACCACTTTTGGTCCATATTTTTAAGTCAACTCATGTATTTTTTTTTAATAAAATTGTGCAGAAATGTGTATAATATTGTAAAAATATCTCCCAAAATATTTAGATTTTTTTAACAAAACATGAATCAAATATGAATTTTAACCACTAAAAATATAAAAAATCATATTTAATTCATGTTTTGTGAAAAAATTCTATTTTTTTTGGTAGAGATTCATATAATATTATACATTTTTCAGCAAAATTTTATTCAAAAATATCAATTCTACATATGAGTTTACTTTAAAGGAGGACCAAAAGTGAAAATAAAAAACTTTTCGGAGACTAAAAAGTCAAAGAAAAATTTTAGAGGGACTAAAAACATATTTAACCCTAAAAATAAATTAGAAAACATATAATATTAGCAAGATCAATTCTATTTTAAATTAAAATTATCATATTTTAAAACTACATATTCTCTTTGCAAATAAAAAATATATTGGATATATTTCTCAGCTTTGTTTCCTCTTATTTCTACCTAATCAAACGGACATAATTCTTTTTACCTCTCTTTCCTTTCACATTCTCTTATACAAACAAATTATTGTTACTCTCTTTTCTTATACTTTCTTTCCTTTCACTTTCATTTGTGATCCAAACATATAAAAATTATGAACTATTAAAGGCCAAATACCTCTTTTGGTCCTTTAAGTTTGACAAAAATACCGGATTAGTCCTTTAAGTTCGTAAGTTTCAAATAGGTCCTTTAAGTTGTTAATTTATTACACCGTTACCCTTTTAAGGACCTATTTGAAACTTAAAAACTTAAAAAATTTCAAATAGATGCATTAAATTAACAACTTAAAGGACCTATTTAAAACTTAAAAACTTAAAGGACTAATCCGGTATTCTTGTCAAACTTAAAGGACCAAAAATGGTATTTGGCCACTATTAAATTAAGTTTGTTTGAGATGATCCACAATATTTTTCTCTCAATTTGTTTGTGTTTTTTTTTTTGAGAGACAATTTGTTTGTGTATTTGTTGTGTGATTGCTATCAATCCTATAAAATAAAATAAAGGTATCAACACCTTTCATAATCTAATTAAAACTCGCCGTTTTTTTTTTAATAATAGTCAAAACTAAATTAAATGGAGTTGATGTGATACTCCAACTTGTAATATCGGTTTGTAACAAAAGCACTTCACAGGATCTTAACACCAATCTAAAAAATTACAACGACCTTTCTAGTTTCTACTACCTTTTCTCCTCAAAATTAATCCCAAGACAAAAACTTTAACTTTGGGCAATCATTTATTACAAGTTGCCACACGCCCTTAAAAAAATGTTTGTGTTTCTTAACAACCACAAGGACAGGTCACAACAAGCCAGTCCACAACACATAAATAACTCTGGAAAACATTGATCTTCAAAGAGATTATTTCCAATTTCCTAAAATTAATAATATTTACAATACATTTATACTTCTTTGTGTTTGTCTATCTATCTATGATGTCTAAAATTTGCATTTGCTACTGTTAAGAGTCTCATATCGGATAGAAGATGACCTGACAATGTGTTTATAAGTGGAGGCAATCCTCACCTCACAAACCGGTTTTGTGGGGTTGTGTTAGGCCCAACCACCATTCCTAAGATGGTATCAGAGCCTCTTCAAGATCCATTGGGTCACCTGCTATCAGGTTTCCGCTATCGGGAAGTGGGGGCAATTCTCACCTCACAAGCCGGTTTTGTGGGGTTGTGTTAGACCCAACCATCATTCCTAAGAGCTACCATCAAATTTTGCACCTAATTGTCTTTGAGAATCACATGCATATCACACTCCCCTTTAAGATTATTAAAAAAAATTTTGATAGAATTCTATAATTGTATAGGTTTGATCGTATTTTGATACTCCTATTTTATCACATTCACAAAAATAGTTCCCAAATTTTAAAGTTGAATTATTTTGATTCCATAATTATCATATTTGTTGCAATTTTGATTGCAACTGATATTTTTTACTCCAAAAATGATTTTTTTCCCTCCAAAGTTGTATTACCTCTTCAAATTTATAATTGGATTGATAAATCACCGCTTTTGGAGCAAAAATCATCATTTCAAGGGTAAAAAATCTAGATTAAGATCAAAATTGCAATACGTGTGATAACCAAAGGACAAAAAATTTCGATTTTATAATGAGGAAACTATTCTCAAGAGTGTGTAAAATATGAAGAACAAATGTGCAATTAAATTTATATATTATATAACAAAGATTAATTACATATGAATAAAAGGCAAGCGGAAAACAAGTTGCGCCGTTAGGCCTTTTAAGATGGCAAAATCAATCTTCGTAAACATACTATTCATAAACCTAAGAGACATGACAATGTTATGCATGACCCTTAGAATTCTATGTAGAAGGTCAACAACATATGGTGCTAGGAAACCAAAAGTGTCAAAAAGGACACCCCAACAAAGTCATGTTTGTATTTAAAGCCAATAAGCTCCGTACAATGAACTGCATGCTCCCCAAAAGTATTCAGGCTTGTCTTACGACAAACAGGGTACACCTCATTAATAGAAAATAATGGTATCATAAAGCAATATATACGAATATTACAATACTCCACTGATGACATATGCTGACTTAACCCATCAACAAGGATTGTTAGAAGAAAATCATGAGGATTGTTAGAAGAAAATCATGAGTATGTGTTGCTTGCAAGCACCCTAAAACTAACTTATGTCTGGTGGTCATGTCAAACTTAAGTTTCATATCTTGAACACTTTTACTAAAAAGGGAAATTGCCAAAACATGTTTTGCTTTAGGAAGAACAGTGTCATTGAGTAAAACTGTAAACCTCAAAATCCGGAATCGCACTACTATGACCATCCAAAACATAAGGAGACACAAACTCATACGAGGTAAGAGAGAACCACAAACATCGTTCAAAATTTACACTGAAATTTATGTATAACTTACCATACCAAGTGCATCATTCTGGTTTTGAATTCAAGTCACGGTAGATGTGATGGTTGGATTTCTTTGATATTTAATTTTGAAGGATTACATAAACAACCCAAATGCTGCATTTTAAGACAAATTCCACACACTATTTTCTTTTAGAAAAATAATATTTAAATAAATAAACATTGATGCATAAGTTTTGTCAAGTTAGCCCCAATATGAAAATTTGAATATAACCACAGTATAGTGGCATATCATTGATCCATTGGAGAAGAAAGTTATTACTAAGTTGAATTGGTGAGGCACACGTTTACAGTACAATGAAATAGTTACACGAGCAAACAAAACCATTGACTTGCTGCTGTTCTTCCTTCTTCTATGACGGCTACAATCAATATACTTATACATGTGCAGTTTTGTGACTGGGGAAAACAAAAGTACAAACAAAGAAGGACCAATTTGATTAATTAGCCGGTAACAACTAACTTATATCAGTTGATAGTAGTAGATAGACCAATTGAATTTGTAATGTTTGATAAAACAACTGTTGAATTAACCGATTAATATGAAATGATAATGTATTCTCCTGTGAGGACGAATGTGTTATCTAGTAGTCTTAGTTTTAGGAAACGAAAACGAACTAGTGTGTCATCAAGTAGTAATATTTATAGAAAAGAGTTTGTATCTATAGAGATTGTCTGATTTCAACGTAACTACTGAATTTATAATTAGGTCAATAGTAATAAATGTGGGGGGAGGGGTTGAACGAGTAGAGATCTTCTCCATTCATTAAAAGAAATGGACATCTCCATTACTATAGTTTTGGTGTATGTATGTCTAATTAATGTTGCATATTTTAGAAATATGTGTATTTACTAGTATGATACCGGTGCCAAGCACGGGTAATTAACATGCTTATTAAATTTTATTTTAAAAAAAATACTATTTTAAATTGAATTCAAAATTAATTTACACAAAAAATACATCTGACGTAAAGTTGGTGAATATTTAAGTTATTTGACATATAAGTCGGCATAAATTAAAAATAAGTTTAGTATAATTTATAAAGTTTTTTTTTTGACGAAAAATATAAGTTGTAATATTGTGTAGTTTTTATAAAAATATATATTATATTGTTGTATTAAGATATTTGGTTTTATAAATATAAAGTATATATATGTAGTTTAAAACTGTATTTTATTTCAAATAAGTGCTTTTATCCTAACAGATAAATTGTTTTAGAGGGTGGGATAGTTCAACTTGTTTCAATTTCATCTTGATTTACAGTCGTTGCTTGTTCATGAGAGATCCCTCGTGGATTTTACAGGTTATTGTTCATCTAGTTTCTCTTATTTGTTTTTAATTTCGTTGTACACTTTTTAGTTTAGTTGTATGTTTTTTACTCAGCTCCTCTGTTCTCTTTTTGTTTTACTCATTTTTTTTTGTTTTACTCATATATATACTATGTTACTAATATTTGGAATGGATTTCCATTGAATTCCGACGAAGTTAACACTAAATCAGCAAATTATATATATTTGGATAGTTGTGTTAAGCACGTGTGATAAATTTTTATATTTTTGACAATTTTAGTAAAAACATAAATAAATTGTTTTTAAATCAATATAATATCACTCTGTAATACGTCGTAGTAAGTAGATCATTTTCATAGTCGACCTCCACGCATAAAACCAAAATTGGTTATACGTAACTCAAGTATTTTTTTCTTAGTCTCTGTTCAATCATTCTTTTTCATAATTTTATGGTATGACTCATAAGTTTAATTCCAATATAGTTTGCACAATTTTGTATATCCCCCTTAATCCTATCGATCAAAATTAAAGTGTATTTTCTCCACTCACCCGATATTCACTATTACCTCATAACTTCGTTAAAAAATTTGGTGATCGACCTATAATGTCTCTTTCTCGAAGGATTTTATACACATCAATAGGTATGTTGTCAGGCCCAATTAGTTTGGCATTACAAAATCCTTTTCAAGGCTTCTTTTAACTCGTGTTCTTGAATTATAGTAGTTATAGTTTCCATCCTCCACTCTAATGTCTATCATGTTAGAATCTAGTACTATCACATGACTTGCATTAAATAAGTTGTGGAAATACTTCTTCCATCAATCCTTTATATCTCTTTCCTAAACAATAGGCTTACCCTCTTCATCTTTAATACACTCCACTTGATCTAAATCTCTTGTCTTTCTTTCCCGTCACTTAGCAAGACTATATATAGATTTTTCTCCATCCTTGATACCTAAGGATTGGTATAACCCATCAAAAACTTGTGTTCTTACTTTGTTCAATGCCTTTTTAGTTTGTTTTCTAACTTGTAATATCCCGCTTAAACGTGACTTTTATCAGTATCACAGGAAATTAAACGAACGCCATGGCAATGTTGTAATTATGAGAGGAAGAGTTATAAAAAGGGGATAAACATGATTATTTTCATATTTATCATTTCCTTTCTCTCCCTAAGTTCAAAAACTCCTCTCCCTCTCTCTCTAGGCACACGCCTCCCTCTCCTTTGCCAACACCAAGCTCCAATTCATCAAACTTCAACCTAGAATCATGTATTTCAAGCAAGCTTGGTTGTGGGGAAAGTTAGAACATGAAGAAGTTAAAGAAAAGCAAGAGAAGAGCAAGAGATGAGCTAGGGTTTTGAAGCTTGAGCATAACCAGCACCAAAGCAAGATAGAGGTGAGCTCCCTAGGGGTTTTAGAACCCCTCTTTGTGAGTTTTATAATGAATTTCTTCATAGGCAAGTTTATGGTTTTTACCCTAATTTCCTACTTGCTAATTCCTTGCTCATACATGTTTTAAACTATCAATTTGTAATAGAAAATCCCTAGCATGTTTGGGATGCTTGGGTACCTTTGATTGGGCAAAAATGGTGGAAAAACACATTTTTATACATGACATGTACTGTCATGGTCGCTACAGCGACCAGCCGTCGCTTGTAGCGACCAGGCAGGATTTTTCCCTGCCTACTGGCGCTTGTAGCGACCAGCCTGGCGCTTGTAGCGACCAGCTGGCGCTTGTAGCGACAGCTTGGTGCTTGTAGCGACCAAGCCAGAACAGCACAACATAGTTGAGCTGTTCTGGGGGTTCTGGTGCGCGCGGGCATGGCTTTATGCAACTGTTTTCTCTTAATACATTTTAGAAACACTAACCACCATTTTAACTCATCCAAAGGCTTTTAATGATTGAGAAATTAGAGAAGCAAGGAATATGCAAGGCATGGGAAATACGAGAACAATGGTTATATGAATAGGAAAGCTTTAAGAACGGCATATGATAACGATATGTCGAATCCTTGATAGGAAAACAAGAATTATAGTATGAGTGCAAGGATTTAATGGATTGATCCCTTGCTTGTGAGTTAATAACTCTTAGGAAATGCAGACGACTTTGCTAAGCCAAGAACCTATTTTAGGTATAAGAGATTAAAGATGTATTCAGTTTAGAATACAAGGGTTATAGGAATGTTTCCACAATCATAGTTACAGACAAGATTATAGTGTTGGTTCTCCAACGATTATAGGAGGCTTATGAGAACGATAAGCCAAGAATCATAGGTTACAGGTTATATGTTACAGGATCGTTATGAGATTATAGTGGCAGATTACATGTTTATATGTTAAAGTTAAAGAATTAAAGATCAAAGTAATAGATATATATGTATATATATATATATATATATATATTCATATATCAAAGTTAAAGAATAATATTTTAAAGTCAAAGGCATGTTCAGCAGACTCCGGGATTCGCCGGATGGGACTTCACCGAGAGGGTTGTCCACATGCAATTTCATAGGGAGTCCGGTGTTAGCCTGATATGATAGGAATTTCACCGGTTCATAGGGAGATGTCCTCGGGGTTACTCCACCCGGGCCGCACTCCGTAAAATGAACTCAGATTAATTGTTTGTTCAACGCTAACAGCTAACATAAAACATCTATATATGTATTATGTTTTACAGTTATAGCCAAAGTTACAGTTACAGTTATAGTCACAGGAAATTCAAAGTTATAGATATAGACAGTTATCAGAAAGTGGTCCTAGGTTTCCCCTCAATCACTAAGTCATAGATACAGGCAGATTACAGTCATAGTTATAGACAGATCACAGGTATGGTTATAGGTAGTTATAGTTATAGTTATAGACAGTTTACAGCAATGGTTACATGCAGTTTAAAGTTATAGTTACAGGAAGACTTATAGTCATAGGCAGATAAAAGACTTGGCGAACATAGGAAATCCCCAAGATTGCCAAGGTAGGCATGGCGACCCTAGGTTCCCTGTGGTTGCCAACAGTTGGTTGGGCTGGAGCTCACTGAGACATTATGTCTCATCCCATTCCTTCTGGTGCAGGTTTACAGGTAAGTCAGAGGTTCGTGATGGAGAACTTCAGAGGGATACTGGATGGAGTACAGTTGCTCGTTGTGTACCAGCTCAGGAGCCTTTTGGATATTTGTTTAAGTATTGGTTTATTTGTACAAACGAGTAAACTTGTATTCATTCAATTGTGATGTAATATTATTATTGAAATTTTCAAGTGTATCCAGTATCAGTTTAACGCACATGCTAATATACTAGTTAAAGTTAGTATGGGTGTTACAATTGGTATCAGAGCAGGTCGATTCAGACCGTGCCATGGGTCATTTAAGATTCAATAAAAGTAGTGGAATCATTGGGTTCCGGATGTTGTTCTAAATGTCACATCTAGTTGAGCCTGATCAACTCAGTCTAGTATATGACAGTTAGGACAAATATCCGAGAGCTGAATGTGACCAAGGAGGAAATAAGTGTACGAAGGGTGAAGGTTAAGGCGTCAGTTTTTAAGACGGAAATTGGCAGGGTATTAAATGCCAAGGGATGGTTCTCTAACAGTGAAGTAACTGAGCCAGTTAATGGCGAAGTCTCAGGAATATAAGAGGTATTTAAGAGTAAGGTCAAGTACCTTAACTAGTTGGACGCATCTTTGAGCGATGCCTTCTCCGAGGAGATGTGTAGAGTAAAGAATTATGGAATACTCTAAGAAAAGATTTGGAATCTTAACGGGAACCATGATTTGAAAAGTTAAATTGGATTGTAGAATAGAGTTTTAATTCCGGGTGCAGAGGTAAGGAATTACGGTACCAAACGCAGCGACTTGGAATAAGGAATGATCAGTTAATTATTGGAAGCTCTGGACTTCCAGTAAGGATATAGTGTGTAAGGATGGAAGGACTTGCGCACTGGGATCGGATGAGATTTTAATATCTGACAGGTAAGAGACTTATTTATGGATTAAACGAAATATTGGATAGATGAACGGATTACCTTCCTTTATTATGGATCATCAAGATGCTTTGTATGAGGAACGCAAGCTTAGCGATAAGTAAAGGAAAACCCCTGGTAAGGGTATGAAGTAAAGATTGAAACGTACGTTGTCAGATTATAGTAGACCGATTTCGAGGATTAAGCAGGAATTAGCCAAGGACTATTGTGAGGCTCTAGCAGCAGGAAGATCGTCACTAACGTACAAGTTATAGTTAAAGTTATGGTTGAGGTTAAGGAGTTCTACGTTTTCTTTTGATGGGCTCCTTATACAAGTATTCGGGTAAGCCGACAAAGATCACCTTGATGGTATGTGTTAAAGATGATAGAAAATACATACCTTGGGTTGTTCGAAACCATGAAGAGGGCAACGGTTGAGAGGACATATGGAATATTTTCAGATAACAAGATTAGATTGGGATTGTGAATACAATAACAAGTTACTGGAAGGATCCAATAGGAAATGTTAAGAATTGAAGTTTAAAGATTAATTAATCGGGTACTCGAAGAGGCGTAACATGTGTTTGGGCTTACAGGAGAGCCGGTAAAAGTTGAGTTTTATCCAGACGGATTATTTTCGGAGAAACCCGAGGAGTAACCAAGAGATATGATAAAATTATGTGGACCTAAGCTGTCTTGGAAAAAGGTTGTGGATGTGAAATCCTTATGGATAATTATAGTATGGAACTCGATCCAGAATATGAAGAGTAAAGCCAAAATTAATGTATAAGTTGTATAGCAGGAGCATTGTTGGGCTCGTGATTATTGTTAAAGACTGTTACAAGTTTCGGCATATTTTCGTGAAAGTAAGAATATGGTTTATATCCGGAAGGAAACATAAAGTCAAGTGTCGATCAATCAGTAAGTTAAACAGGTGGATTAAACTACAAGAGAATTTATATGGTAATAGTGGTGTATTACTTCTATCCCAAGGTAACTTGTTTAAATCAGAGTTGCGCAGCGGAGAAGTAGTCCGATAATGAGTTAACAGACAAATCAAAGCTGAAGTTTAGAGAAAAGGATGTTTGTGAAGTCCTTGCCAGAGGAGTTACAGGAAAGGCATTCAGAGATTAATTCTCAAGCTACAGATATGTGTGAGTAGTGATGAATTGAACTTATCATCAGTTCTAACAGGAAATTTTAATAGATAAGTCGAAGAATGTTTTAGACCTCGAAACTCATGAGAAAAGAGAATCGAAGCAATTTGATAACTTTAAAGGATGTGTTTATAGCACAATAAGTACATAGCGAAGTAGGCCACATTTCATACGGTGACCTAGCTATTTAGCTCAGTAACTTAAAGTTAACTTGAATAGTAAGTTTAACCAAAGAGGAATTATGCCGTGGCATACAGTTATTCCGCATCGTACCCACGTTATGCTAGCATGTCGCATGTAACAGGCATGTAACAGGTTATGATTAGTATTATGTATACTGATCAGGCAGAGTTTATACTACTTAGACAGTAGTGTAACATATTTATAGTCGTGTGACATGTATCGGTAACCGTGGTACGCAGTCGGTAATGTTTTAACATGAAAGTCTTAAGCGGAACAGGTTTGTTGTTACTGAACAAAACTTAGTTGTGGAATTCAGAAATTCTTGAACTTAATGTTCGCAGTTAAAGGAAGGAAATGTATTACACAGATCGGAGGATTATTCATAGTTTATAGTAAAAGGCTACGTGATTTCAAGTTATGTATTAAAGGATTAAGAGTTTTAAAGTGTTATTTTGTTAGCGATCAGGATAGAGTTTTCTTGTTGAAAACAGAGAATGTTCATGAACGAAATAAGTTATAACGTCAATGGGACGTAATCATAGTTATGTATGGGATTATGGATACTCAAAGAATACAAGACTTTCATGAGTTTGAAAATTATTGTTAAAGAAAGTGTCAATCCCATGAGTAAGAAATATCTTGAATGATGCAGAATTGTCAGAGTCTTGGAAGAGATGAAGCTCCTAAGACCTTTAGCTATGTGTTATCGATGATTAATTAAATTGGAGCAGGAGTGGCTCATAAGATTTTTCGAGCTTTGAGGATTCCCACAATGGGAATGTGAGCAATGCTTAGGGTTGTGATAATAGTTACACCAGGATGTCTGAAAGAAAGGAACTTGCACCATAAGTTCAGCCACCTCCTTGTACTTGAATCGTGAAGGTAGTTGTAATAGACTTCACTTTCGTTTGATAATACTCAATATCAGATGCTTTTCAGAGCAAGAATAAATCTACGTAAAGGATGTTACGAATGTAACGGTAAAAGGTCGTCTTACGAGGCGAAAGTTAAAGACAAGAATTCTTTTGAACAGAGAGTAATGTAATAGATTCCTCGTAAAGTTGGAAAAAAAAATTGAGGAAAGACAGATTGACCCAACGACTTCAGGATAAGATGGATGGATATGTTGGTTTAGATAACCATACGTCCTAACAGGTGATAGTTATGTAACATGCATCAGACCCTTCGGCCGGAAAGAGATTGTCATATGTTTTGACTTACAGAGATGGAAATTATGACTAAAGAACAAGTTTTAACCAATATGGTTTAATCGAGACGCGTGACTAATCTACATGTCAGACATTAGAGTTGCCATGGAATCCCAATAAGTAAAAGGAATCGGAGATTTTCATAGTAGAGAAAGAGTTAGAAAGGATTTATCTTTTCAGGATCTCATAAGGATTATCTAAATTTCGAGGACGAAATTTCTTTAAGGGGGGTAGAGTGTAATATCCCGCTTAAACGTGACTTTTATCAGTATCACAGGAAATTAAACGAACGCCATGACAATGTTGTAATTATGAGAGGAAGAGTTATAAAAAGGGGATAAACATGATTATTTTCATATTTATCATTTCCTTTCTCTCCCTAAGTTCAAAAACTCCTCTCCCTCTCTCTCTAGGCACACGCCTCCCTCTCCTTTGCCAACACCAAGCTCCAATTCATCAAACTTCAACCTAGAATCATGTATTTCAAGCAAGCTTGGTTGTGGGGAAAGTTAGAACATGAAGAAGTTAAAGAAAAGCAAGAGAAGAGCAAGAGATGAGCTAGGGTTTTGAAGCTTGAGCATAACCAGCACCAAAGCAAGATAGAGGTGAGCTCCCTAGGGGTTTTAGAACCCCTCTTTGTGAATTTTATAGTGAATTTCTTCATAGGCAAGTTTATGGTTTTTACCCTAATTTCCTACTTGCTAATTCCTTGCTCATACATGTTTTAAACTATCAATTTGTAATAGAAAATCATCCCTAGCATGTTTGGGATGCTTGGGTACCTTTGATTGGGCAAAAATGGTGGAAAAACACATTTTTATACATGACATGTACTGTCATGGTCGCTACAGCGACCAGCCGTCGCTTGTAGCGACCAGGCAGGATTTTTCCCTGCCTACTGGCGCTTGTAGCGACCAGCCTGGCGCTTGTAGCGACAGCTTGGCACTTGTAGCGACCAAGCCAGAACAGCACAACATAGTTGAGCTGTTCTGGGGGTTCTGGTGCGCGCGGGCATGACTTTATGCAACTGTTTTCTCTTAATACATTTTAGAAACACTAACCACCATTTTAACTCATCCAAAGGCTTTTAATGATTGAGAAATTAGAGAAGCAAGGAATACGCAAGGCATGGGAAATACGAGAACAATGGTTATATGAATAGGAAAGCTTTAAGAACGGCATATGATAACGATATGTCGAATCCTTGATAGGAAAACAAGAATTATAGTAAGAGTGCAAGGATTTAATGGATTGATCCCTTGCTTGTGAGTTAATAACTCTTAGGAAATGCAGACGACTTTGCTAAGTCAAGAACCTATTTTAGGTATAAGAGATTAAAGATGTATTCAGTTTAGAATACAAGGGTTATAGGAATGTTTCCACAATCATAGTTACAGACAAGATTATAGTGTTGGTTCTCCAACGATTATAGGAGGCTTATGAGAACGATAAGCCAAGAATCATAGGTTACAGGTTATATGTTACAGGATCGTTATGAGATTATAGTGGCAAATTACATGTTTATATGTTAAAGTTAAAGAATTAAAGATCAAAGTAATAGATATATATATATATATATATATATGTATATATATATATTCATATATCAAAGTTAAAGAATAATATTTCAAAGTAAAAGGCATGTTCAGCAGACTCCGGGATTCGCCGGATGGGACTTCACTGAGAGGGTCGTCCACATGCAATTTCATAGGGAGTCCGGTGTTAGCCTGATATGATAGGAATTTCACCGGTTCATAGGGAGATGTCCTCGGGGTTACTCCACCCGGGCCGCACTTCGTAAAATGAACTTAGATTAATTGTTTGTTCAACGCTAACAGCTAACATAAAACATCTATATATGTATTATGTTTTACAGTTATAGTCAAAGTTACAGTTACAATTATAGTCACAGGAAATTCAAAGTTATAGATATAGACAGTTATCAGAAAGTGGTCCTAGGTTTCCCCTCGATCACTAAGTCATAGATACAGGCAGATTACAGTCATAGTTATAGACAGATCACAGGTATGGTTATAGGTAGTTATAGTTATAGTTATAGACAGTTTACAGCAATGGTTACAGGCAGTTTAAAGTTATAGTTACAGGAAGACTTATAGTCATAGGCAGATAAAAGACTTGGCGAACATAGGAAATCCCTAAGATTGCCAAGGTAGGCATGGCGACCCTAGGTTCCCTGTGGTTGCCAACAGTTGGTTGGGCTGGAGCTCACTGAGACATTATGTCTCATCCCATTCCTTCTGGTGCAAGTTTACAGGTAAGTCAGAGGTTCGTGATGGAGAACTTCAGAGGGATACTGGATGGAGTACAGTTGCTCGTTGTGTACCAGCTCAGGAGCCTTTTGGATATTTGTTTAAGTATTGGTTTATTTGTACAAACGAGTAAACTTGTATTCATTCAATTGTGATGTAATATTATTATTGAAATTTTCAAGTGTATCCAGTATCAGTTTAACGCACATGCTAATATACTAGTTAAAGTTAGTATGGGTGTTACATAACTCTCCTATAATTTTCCCAAATTTATATACTTTTACACCTAAACCACGCTTTAAGACATTCCCTTTTGATTCTAACTTTGCTTTGAACACTTTTGTTCCACTAATATTTTTTACTCCTAGATCCAAAACCTATTGATTCTCATTGTGTCTCTTTTGCTACTTTTCTTATCTCACATGCCATCTTGTCCAAAATATCATTTTCCACTTCCATGTAGCTTTGTGTAGCCTTCCTCTAAAATATTGTGTTGGAAAACACTTTATTTTTCACCCTTTAAATGTCATCACTTGATCCTTGAAGCCCAGTTGTTGCTTCTCATCTTTCGTCTCTCCTATTAACCTTTACATCCATAACCAAACAAATCTTTATGTACTATTGTATGAGATAAAATGCTCCTTTCTTTTCCTTAAGCATGTATTAGCTATAGTCAGATCAAAAGATGACAAAAAATCTAGGATGGATTTACCCTCCGCATTAATATCCCCAAGGTCATACCCTATGCTTGCCTTCAAAACTTCTCGAAACACTCCCGCCCCATTTAGATTCCCATGTAGGAAAAATATTTTTTTTCTCGTGTATATCCTGAATTAAGTATTTAAATCATCCAAAAACTTTACTTTGATACATTCTTCCAACCCTACCTAAAGTGCATAAGCACTAACAATATTAAAGATGCCTTGTTCCACTACAAATTTTTGGCCTATGCTTCGATCTCATATCTTTTTTACATCCATAATAACCTTCTTACACCCCTTATCCAAAATAATGCCTACCCCAGTTATCGATCTAACTTTGCCAGTGTATCAATGCTTAAATCTTGAACTATCTAATTCTTTTGCCTTTTCACCTATCCAATTTTTCTTGTGGTCACATAAAATTAATCTTCTTCCTAGTCATAGTGTCAACTATTTCCATAGATTTTCATGTAAAAGTTCATATATTCCATGATCCATAAAGGATCATACTCTCATGACCTAACTTCTTTACTCCCACTCGTTCATGAAGATTTGGAGACCCTTCCTTTTTTTTTTACTACATCCAGCAGGCGATGTAGCAACTCTTACTCATTTGACATTGTACTTGAGCTATAGAGTATATTGCTTCTAGGAGATGACCTAGCATTCACCCTATTACATATTTGGTTCATGTCATAGAGATCCAATAAAGTTTTACGTTTGCTATTGAGGTTTAACACAACCTTCTTCTTTCATTCGAACTTTTGACAACTGTGAGTAGCAAGGCTAACATAGGCAATATTATACATACAAAATTTAGACTCGATTCTACATATAAGCTAATAAATTAAATTGAGATCCAACATTTTAGTATTTTAATTTAAGTAATGTTGATTACCGTGTTTCAAAGAAAAACACGTAATTATATCATGATGATAATACATGTAGATCTAAATTTTTTGGAATATTTAGCAGTCAGCTTGAAATGAAAATTAAACTCACTTCTACTGTTCTACATGTAAATTAACAAATTAAATTCATATTTGAAATTTTGGTCTTATAATTTAAGTTATGTTGATATAAAAATTTCGTATAAAATCAAATAATCACATCATCATGATTGTGTTGATTTGTATATATCGATATTTATTTAAAACACATATTTTTTGGATGCATAATAATTTTGTCATCAATTTAGAATTATCGATCTAAGTGCATTGGAAACACAGTTGAGATAAAAGTTTATATATCAATGAATCATAGTTTACTTGAACTCGGCTAAACTTGAATCCAACTCAATTCATAGTTTATTCAAACAATCTAAGCTTGGCTCCAAACCAAACCAACCCGTTCAAATCCTCAGAGGGTTAACACAAAAATAAAATAATAGCATGATGCGTCTAATATGGACCAGTTCAACTGTTAATCTGACTATTTTTAAATAATTAATAAAATATCATTTTTATTCTCTATTTTTAATTTCTATTACATTCAATTTTTTCTAAAAATTATAAAGATCACCTTTGAACATGTAACATCCCGCCTAAGACTCGAATATTTAGTAATATTGAGACGATGTATCAGAACTGTTTTAAGCAAAGGGCAATTTGGTAAATTGTCAGTTAATGGGTTTATTTATATGGCAAGTGTAATATCCCGCTTAGATGTAATGGTTAACAGTGTCAAAAGCTTACGGAACAAGCATGACGATTTTGTAATTATGTGGCAATGGCAAACATGTAAATACTTGGAAGGGGAAGAATGAATTTAAGAAGGGGGACAAGATATTTCTTTTGATATTTTCTCTTCTTCCTTCCACTCTTCCAATCAGCCTCTCTTCCCCCTTTTCTCTCACCCTCACGTCCTCACTCCCTCTCCTTTAACCCATCTTTTCCTAAACTAATTTTAGAGAGAAACCTTGCAAGATAAACTTAGTTGGGAAGCTAGAACAAGAGAAGGTTAAAGAAAGGAAACATGGAACAATCAAGAGAAGTGGTGGTAATGAGCAAGGGCTTTGGAAACCAGAACTTGGCAAGGAAGGAAGCTAGCTAAATCAAGGTGAGCTCCATAGGGTTGTATAACCCATTTGAGTAGTATTAGTGCTCTTTACAAGTTGAATCAAGGTTTAGAATTGTGCCCTAATCCCTTGTATACTAATTCCTTGCCTAATCATGTTATTATCTACCCTTATGTCTTGTAAATTCATTCCCATAAGCTGTTTTGATGATTGGGGATGTTTGGTTTAGCCTAGGAAGCAAAATTATGAGTGCTGCTGAAGCCAAAATCGGACTACGATTTATAGGCATCGGGCTACGATTTTGTGCCCTGTTCTTCATGGAACTTTCGGCAAAAATCGTGCTCCGATCCTTGAAAATCGAGCTACGATTTTCCCTTTTCCCAGCTTCTTGTTAGTGAGCTATGGTTTGGAATTAGGGCAGGATGAGGAATAAACATGGCATTAGGAGATGAATACTTATGCCCTAAGTTATATAGACATAAAAAGGGATTAGTAATGGGATTATCTCTTTGTAAGTGAAATCCCTACACTCACTTAAGTACGTGTAAGCCGAGATTAATTTAGAATCCAAGTCTAGGACCTTTTATAGGTTAAGCAATTACGAATGATTACCTAAAGAATAAGAGCAAGTTAAGAACCTATTTATAGGTTAGATATTTAAGGATGATTACATAAGAATGCATTAGATATGCACAAGATTATGAACATATAAGATATGTATATGAACTTAAGTTAAGAATTTAATGATAAAGAATATGATAACGTGTTCATCAGACTCCGGATTATGCCGGATGGGATTTCTCCGAAAGGGCTATCCACACGTAAGTTATAAGACTATGTTAAACGTGTTCAGCAGACTCCGGATTATGCCGGATGGGACTTCTCCGAGAGGATTGTCCACACGTATGTTAAAAGATTAAGCATGTTCAGCAGACTCCGGGATACGCCGGATGGGACTTCTCCGAGAGGGTTGTCTACATGCAAAGCTAAGTTGTGTCCAGCAGGCTCCGGATTATGCCGGATGGGGCTTCACCGAGAGGGTTGCCTACACAAAGATAAGAGGAGTCCGGTGTTAGCCTGATATGATAGGAATTTCACCGGTATGATGGGAGATGTACTTCGGGGTTACTCCACCCGGATGCACTCCGTAAAATGAACCAAGATAATGTATTGTTTGTTCAACGCTAACTTCTAACTTTATGATATGAAAAGATGAATACGAATATGAAAATGAATACGTATGTTTTATATGTAATACGAGATATGATGATTAGTTCATAGTGAACGAGACGTGATCATAGGATGTCCCCAAGATCACTCCGTATAAGTCTAAGATAAGATTGGAATATGAAATGCATGAGATAAGACAATGAAGCGATCCTAGGTTTTCCCCTGATCGCGAATTATGTAGAGAATGACAGCGATCGTAGGTATCCCCAAGATCGCTAAGAGTAGGCACGGCGACCCTAGGTTTCCCCCGTGGTTGCCAACAGTAGGTTGGGCTGGAGCTCACTGAGACATTATGTCTCATCCCAATCCTTCTGGTGCAGGTTTACAGGTTAGCAAGAGATGTTCATGAAGATCTTCAGGAAGACGCTGGATGGAGTGCAGACGCTCGTCAAGGACAAGCTCAGGAGGTTGATAGATTATCTATGTATTGAGAGTGTAATTGTAAATGATATCTGGATATTTGTATATACGAGCTATTTGTACTCATTCAGTAGTTTTATATTGTATTTATTATTGAAAATTTTAATGTACCCAGTATCAGATTAATACACATACTAAATATTCTAGATAATTTAGTATGGGTGTTACAGAACAACTTTAAAGAGATCATATTAGACACATCCTAAAAAGTAAACACATACGTGCACCATACAAAAAAATTGTGTTATGAAAATTAATGATATCATTTTTTTTCCTTCTGTTTGACCCATCAAATGATAATCTTCATTCTAATAAATTAAAAAAGACATTTTATCATTTATGAGATCATTCTAATTTAAATGATTCATTAATGAATACTCCCTTAAAAAAAATCTACATGAATCGTTAATAAAAAATTTAAAAGATTCAATAGTTTCTACTAAATCAACTGGATTATTTGAATTTCAATAGTCTTCCATTTATTTGTTAAAATATATTTAATACTTTTTTTTCCTTTAATTAAGGGTTCCTTTTCCATCACATTTGAGTTCTCGTAGATGCAACCCTGTCATAAGATTTATATTTTGTCTTTCAACAACTCATATTTCTTTGTCATTGTAGCTCATATCCCAACCTACAATATCCAACATATAAAAAAGTGTAAATCTCTAGCGATGGGCATCAAATTCACGAAAGAGAAAGAATATGAAATTTTGTGTGTTTAATAGTTTCCTTTTTTATCCATATTCATGATGAGAAAGAGATACCACCTATTTGAGAATAAATATAAAGAAATAATTGAGGAGTGTATGTAACACTCTTAGAAAATAATAAATAAATAATATTTCTTTAATGAGAATATCAAAGCCATTAAATGATTTAAAATTTTGTTTTTTTGAATCATTTTAAAAGGAAATTAATTGAAAAGATTTTTAATACCAATTGATTAATCATAAGGAAAGAACCCAAATTGGAAACATATTTGATGAATACGCGAGAATGATGAATTTAACTTCAAATTCAATATTGTTGAGTATTTTGGTGTTGGCTGCATATTTTGGCAAATCCAATGTGTTGAATAGAAGCATCTTAATGTGTAGAACAAATCTTCAGTTGCAAGTTTTTCGTTTTGAAGTCATTCAGAAGCTGAAATCACCTTCAGAAGCTGAAAGTTACTTCAGAAGCTGAAATGTGCTTATGAAGCATCAGACGCACTGTAGCAGAGTTGACTTTTGTTGACTTCTTCAGAAGCTGGATTTTTTTCAAGTTATTTCTGCATGAATCTTGGCGAGATTTAACAAGAAATTATCCTCGCATATTGCTTCTAGATTGCTGGTTGATTTGGAGAAGATTTAATGAAGATATGGCTCTAAATTATGAAGCTCGTATTTTTCTGAAGCAATCTTTAAAAGATACAATGCTGGTTTATTTGTTTCCTTATTGGGTCACTCATAATTCAGAAACAAATCTAATTCAGAAGATTTGGTGCATAATTAAGAGACTTGCTGAAGGTTATAAAAGGAGGAGTGTTGCTGCTATTCAAGAGATACGAATAATTGAAGAAAATCAGAGAAATAGAGTCTTAGAGTTTTTAAGCTTTTAGCTTTATTTGTGCACCACTCTATTGAGTTGGTTTAGGTGTTTTATTGAGTTGTAATCTATCTAAGCCTGTAGGTACGAGTGCAGTTTATGTATTGAAGTATTTCTTCAAAAACAGGGTAGTTTTTTAAGTTGTTCAGTAACAGGTTTGTTACTTGAATAGGAAGTTAGAGGTTTTCTAATACTCAACGTGTTGGGTAGAATTCAAGACTAGGAGGAAGTTAATTGCTTAGGCTGGGAACTGGGAGTCAGTATCTTGAGTCATAAGGATTAATTCCTATAGTGGAATTCCTTCCTGGATTGGTATCCCCCAGAGTAGGAGGTGTTTACTCCGAACTGGGTTAACAAACCTTGTGTTCTTTAGCTTTCCTGCATTTTTAATTTCTGCTACTTAACTGTCTTTAATTGTGCTAAGTTATTGTTCAGAACCTGTTTGGTTCAGAACGTGTTAACTCTGTGTTATTGCCTGGCCAGAATTTCAATTGGCATCAGAGCAGGCACCCTGCCTGTGTTTTGGGTGAGATCCAGAGGAGTTAAAATTCTGGCAAGCATGGATAGAGAAGGAGGCTATGTCAACAGACCACCCCTACTTGATGGCACAAATTATGAGTACTGGAAATCCAGGATGTGTGCATTCCTGAAATCCATTGACAACAGAACTTGGAAAGCTGTGCTTAAAGGCTGGGATCATCCTGTGGTTTTGGATAAAGATGGGAACAAAACTGGGGTTCTGAAGCCTGAAGAAGAATGGACCAAAGCTGAAGATGATTTGTCACTTGGAAATTCAAAAGCTTTGAATGCAATTTTCAATGGTGTGGATCAGAATATGTTCAGACTCATCAAGCAATGTACAGTTGCAAAGGAGGCCTGGGAAATTCTAAAAACAACTCATGAAGGAACCTCTAAAGTCAAGATGTCCAGGCTCCAGTTGCTGACCACCAAATTTTAGAACCTGAAGATGATGGAAGATGAAACTATTCAGGACTTCTACATGAATGTGCTGGACATGGCTAATTCTTTTGATTCACTTGGGGAAAAGATGTCTGATGAAAAGATAGTAAGAAAAATCCTCAGGTCCCTGCCTAGAAGATTTGACATGAAGGTCACAACAATTGAGGAGGCTCATGATATTTCTGCTATGAAGGTTGAAGAGTTCATTGGTTCTTTGTTGAACTTTGAGACTGCTTTTTGTAAACAGACTGAGAAGAAAGGAAAAGGTGTAGCTTTTACTGTGAATTCTGAAGCTGATGATCAACAAGAGTCTGATGAGGATGATTTATCAGAAGCTCTAGTGTTCCTTGGAAAACAATTCAATAGAATTCTGAAGAAGGTTGACAGAAAATCCAAGACCAAAGGTCAGAATTTCAGATTCAAGAAGCAACAAACTGATGAGAAGAAGACCAAGTCTGAGGAGAAAAGTAACCAAGCCAAAGGTGTGCAGTGCTTTGAGTGTGAGGGGTATGGACATATCAAGTCTGAATGTCCTACTTTTCTTAAGAAGCAGAAGAAAAGCCTAGCTGTGTCATGGTCTGATGAAGATTCAGAAGAACATTTTGAGAATGAATCTGCTAAGGGTTACACAAGTCTGATGGTTAAGCTGCAGTCTCAGAAATCAGAAGTTCTTACAAAGTCTGAAGAGTATTCAGAGACTGAAACCTTGTCTGTGTCTGACTCAGAGTCTGAGGGTTCACTAGTGTCTGAAGTCAGAGCTCAAAAACTCTCTTATGATGAACTGGCTGACACTTACAGAAAGCTATACAGGAGAAGTGCAGAAGTCTGCAAGGAAGTTCTGGATCAGAAGGAGGCTATTTTTCAACTGGAGGCTGAAAAAGGAGAACTTCTAGTGCAGAATTCAGAATTAAAAGAAGAAGTGAACCTGCTAAATTCCCAACTTGAGCATATGAAAAATCAGGTTAGAATGATGAATACTGCTACTAATGTGTTGGATGAAATTTTAGAAAGTCAGAAACAAGGAAAAACTGGTTTAGGATTTGTGGATGAGAGTCTGAACCTCAAGAAGAAAAATCCAGTTAAACAGTTTGTTCCTGCTACTCAGACTCATGATCCTATGATTGGAACATCTCAGATGAAACCTCAGAAACAAGCCCAGATGCAAGGTCAGAAGCATATTCAGATGAGACCTCAAAAGCATACTCAAATGAGACCTCAGAAGCATGTTTAAATGCAACCCCAGAAGTTCAACAGAAGAAGGAGGAATCATACCTGGACCTGTCATCATTGTGGTAAGAAGGGGCATATTAAACCTTTTTGCTTTAAACTCTATGGTTATCCTGAACACTTTCAATATAGAAGAGTGCAACCAGCTGCAACCAAACAAAATGTTCAGAAGATGTGGAAACCTAAGGTTCAGAATGTAGGCCTTATTGCTCATACCTCATTAAGAGTCACTTCTAGAGAGGACTGGTACTTTGACAGTGGTTGTTCAAGGCACATGACTGGTGTGAAGAAGCTGCTGAGCAATATCAGATCATACTCCAGAAGTTATGTGACATTTGGTGATGGTGCAAAAGGTGAGATACTGGTATTGGTGATTTGATCAGTGAAGGTTTGCCCAGACTTAATGATGTGCTACTGGTGGAAGGATTAACTTCTAATCTGATCAGTATTAGCCAACTTTGTGATCAAGACTTGAAGGTTAATTTCAACAAGCAAGAGTGTATTGTTACTGATCAAGAAGGTAAGGTTCAGATGAGGGGCTGCAGATCCAAAGATAACTGCTATTTATGGGTGTCTGAAGAAGAAAGAAGCCTGACTTCTTGTCTCATGAGCTCAGAAGAGGAAGTCAAGCTCTGGCACCAGAAACTGGGACATCTGCATCTGAAAGGCATGAAGAAAATCCTAAGTACTGAAGCTATCAGAGGTGTACCTAATCTGAAGATCAATGAGGACAATGTTTGTGGTGATTATCAAATTGGGAAACAAACAAGAAAGTCTCATCCCAGATTAGTTCACCAGGTAACTACTAAAGTACTAGAACTTGTTCATATGGATTTAATGGGGCCTATGCAAGTAGAAAGTATTGGAGGAAAGAGGTATGCATTTGTTATGGTTGATGATTACTCAAGATTCACATGGGTCAATTTTGTTAGAGAGAAGTCTGATACTTTTGAAGTGTTTAAAGACTTATGCACTCAATTACAAAGAGAGAAGGACTGTGGTATTGTCAGAATCAGAAGTGATCATGGCAAAGAATTTGAAAACAAGAGTTTCTAAGAATTTTGTGCTTCTGAAGGTATAAAACATGAGTTTTCTGCACCTATAACACCTCAACAAAATGGTGTAGTTGAGAGGAAGAATAGAACATTAGCAGAATGTGCAAGGGTTATGCTGCATGCTAAGAAACTGCCTTATATGTTTAGGGCTGAAGCCATGAATACTGCCTGCTATATCCATAACAGAGTTACTTTGAAGAAGGGAACAACTTGTACCTTATATGAATTATGGAAAGGGAGAAAGCCAACTGTGAAATACTTTCATGTGTTTGGGAGCAGATGTTACATCTTGGCTGACAGGAAAAATAGAAGAAAACTGGATCCTAAGTCTGATGAAGGTATATTTTTGGGATATTCAGTAAACAGCAGAGCCTATAGGGTGTTTAACTCAAGAACTAAAGTTGTGATGGAGAGCATAAATGTGGTTTTTGATGATCTGTCTGCTGAGAATGAAAAGGTTAAGTCTGAAGTTATTCCAGAGTCTGAAGCCTCAGAAGAACAAACTTCAGAAGCAGAAAATCATCCAGAGTCTGAAGAAGCAGAAGTGCATCCAGATCATGATCCTACCAATAAAGGGCCATCAATTAGAGTTCAGAAGGATCATCCTAAGGAACTTATCATTGGAAGTTTGGATCAAGGGGTCAGAACAAGAAGATCAGACTCAGCTGCTACTGATTCTTGTTTTGTGTCAAAGTTTGAACCTAAAAATGTGAAAGAAGCCCTAACTGATGAATTTTGGATTGAAGCCATGCAAGATGAGTTGAATCAATTCAAAAGGAGTGAAGTGTGGGATCTGGTTCCAAGACCTGAAGGGCTGAATGTGATTGGCACTAAATGGATATACAAGAACAAAACAGATGAAAATGGTACTGTGGTCAGAAACAAGGCAAGGTTGGTTGCTCAGGGTTATACTCAAGTAGAGGGTCTTGATTTTGATGAAACCTTTGCACCTGTGGCCAGACTAGAGTCCATAAGATTGCTGTTGGGTGTATCCTGCATTCTCAAGTTCAAACTATTCCAGATGGATGTGAAGAGTGCTTTTCTGAATGGATATCTGCAAGAAGAAGTATATGTTGAACAGCCTAAGGGTTTTGTGGATCATCAGTTTCCAGATCATGTTTACAAACTGAAGAAAGCCTTATATGGACTCAAGCAAGCACCAAGAGCATGGTATGAAAGATTGACTCAGTTTCTTGTTGCTCAAGGATACAGAAAAGGTGGTTCTGATAAGACCTTATTTGTGAAAGATCAAGATGGAAGTCTGATGATTGCTCAGATCTATGTGGATGACATTGTGTTTGGTGGAATGTCAGATAAAATGGTTAAATTATTTGTTCAGCAGATGCAGTCAGAATTTGAAATGAGTTTGGTTGGTGAGCTGACATACTTTCTTGGATTGCAAGTCAAGCAAATGGAAGATACCATCTTTATTTCTCAGAGTAAATATGCTAAAAATATTGTGAAAAAGTTTGGTATGGAATCTGCTGCTCATAAGAGGACACCAGTTGCTACTCATCTGAAGCTGTCTAAAGATGAACATGGAGTTTCAGTAGATCAAAGCCAATATAGAAGTATGATTGGAAGCTTATTGTACTTGACTGCAAGCAGACCAGATATCACTTTTGCTGTTGGAGTTTGTGCAAGATATCAAGCTGATCCTACGATGAGTCATCTGACACAAGTTAAAAGGATTTTGAAATATGTGAATAGCACAAGTGATTATGGAATCATGTATTCTCATAGTTCAAGTTCTGAATTAATGGGATATTGTGATGCTGACTGGGCTGGAAGTGCTGATGACAGGAAGAGGACATCAGGAGGTTGTTTCTTTCTAGGAAATAATTTAATCTCTTGGTTCAGCAAGAAACAAAACTGTGTTTCATTGTCAACTGCTGAGGCTGAGTATATTGCTGCTGGGAGTAGTTGTTCACAACTGGTGTGGATGAAGCAAATGCTTGAAGAATACAACATTGCACAAGGAACTATGACCCTATTTTGTGACAATTTGAGTGCAATTAACATCTCTAAGAACCCTATTCAGCACAGCAGAACTAAACATATAGATATCAGACACCACTTTATCAGAAACCTTGTGGAGGACAAGATTATTCAGCTGGAACATGTGGTTACTGAAGAACAAGTTGCTGACATTTTCACAAAGGCTTTAGATGCTAAACAGTTTGAAAATCTGAGGAGCAAGTTAGGTGTGTGTTTGCATGAAGAATTATAGCAATTAATGCAAACTGGATGTGAGGAAGATAGAGTACCTGCCAGCTTTGCTAATGCTAAGTGTGATTCTGAACCTGAGTCTGAGTCTGATATGGGTTCAAGGATCTGTGTTACTTGTTTTGATTTTAATCCCTATTTGAAGTCTGAGATTTGTCAGAATTTTGTGGCTAAAAAGGGGGAGAAAATCTTATGTTTAAGTTCAGACAAGAGTTGTTCAGAATGTGTGCCATTGATTCAGAAGGTGACTAGTTTTGTTCAGAAGCTAAGCATTATGTTCAGAGTTCAGAACCTTCGCAGCAAGATATGTCCAGATATGATTGAGGGGGAGTATGTGTCTCAGGGGGAGTACAAGATCATTAAAGTCCTAAGTGTGATGTGTTTCAGATGTTGCAGAAGCTGGTTTATCACAAGTTACTGCACTTCAGAAGTAAGGGGGAGCTTGATGTATGCTGAGTTGCAGAGGGAGCTGGAGTATGTGAGTGTTTGTTTGTGTATGTAAAGCTTCAGGGGGAGTGTTTGTGATGATCAGGAGTTGATCAGTAGCTTATATGTGTGCTTGAGTAGCTGAGAATATCAGAAGCTGATATGTTGTGTTGAACTGAAGCTGGTTTGTGTTTTTCATGATAATCATAGCTGAATCCGCTGCTTATCTCTATGTTATGATTGATCTTTGTGGAGTTCTTCATTGCTGAGATAGTCTTATGGGTGATTGAAGAGCTTGTCATGTGTGAACATTGGTTTTAGCCAAAAATTTGCCAAAGGGGGAGATTGTTGAGTATTTTGGTGTTGGCTGCATATTTTGGCAAATCCAATGTGTTGAATAGAAGCATCTTAATGTGTAGAACAAATCTTCAGTTGCAAGTTTTTCGTTTTGAAGTCATTCAGAAGCTGAAATCACCTTCAGAAGCTGAAAGTTACTTCAGAAGCTGAAATGTGCTTATGAAGCATCAGACGCACTGTAGCAGAGTTGACTTTTGTTGACTTCTTCAGAAGCTGGATTTTTTTCAAGTTATTTCTGCATGAATCTTGGCGAGATTTAACAAGAAATTATCCTCGCATATTGCTTCTAGATTGCTGGTTGATCTGGAGAAGATTTAATGAAGATATGGCTCTAAATTATGAAGCTCGTATTTTTCTGAAGCAATCTTTAAAAGATACAATGCTGGTTTATTTGTTTCCTTATTGGGTCACTCATAATTCAGAAACAAATCTAATTCAGAAGATTTGGTGCATAATTAAGAGACTTGCTGAAGGTTATAAAAGGAGGAGTGTTGCTGCTATTCAAGAGATACGAATAATTGAAGAAAATCAGAGAAATAGAGTCTTAGAGTTTTTAAGCTTTTAGCTTTATTTGTGCACCACTCTATTGAGTTGGGTTAGGTGTTTTATTGAGTTGTAATCACTCTAAGCCTGTAGGTACGAGTGCAGTTTATGTATTGAAGTATTTCTTCAAAAACAGGGTAGTTTTTTAAGTTGTTCAGTAACAGGTTTGTTACTTGAATAGGAAGTTAGAGGTTTTCTAATACTCAACGTGTTGGGTAGAATTCAAGACTAGGAGGAAGTTAATTGCTTAGGCTGGGAACTGGGAGTCAGTATCTTGAGTCATAAGGATTAATTCCTATAGTGGAATTCCTTCCTGGATTGGTATCCCCCAGAGTAGGAGGTGTTTACTCCGAACTGGGTTAACAAACCTTGTGTTCTTTAGCTTTCCTGCATTTTTAATTTCTGCTACTTAACTGTCTTTAATTGTGCTAAGTTATTGTTCAGAACCTGTTTGGTTCAGAACCTGTTAACTCTGTGTTATTGCCTGGCTAGAATTTCAAATATAACATATCATTTGTTAACTCTCCATAAATAAAACGATAATCCCCTAAAAAATATGATAAATACGGTAATAAGAAAATTGCACTATAACTTTAATACCGTAAATTTTGTTATAATAAACTACATTGAATTATTTTATGGAGTAATTAATCAAATATATTCAAAAACAACTTATTCGTCATTTATAATTACCACTACAGAGAAAAAATAATTTTTATTATTAATCATTTATATTTACGTATGTTAGTATTTATTTATTTATTTATTTATTTATATTTATTGATTTCTTAATATATATATATATATATATATATATATATATATATATATATAAGATAATAAGATATAATTGATCAATTGACTCCAAGAACATCTTTAAAGTTACTCCAAATATTAACATTTGGTTGCAATATTAACTAACAGTTGTGATTAATTTAAATAATTGTTACGGTGATGTCACTTCTCCATGATCTCAATGTGTTCTTCTCTTGTATAGTTACTTTCTCTCCAAACGTTTCCAATCTCCATTGGTCGATTTTCATAAAGTAGAAAGTCAATGATCCAACTCGTGGGCTATATCAAGAAAAGATGAAAATTTATTTCTTATATAGTTTTGTTATGAAAAATGTCGGCAAGTGCTACCATGAGATTTTTTTTTTATTGAAGTGCTTCCATGAGATCGTAAATAGAAGCAGTGGTACCACAATCAGAAATGACACGATCAAATCCAACAAATTACACTAATCAAACTTCATGTTTAATATTTGTGTATATTTATCAATCAAAAAGATTAAAAACTATATAAATAGTATAAATATTATTGATACTTACAAATTAACAAAAAAAATAAAATTAAAAGCAAAAAATTATTACAAAACAAAACATATAAATATGTATCCATATCTAGCGAGAATGAAAGCTTATCATTTGATACATCATGTACAAACCAAGTGTGATCAATATGAACAACCAAACTGCAAGGTTATCTCACATGAATAATCTCAAGAATAAAATTAATTTTTGGTTTCGGAGTCATTGAATAAAATGACAACAATGAAAATTGTTGAAAACATGAAAAACATAAAATTTTAAAAGAATTTAGAATTCGTTGACAAAATGTCAAAATGGTGTGAGAAATGGTGAAAGAGGAATCCTTATTTACAGGGGAAAATTCAAGCAACTCACTTGTAATATCCCGCTTAGACGTAACTTTTATCAGTATCAGATAAGTTTCGAGCAAGCAAGGGCGTAATCGTAAATTCGCGTTATAAGGATTATATATATTTGGACCAAGACTTTTTCTTTCATTTCTTCAACTCCCTTCTCTCTCTAAAATCAGAATTTTCTCTCCCTCCCTCTCTAAGGCTCACACCCCCATCCTCCCTTGCCATAATCCATCAAACTTTCATCCTAATCTTGTGGAACCACTTCCAAGCAAGCCCACTTTGGGATTTCTAGGGCAAGAGAAGTTAAGGAGAATCAAGAAAGGAGTAAGATCAAGCTAGGGTTTTGGAGTTATAAGCTTAGCAAAACATCAAGCAAGGATCATGTAATATCCCACGTAGGCGCAACTTTTATCAGTGTCAGAGAGATTACGAGTAAGTAAGGGTATAAACGTAATTTTGAATGAAAGGGGCTATAAGATTATGGCAAGGCTTTGTTATTCATTAAAACACTCCCTTTCTCTCTCTAAGAAGCTGAATTTCTCTCTCTCTCTCTAAACTTGCGCCAACCTCTCCCTTTGCCTTCATCCATCATTTTTCTTCCTTCCAAACTTCTTGGATCATAAGCAAGCTAGCTTTGGGAGAATAGAACAAGAGAAAGCTAAGGAAAAGCAAGTAAGAGGAAGAATTCTCAAGTTGTGGTTTTGGATTTGAAGCTTAGCAAGATCATCATCAGTATTAGGTGAGCTCCCTAGGGTTTTAGAACCCACTCTATGTGAGTTTGAGTGTGTATCTCATATTATGCTAAGTTATTGTTTTGTGCCCTAATCCCAATTACTTGTCAATTCCTTGCTCAATCATGTTTGAAACTGTTTAATTGCAATAGAAAATCATTCCTAGGCCAGCCCGTTAGGGAGCCTACATGACGACTCTCATATATATATTCAGGAATTTATCAGGATAAGTATATTTAATATACCAGGAATAATATTAATTATCAGGATAAACTATGTGTCTTCTGTGTTCTCGCAGTTAGAGAGCGCAGGAGGTTCCAGTATTGCTGGAATGGGCAGGGACTTTCCACGAGGATAACCACGCATAAGTTTATAGTGTGTCTTCTGTGTTCTCGCTAGTTAGAGCACAGGGGGTTTCGGATTCATCCGAAATGGGCAGGAACTTTCTGTGAGGATAACCACACACAGGCAAGAGGAGTCTGATGATTAGCCTATTATAGGAATTTTCACCGGTTATCAGGGGAATGTGCTCCGGGGTTGCTCCACCCGGGGGCATTCCATAAAATGAACTCAGATAATAATGTTTGTTACACGCTAACATCTAACATAATATGTATCAGTTTATACTTTATTATGTTATCAGGCAGTAAATACCATCAGACAGGTATCAGGTGGTGATCTTAGGTATCCCCTCGATCACCAAGTTATCAGGTTATAGTCTAGTTTTAGGACTATACAGTTATCAGGTTCAGGCAGATATAAACCCTTTATGGGTAAGGTTAAAGCTTGGCGATCATAGGATTCCCGAGATTGCCAAAAGTAGGCATGGAGACCATAGGTTCCCTGAGGTTGTCAACAGTAGGTTGGGATGGAGCTCACTGAGACATTATGTCTCATCCCATTCTTTCTGATGCAGGTTCACAGGTTGCACGCAACAAGGGTAAGGAGAAAGTTTTGGACTGAGCGTGCTGGTTTCCTTGTTGTTTCAGCTAATCTGTTTTCAAATGTTGTATTTTGATGTATAATTATCAGAGATGATGTGTATATACAGTTGGATGTATTATTACTTATGTGATGTAATAATATGAGATAATTTTATGTATTGTAAATTAATGCATCCAGTACGAAATTTTAATACTCTTATAAGATCCTAGGCAATCTTTATATGGGTGTTACAATTTGGTATCAGAGCAGGTCGATTCAGATCGTGCCTTGGGTCATTAAAACTACAATCCAAGTATGTGGACCTCTTGGATCCAGGACATTATTCTAAATGTTATATCTGGTTGAAACTGATCACTTTAACTTGTATATGACAACTAGGATAACATGTCTGGGAGGAGAAGAGGACCTGGAAGGCCTAGATCAAGTCAAGCTAATGAGGAAGCAGGAAGAGATCCTAACATGAATTTTTGGGCTTAGATGATGCAACAATAGCAGGAGTTGCAACAACAATATCAGGAGCAACAGGCTCAGACTACATTACAACATCAGCAGATGATGCTTATGATGCAACAACAAGCCCAACAACAGGCCCAGTCTCAGCATCAATGGATGGAAATGATGCATCAGGGACAGGGAGTCTACCAGCAGCCTCCACCACCTCCAGTGGTTGGTAATCCCGTGTTTTGGGAATTTAATAGAAATCATCCTCCTGAGTTCAATGGAGAAGGTGATCCCCAGGAAGCCAAGAGATGGCTTAAACAGATGGAAAAGATCTTCCGGATGGCTGAGTGTTCGGAAGCTGATAAAGTGGTGTATGCCACGAATCAATTCAGAGGCGCAGCGGAAGATTGTGGGAATTTGCTCACCGTAGAATATTGGCGAATGATGTAGAGATTAATTGGGTGAATTTCAAGGAAGTGATGTTAGAAAAATATTTGCCTTTATCTTACAAGGTGAAGAAGGAACAGGAATTTCTCGAATTGAAACAGAATAGCATGTCTGTTACGGAGTTCACTAAGAAATTCGAGGAGTTGTCATATTATTCTACTCACAACGAGTACGCAGGAAATGAAAACTGGAAGATGAATCAATATAAGCGGGGACTAAGAGGTGAAATAGACACCGCAGTGAGTTTACAGAGAAACACTGGTTATGATGACTTGGTCCATGACAGTCTAATTGCTGAAGCGGGTCTTGCTAAGACCGCTAAAGAGAGATCTACGGCATATGAAAAGAGAAAGGGGAAATTCCAAGAAAAGTAACATGATAAATTGAAACCAAAGGGTTCCCCTCAGAGGGGAAAACAGTCCTACTCCCCACGGTCAAATCCTCCACAGTCTAATCCTACTTGCAGGACATGTGGAAAAGCACATAAAGGGAATGTATGGAGGGTGCTAATGTGTGCTACGGGTGTAAGCAGCCTGGGCACTTCTTGCGAGAATGCCCCATGAGGCGGGGTAAGGGAGCGGCTGAAGGAACCACAACTAGTAAAGGTAGGGTGTATTCCCTTGATGGTCGGAAAGCGCTGGCTAATGAAGATTTAATTGCTGGTATGTGCTATCTTGGTCAGAATCCAGTTAAAGTTCTTTTTGATTGTGGTGCATCGTGTTCTTTTATTTCTTATAAGTGTGTAGAAACTCTACAATTACCTATGTCACCATTGATTCCTCCTATGACGGTAACCACCGCTACAGAGGGTGGAATTGTAGCAAGTTACGTATGTGAGAATTGTCCTATTACTGTGTCCAGTAAGACGTACTACATAGATTTGGTGTGTCTCCCTATGGTACAACTTGATGTGATTCTAGGAATGGATTGGTTCTCCGCTAATCATGTGTATATCAGATGTGCTGAAAAGAGCATCTTTATGCCAACAAATGATACTACAGAAGGTGTGGCTCTATCTGAATTAATTAATCGTATCCATCAGTTAATTCAGTTTATTTGTGCTCAGGATAGAGGTTTTTATGTGATGGTTACTGTGACGTCAGAATCAGAACTGAGTCCCAGTGACATCCCAGTTGTTAATGAGTATCTAGATGTTTTTTCGTCTGAGATAATCAGTTTGCCCCAGAACATGAAGTTGAGTTCTCTATTGACCTCATTCCAGGATCGAAACCAGTATTTGTGGCACCGTATAGGATGTCACCAGCAGAGCTTAAGGAATTGAAGTCCCAGTTAGAGGACTTGATTCAGAAACATTTTATCAGGTCTAGTGTGTCACCTTGGGGTGCACCACTTTTGTTGGTTAAGAAGAAGGATGGTAGTATGAGATTGTGCATAGACTACCGCCAGTTGAATAAGGTAACTATAAAGAATAAGTATCCTCTTCCAAGGATTGATGATCTTCTAGATCAGCTCAAGGGAGCAACGGTATTTTCTAAAATTGACCTCAGATCAGGATACCACCAGATTCGTATCAAATCGTCAGATGTATCCAAGACGGCGTTCAGAACACGTTATGGACATTACGAATTCCTAGTTATGCCTTTTGGAGTGACTAATGCCCCAGCAGTGTTTATGGACTACATGAACAGAATTTTTCAGCCTTATCTGGATCAATTTGTGGTAATCTTCATTGATGATATTTTGATTTATTCAAAGGACTCTCAAGAACATGCCCAGCATCTGGAGATTGTTTTGAACATTCTCAGAGAAAAGCAGTTATATGCCAAATTCAGTAAGTGTGAACTTTGGTTGTCCGAGATTAAGTTTTTGGGTCACGTTATCTCTCAAGGAGGGGTGTCAGTGGACTCAACGAAAGTGGAAGTTGTCCTTAATTGGGCCAGACCAGTGAATGTGGCTGAAGTTAGAAGCTTCTTGGGCTTAGCAGGTTACTACAGAAGATTTATTATGAGGTTTTCTCAAATAGCGTTGCCTTTGACACGTCTCACTAGGAAGGAGGTGCCCTTCGTGTGGGATGAGGAGTGTGAGAAGAGCTTCAGAACCTTGAGAAAGAAATTATCTAAGGCTCTAGTGTTAGCGATACCGGATCCCGATAAAAGATATGTTGTATATTGTGATGCGTCCTCTAAAGGACTGGGTAGTGTGCTCATGCAGGAAGGGAATGTAATAGCCTATGCTTCACGACAACTTAAATCTCACGAGGAGAACTACCCCACTCATGACCTTGAGCTGGCAGCTATAGTTTTTGCTTTAAAGGTGTGGAGGCATCATTTATATGGTGCTCATTTCGACTTGTTCAGTGACCATAAAAGCTTAAAGTATTTGTTTGATCAACGAGAATTGAACATGAGACAGAGGAGATGGATGGAATACTTGAAGGATTTTGATTTTGATTTAAAGTATCATCCAGGAAAGGCGAACGTAGTTGCTGACGCCTTGAGCAGGAAGTCCTTGGTTAGAGCAGAGGTGATGATGCATACTTGTGGTCTGTAGAAAAGTTTGCGGTCCAGAATCACGCAGGCTCAAGGATTAGATATGGATCTTCAGAGAAGGGTCGGAATCTCAGAGTTTTCTAAAGCATCAGATGGCACTTTACCGTTTGAAGGTAGAATTTGTGTTCCAAATGATGCTGATTTGAAGAGGCTAATTTTGGAAGAGGCACACAAGAGTAGTTTCAGTATCCATCCGGGTACCACTAAGATGTATCAAGATTTAAAAAGGGATTATTGGTGGCCTGGAATGAAGACAGATATTGTGGAATTTGTATCGCGATGTAATGTGTGTCAACAAGTAAAGATTGAACACCAGAAGCCTGCAGGGATGTTAATACCATTGGAAATCCCTCAGTGGAAATGGGAAGAGATATCTATGGATTTTGTAAGTGGATTACCTCGAACCCAGCGAGGACATGATTCAATTTGGGTAGTTGTCGACCGATTAACCAAGTCTGCTCACTTTTTACCGGTTAGGACTACATACAAGGCTGCTCAATATGCGGAGTTGTTTATTGCAGAGATTGTGAAACTGCATGGTGTTCCAACCAGTATTGTTTCGGATAGAGATCCAATCTTTACTTCTCACTTTTGGAAAGCTTTTCAAAGGGCTTTAGGAACGAGGTTAAAGATGAGTACGTCCCATCATCCTCAAACGGATGGTCAATCCGAGAGAACTATTCAGACATTAGAGGATATGTTACGTGCATGCATCTTAGAAGATGGAGGAAGTTGGAATAATCATCTGCCTTTGATTGAATTTCCGTACAATAATAGTTACCATTCCAGTATTGGAATGACACCTTATGAGGCATTATATGGCAGAAGTGTAGGACACCACTGTGTTGGGCAGAGGTTGGAGATAAGAGTATTCTGGGACCCGAAATCATTCAGGACCACTCTGAAAATCAAATCTATTCAGGATAAAATCAGAACTGCTCAGAGTCGCCAGGAAAGTTATGCGGACAAGAGGCGAAGGCCTTTAGAGTTCGAAGTGGGAGATCACGTATTCCTGAAGGTTACACCAAAGTTGGGATTACGAGGCGTTTTTAGGACAAAGAAGTTGTGTCCAAGATTTATTGGGCCATTTCAGATACTTAAACGCGTCGGTCCGGCAACTTATCAGTTGGCCCTGCCACCGGCTATGTCAGGATTGCATGATGTTTTTCATGTCTCTCAGTTAAGGAAGTTCATTCCAGATCCTTTTCAACCTGTAGAGTTGGAAGCTATTGATTTGAGATCAGATTTAACGTTCCAGCCAGAACCAGAACAGATTGTCGAACGTGATGTCAAGTCCTTGAGGAATAAAGAAATTCCAATTGTCAAGGTAGTATGGAAAGGTTCTCCTGACGGTGAAGCCACTTGGGAGCTAGAAGCGGAGATGCAAAGGAACTATCAGCATCAATTTTCAGGTAAATTCTAAATTTCGAAGACGAAATTTCTTTAAGGGAGGTAGAGTGTAATATCCCACGTAGGCGCAACTTTTATCAGTGTCAGAGAGATTACGAGTAAGTAAGGGTATAAACGTAATTTTGAGTGAAAGGGGCTATAAGATTATGGCAAGGCTTTGTTATTCATTAAAACACTCCCATTCTCTCTCTAAGAAGTTGAATTTCTCTCTTTCTCTCTCTCTAAACTTGCGCCAACCTCTCCCTTTGCCTTCAGCCATCATTTTTCTTCCTTCCAAACTTCTTGGATCATAAGCAAGCTAGCTTTGGGAGAATAGAACAAGAGAAAGCTAAGGAAAAGCAAGTAAGAGGAATATTTCTCAAGTTGTGGTTTTGGATTTGAAGCTTAGCAAGATCATCATCAGTATTAGGTGAGCTCCCTAGGGTTTTAGAACCCACTCTATGTGAGTTTGAATGTGTATCTCATATTATGCTAAGTTATTGTTTTGTGCCCAATCCCAATTACTTGTCAATTCCTTGCTCAATCATGTTTGAAACTGTTTAATTGCAATAGAAAATCATTCGTAACATCTTTGGGATGCTTGGGTAACTTGGATGGAGTTAAAATAGTGAAAATGCAATTTCTGGACAAATTCTGTACTGGTAAGCTCGCTACAGCGAGCTGGAGCTCGCTACAGCGAGCTGGAGCTCGCTATAGTGAGCAAAACCATTTTTGTCGGCACAAGGTCGCTATAGCGACCGGCCTGTCGCTATAGCGAGCTCACCAGAAACAGCATTTGTCAGCTGAGCTGTTTCGGGTGATCTGGCGCGTGTAAGTGAGGTTTTTCGTAACCGTTTTCTCCAAAAACTTTATGGAATCAAAGAACACCATTTCAACTCATCCTAAGGGCCTTTAATGGGCAAAAATCATAAAGGAGCAAGGAATAGGTAACGTATGGGAAGTACAAAACAAAGGTCCGAGAACAGGAATCAATACAACTGAGTTAGTGACTCTTAGGGGTGGCATATGATGACGATATGTCAAGAACCTATGATAGGTAAGTAGGAATAGAAGTGTATTCGATTTAGAATACAAGGATAATAGGAATGTGTTATTACATTCAAGGTTCAGGTAAAGATTGTATCAGGCATGTTAAGGGTTGCTTTTCAGGGAACCCTTAACCAGGCAGTTTATAGCGTACCTTAGTAGTGGTACCAGGATATTATCAAGATTTATACACTTTATATATATATATATATATATATATGTGTGTGTGTGTGTGTGTGTGTGTGTTGATAAGTCATGGCGCAGGTACGCTTCAGATTTATTCTGAATAGGCCAGCCCGTTAGGGAGCCTACATGACGACTCTCATATATATATATATATATATATATATATATATATATATATATATATATATATATATATATATATATATTCAGGAATTTATCAGGATAAGTATATTTAATATACCAGGAATAATATTAATTATCAGGATAAACTATGTGTCTTCTGTGTTCTCGCAGTTAGAGAGCGCAGAAGGTTCCAGTATTGCTGGAATGGGCAGGGACTTTCCGCGAGGATAACCACACATAAGTTTATAGTGTGTCTTCTGTGTTCTCGCTAGTTAGAGCACAGGGGGTTTCGGATTCACCCGAAACGGGCAGGAACTTTCCGTGAGGATAACCACACACACAAGCAAGAGGAGTCCGGTGATTAGCCTATTATAGGAATTTTCACCGGTTATCAGGGGAATGTGCTCCGGGGTTGCTCCACTCGGGGGCATTCCATAAAATGAACTCAGATAATAATGTTTGTTACACGCTAACATCTAACATAATATGTATCAGTTTATACTTTATTATGTTATCAGGCAGTAAATACCATCAGGCAGGTATCAGGTGGTGATCTTAGGTATCCCCTCGATCACCAAGTTATCAGGTTATAGTCTAGTTTTAGGACTATAAAGTTATCAGGTTCAGGCAGATATAAACCCTTTATGGGTAAGGTTAAAGTTTGGCGATCATAGGATTTCCGAGATTGCCAAAAGTAGGCATGGCGACCCTAGGTTCCCTGAGGTTGCCAACAGTAGGTTGGGCTGGAGCCCACTGAGACATTATGTCTCATCCCATTCCTTTTGATGCAGGTTCACAGGTTGCACGCAGCAAGGGTAAGGAGAAAGCTTTGGACTGAGCGTGCTGATTTCCTTGTTGTTTCAGCTAATCTGTTTTCAGATTTTGTATTTTGATGTATAATTATCAGAGATGATGTGTATAAACAGTTGGATGTATTATTACTTATGTGATGTAATAATATGAGATAATTTTATGTATTGTAAATTAATGCATCCAGTACGAAATTTTAATACTCGTATAAGATCCTAGGTAATCTTTATATGGGTGTTACAGATCAAGGTGAGCTCCCTTAGATTAATACCCTTTTTGGGGTAGTTTTTGAGGTTTTAGTGAGGAAAGGAAAACTTGAATGATTAGACTTGATTTCTTGTTTGTTAGTTACCCTTTGTTGATACTTGACATGTTATGATCTTCCTAATTAAAAACCCTTAATTTTGATGTATAATGACTTGCTAGTGTTGTGAATTTGTTAAAATTCGTATTAGAACTTTCTGGAAAAGCTACAGGGCCTGGCACCACTGAGTTTATCGTGCCACGAGAGCACCCATCGTGGCATGATCATAAAGATCTGGGCACCATCGTGCCACGACAAGAGCACATCGTGCCACGACAAAAGCAGTGTGCCACCCCTTTTCTAAAATGTGTTTATGGCCAGAAAACCATTCTCACAGCGCCAGAACGTCTTTGTACATTCAGTAATGGAAGGAATGGTCATAATATTCCTTGTATTAACACGAGAGTGGTGAACGATATTTCAAACACCATTAAGGATTAATCTCAGTAGGATTCAGATGTCATTTATGACAGATGGGTAGAGTTATCCATAGGCATCAGATAAGTTAAGGGTATAGAATTCTCAGGATACCCTTGACCAGGTAGTTTTCAGGGTACCATAGTTAGTGGTACAAGGTTTCCCCAGTTACATGTACATTTATATGTACATCAGGACGTGCCTCAGCTGTTCACGTCAGAGTGACACTGATGGTACACGTAACAGTTCAGGATAATATCAGGATAATGTACAATACCAAGAATAAATACTTAATTATTTATCAGGATAAATCGTGTGTCTTCTGTGCTCTCGTCAGGTAGAGACCACAGGGGGTTCCGGATACAGCTGGAATGGGCAGGAATCTTCCGCGAGGATACCACACACACATGCAAGAGGAGTCCGGTGACTAGCCTCAAATAGGAATTTTCACCGGTTATCAGGGGAATGTGCTCCGGGGTTACTCCACTCGGGGGCATTCCGTAAAATCAACTCAGATAATAATGTTTTTACACGCTAACATCTAACAGTTAATTATCAGGAAAACATTTTAATGTTATCAGACAGGTATTAGTTATCAGGCAGGAATCAGTTATCAGGTATCAGGTAGCAGTTATCAGGCAGTGATCCTAGGTTTCCCCTCGATCACTAAGTTAGTAGATCGTAGTCCAGTTTTCATGACTACGTAATATAGCAGACTCATGCAGGTATAAACCCTTCATGGGAAAAGTTTAATGCTTGGCGATCATAGGATTCCCCGAGATTGCCAACAGTTAGTACATGGCGACCCTAGGTTCCCCGTGGTTGCCAACAGTAGGTTGGGCTGGAGCTCACTGAGACATTATGTCTCATCCCATTCCTTCTGATGCAGGTTCACAGGTAGCGCGCAGCAAGGGTAAGGAGAAGGCTATGGACTGATCGTGCTGGTTTTTAAGTTGATTCTAGTTATTGTTTATTCAGATGATGTATTATGTTGTACAGTTTCAGAGATGTTTTGTAATAGAAGACAATTGTATTGATACTCTATGTTTATGTATCATTGTTGGTTAAACTTTTGTATTGTAAATTAATGTATCCAGTACGAAATTTTAACACTTGTATAAGATTCTAGGCAATCTTTATATGGGTGTTACATCACTACACTTTTTTTAAAAAAAAACAACTCACTACTATTGTTTAGATCCGCAATTTGCTGCATTGATTTATTACATCATGTGAAAAGTAGAAATAAAATAAAATGTTTAAGTGATTGTAGTTATTTCAGAGTCAATTTGAGAATACAAATTCATTTGGCATCATTCAGTCTCATTAATCATTGATTGCATTTACCTTTTTTAATGCATTTTAGTCTTAGAAAATTGTTTACGTTTTCCACATTAATCAAGGATATTAAAATTATGTCTCATAAAATAAATTAAAATATATGCAAACCATATTTGTACTCAAATATTTTTATAATTAAAAAAGGCATAAATGTGTTGGTTTCATTAGAAAATCTTTTTAATTAGACATAAATGCGTTGATTTCTTTAACGCATTTGAGTAATTAAAAATACAAGGCATTTACGAATATAAGACATTTGTGCCTAATTAACGCATTTGTAGTCATATATGTCTAATTAATTTACCATTTCTAATTAAAAATATAAGACATTTATGTCTAATTAAAAAAGACTAAAACATTTTATAATGCATTTATTGAAATCGTTTAACTTTTTTAATGAATTAAAATAAATTGAAAATGAGTTTCTAATGAAACCAACGCTTATATTTTTAAATAAATAAATTTTTAATGTTTGCATTGAATAAAATATAGGATATTAAAATTGTGTCACATTATTATTATTATTATTATTATTATAAAAGCAAAAATACAATAGAAACTCATTTCATTAATTATTATTATTATGAAAATAAAAATATAATAGAATTCATTTCATTAATAATCAAGGGTCGCTTATCAAATTCAACAAGTTTCCATTATTTTCGTCAGTCTAATTTGTTTTTGGCTAAAATGCACTTTTGGCCCCCCAAGTTTCTAAAACTAGCGATTTTGGCCCCCCTAGTTTGAAAATCGCATTTTTAGCCCCTCAACTTTTACCCCCTTTGCAAAAGCTAGGCCCCCCCTTAATTTTGACCAGTCAATGCTGATATGGATGACATGTCACATGCTGACTGTTTAAATAGATTATTGTACATTTTTTAATTATTTAATTATTAATAAAAATTCATTTATCATTTAACTAAAAAATTGTTGAGTTTTAATAAAGATCCGGAAAATCAGGAAGAGAAAAAAGAAGATGAAGGAAAAAATGGAAAAGACGGTGGTGGTAGTGGTGGTGTTCCGCTTCTACCTCGCCAGGACACACCACACCCCGACAGAAAGGAGGGCAACAAAGCCCACCCCTGCAGGGCGTCGGATTGGATGCTCCACGAAGCCTTTCTCATCGTAACCCTTGCCTTTCTCATTATCTATTTCTTTGTTACTAATCTCTCTGTCTCCTTCTCTTTCCCTAAACTTCTATTAGAATGCCTATTCTTCCTTGGAAATATATTCCTCATGAGTGCGAGTAATGATGCAGCGGAACCATGGCAATTAGGATTTCAAGACGCAGCAACACCTATGATGCAAGGAATAATAGACTTACATCACGATATCTTTTTCTTCCTGATTCTGATTTTGGTTTTCGTATCACGGATCTTGGTTCGCGCTTTATGGCATTTCAACTATAAAAAATCCCTCATCCTCTTCTTCTTCTTGCTACAATTTTTTGGTGAAATCAAATTTCTCTTCTATGTTTCTCTCTCGTTGTTTCTCTATTTGGTTCTTCCTCTCTCTCTCCGCGACGCTCACTCTTCCATCTTTGGCTACGTTTGTTTCGATCTGTGTTCATGAAATCTTTCCTTTGACTGGGTTTTTCTGGTTGTTGATTTCAATTTATGTTTGTTGGTGTTTCGGATATGTTTCAAATCTATTGCTTTTTGGTTTCAATTTTTGTTGTTTTCTGCTTTCTAAGTAGTGACACAGTTTAGAAGGATTTTATGGATGTAAAGTTTATTTTTGAAGATTAAAGGATGCTGCATTTGTTGTTTGTGTACCATTATTTTAGTTTTGGTGTTGAAGATTGACGATTATTTTAGTTTTTGGTGTAACCATTATTTTAGTTTTGGTGTTGAAGATTGATTAAGCTTTTGATTTTAAAATAATGATAATTATTTTAAATCCAGGTTACACCCAAAAAAATCCAGGTTGATTATAATAATCATAGGTGGCAATTATTTTTTTTAAATAGTGTCCACGTCAGCGTTGACTGGTCAAAATTGAGCGGGGGCCTAGCTTTTGCAAAGGGGGTGAAACTTGGGGGACTAAAAGTGCGATTTTCAAACTAAGGGGGCCAAAATCGCTAGTTTTAGAAACTTGAGGGGCCAAAAGTGCATTTTAGCCTTTGTTTTTTGTTAGGATTTTCGTAAATAAATTTTTAATGTTTGCATTTAATTAAATATAGGATATTAAAATTGTGTCACATTATTATTATTATGAAAGCAAAAATACACTAGAAACCCATTTCATTAATTATTATTATTATTATGAAAATAAAAATATAATAGAAGTTCATTTCATTAATTACATTAATTTCATTAAATTCATTAATTGTCAAACTCACCAAATTACTTGGTGGTGCCATGTGTCATGCTAAGAATACATTTGAGGATATTCCTATGAAATACTCCTCAAATGTATAGTATATAGATGTCTAATATCTGTGCAAAGAATGGATTGAATATGCAAGTATTTTTGAGCTCTGTAGGTTGTTAAGATTATCTTAATTCGTACTTAAATGACAATGATATTGTTGTTGTTGTTGTTGTTGTTATTGTTGTTGTTATTATTATTAGTATTATTATTATTATTATGAAAGCAAAAATACAATAGAAACTCATTTCATTAACTATTATTATAATGAAAATAAAAATATAATAAAAATTCATTTCATTAATAATCAAGGGTCGCTTATCAAATTCAATAAGTTTCCATTATTTTCGTCAGTCTAATTTGTTTTTTTTAGGATTTTCGTAAATAAATTTTTAATGTTTGCATTTAATAAAATATAGGATATTAAAATTGTGTCACATTATTATTATTATTATTATTATTATTATGAAAGCAAAAATACAATAGAAACTCATTTCATTAATTATTATTATTATTATTATTATTATTATTATTATTATTATGAAAATAAAAATGTAATAGAAGATCATTTCATTAATTACATTAATTTCATTAAATTTCATTAATTGTCAAACTCACCAAATTACTTGGTGGTGCCACGTGTCATGCTAAGAATGCATTTGATGATATTCCTATAAAATACTCCTCAAATGTATAGTATATAGATATCATGTATTTGTTACAAAACTATAGTAATCGACATTGTCATTTCTTTTGGGAAAATAGAGAGGATCTCAACTCATTTTGCATGTGTCAAACAGTTGGTTTTAATTCTTTACGAGATAATAAAAAAGCAACTAGGTCATGTCAGATTTCCTTCCCTGGATTAATTGAGTAACTACAAACTATGAATACAGTGCTACTAATTACTTTGATTTCAATACCTTTGAAGAAAATAGTTAGGCCAATGTCTTGGTCACTAACTCTCTCCAATGGTTACTACTCCTAACCAATTGAAGGTTTAAGAACGCCAAAGTAAGTAACAATTATTATTAGTTTATGTCTAAATCTAATTAATAATTGAATGATTAAACCAAGTCAAGCCAACAAAGTTAGGGTTAGTAATCATTGTGACCTAATAATCTATTTATGGAACAAAGTTAGGGTTAATACTCATTGATCCTATAAAAAGCATTAAAAATGGATTAACCAAATGAAATAATAAAGTAATCGACTAAATATTCATAAAATCATTTAAAGTTACATAAACAACTAATTGCAGGGAAGTTCCTCTTTCATGACCTAACCTAGAGAGGATTAGCTACTCGCAACTTTTAAATACATATAATTAAATATGAATGAAAAAGGATCACTAGTTGATGATTCCTTGGCTTCCGAATGGCTTCAGTCGCTCCAATCCTTCTAAAATCATGTTTCTGCCTTCGTCTACTCGCAAAAGGTGTTTTCTACTGACCTAGGGGTTCATTATTCATAGGTGTTCATTTCACTAAGTTTTCGGGAAAGTTGTTTGTGATGCGAGCCTATATCTCGCGATGCGGGGCTCACAGCATGTGATGCAAGATAGATAGTAGAAATCACCTTGAATTTCCATTCTACTCTCGCGACGCGGGGCTCATAGCCCACGATACGAGGTAGGCAGTAGCTGACTCCTTGATTTATTCACTCCTTGCTAGATTTCTTCTCAGCAGAACGTCCATGATAACTATGCCCAAGCTTAATCAGTGATAAACTTGTAAAAAACATAGCATGGTTACAAAAAATATTGAAGTTGTTTTTGTTCCTTGGAGGAACACATTTTAAAATTGTTAATTTGTTTGTGTCTACCTCGACTACTTTTTCTTGTAAACGGAATCTAAGAAATCTCCTCACGGATACACCAAAATCCCATTTAATTGGATTCATTTTTAAATTGAACATCCTCATTCATTTGAATGAAGTCCTAATATGTTTTAAGGGCTGAGTTTAACCTGGGAAACCAGGTTTGCTTCCCAGCATGGGAAAGTTGAACCAGCACCCTAGATATAATATTTGTATATTCAGACGGTTCAGATTGATGACCTGCTATTTGCTTTAACTTTTTTTATCCGTGCTTTATTGTAGTTTTGTAAACGCACGGACCGCATCTAACAATAAAGCACGGTCCGTGCTTTTTTTGCACGGTCCGTGCTTTTCTTTTGCACTCTTATATTTTTGTTTAGATCTGGAATACACGATTTTTATCATAGACTGTCTACACCATATTTTTTTTCATTTCTCTTTTACACTCTTATATTTTTGTTTAGATCTGAAATTTTTTTCTTTTCTTGATCCGGAAACAATTGGTCGGATTTCCTCGCTCGCGCGTGCCCGCGAGCGCGCGCGCGCCCGTATTATAAGAGTGACTTAGAGGTTGAATTTTTTCACGATTTTTTGCAGGCATGTTTAGGACATAAAAACAACATCGCCCACAAAAAACGAGAATTTTCCGACAAGAGACGGATTAAATATGAATTTTTTACGCGCCAAAAACTCAAGAACGCGAAACAACAAAACATGCACCTAGAAAACGAATTTTGAGCTGGTTTTTTGCAGATCCTCTATATGTATTTTTATAGAGGTGTCTGCAAAAAACCAGCTCAAAATTCGTTTTCTAGGTGCATGTTTTGTTGTTTCGCGTTCTTGAGTTTTTGGCGCGTAAAAAATTCATATTTAATCCGTCTCTTGTCGGAAAATTCTCGTTTTTTGTGGGCGATGTTGTTTTTATGTCCTAAACATGCCTGCAAAAAATCGTGAAAAAATTCAACCTCTAAGTCACTCTTATAATACGGTCCGTGCTTTTTTTGCACGGGCCGTGCTTTTTTTTGCACGGTCCGTGCTTTTTTTGCACGGTCCGTGCTTTTTTTTGGATTTACAGGTTTGGACTGCCACCTGTGGGTGCTGCTTCAACTTTCCCATGCTGGGAAGCAAACCTGGTTTCCCAGGTTAAACTCTAAGTGGTCTATTTTTTATTTTGATTTGACCACAACATTATCAATGTATATCTGCACGAAATCATCCATGAAATCATGAAAAATTAAATTCACAGTTCTTTAATATGTAGCCATTGCCTTCTTTAATCCAAATGACATTACATTGTAGGGATTTAAAAGGGGTTTTTCAAAATTTATTGATCCTCTTATCGGAAAAACCCCAAAAAATGGATCTTGATTATATCATTAATCACAAATCAACACATGTTTAAACACTTTAAGGATTATGTGTTTACCTCTTGAAGCGCATAACCTTTCTAGTAGATTCGTTTTTTTATCACAAGCAAAGCAAAGTAGCGATGTCTCTATTCAGTCCACACAAACAGAACTTCTCCAATGACCGGTGCTAGCCAATTCAAACGGAGCTTCAGAGAGAATAAGGTTTAGAGAGCGGTGATTAGGGTTTATAAACTTCTTGAATTAGGTTAAGTGTTTAAATTATTTAATGCTTCAACACAACGGTTCTATTTTGTAAAATCACTTGTGTGGTTAGCAAGCCAAACACTTAAATACACCCTACTTTAAGGTGCACCATAGTTCACTTAAACTCACCGTAAGTTACGGTATACCGTGTTTCTCTATTTTTGTAAATTAAATAATAAGTTATATTTAATTATTTAATGACTAATAAGTCTCACTTATTATTTTATAAATAAGTCGTACTTATTTATTTCTCTCATCTATCTGTCTTTTATGTGTGACCCTATAAGTTCTCGTAACGAGAATGTCACGTGATTTGACAAACCTTTCTGTGATAATGATTATGTGTATAATTACCTTTTTTCCATAATATATAATTACATTATTATCATATGTTAATTATTAAGAAAAATGAAACCAACATAAAAGAAGATGTTAAGAGATGCAGAGTCGAGCATTTTTGTTTAATAGGTTCCATAACATCTGTATGGAAGGTTGATAAAACTTTTTTAGTAAATATAATAAATAAATAATATGTATTAGTGGATATATGTAATATGCATGAAGCCATGAACTTAGTGGGGGCACATGTCCACAGAGAGAGTTATACGTGGCTCTCTGCCATTGGTGACAAGTCAAGTGGTAAACATAATTATTTTGATATCTTTTTAACATTTTTTTCTATTGAGTGAATCTCATCTAAGCTTTACACTTTGAAAATGAATCTCATAAAAATTGGTGATATCCACGGGGTTTCACCCAATAAAAATGTGTGGTAAAAAAGTGTTAGAAAAATAGTGTTCTTAACATTTATCAACTTTTTATACAATACTACTATTTATCAAAATATTTACTTGAATGGGGAGTTTAGTAATAATAGCCAAACCGCAAGACACCTTGTATAAACTTAAATCCAGTTAAATAAAAAAAAATATCTTGTTTAGTTATGTGTTAAGGTTTCTTTTCGTTTGCTAATCAACAAAAATTTAAAATACCTTTGTCAACTACATTGCCAACTAATTCCTCAAGGCTTTAATTTAAGCATTCAAAGTTTCAACTACACATATCAACAAGGCATTATTCAATTCATTAATTCTAGAACTTGTAACTCCCCACTTTGCCTTGTTAATTAGAGACTCATTTTTTATTAGCAAAAATAAAAAAGAGACTAATTTTTATAACTATCAACATCAACGTAAGCAAAGTGTTGCATATACACGTCACTTTCCTAGTCTTCTAGTGTAATAATTCATTCAAGATCATAACCATATAAAAAAAATATTGGATTTTAAACCAAGAAATATTGGATATTTTTATACATATAATATGATATATGAGATGCAACCAAGAATTTTCAACCCTTCTTCCGCGTTGTTATTAACTACCCTTATGGAGAGCATGGCACCAATGGGTCCTTCTCTTTTACTACTTTTCTTGACCCATTCAATAGGCTAACACAAGAAATTAGTAATTTCTAAGGTTTCACATTAGAAAAGGTCAATATTTTCATCCCCAATTTGATGGTTCTTCACCTTTTTTCTAACACAAGAAAGTACTAATATAAATATACCATATTCTTTTAGGCCAAAAAAAAAAAAAAGGACCCACATTGTAGAAAACACATTAATCATCCTCTTTTCCTTCTCTTTTCTTCATAATAAATACCACCTTCCTCTCACCTTCATTTTTGAGCATGCCCCTTTCGATTTTCACACACATCACTCTATCTTTCATCCCTTATATCCCCTACTCACTCATCACATCCTCAACAATCCCACTCAAATTTCAAAAAAAAAACTAATATCTTTTAGTTCTCCATTTGGCATTTCATTAGCTTTACCACTTGGCCTATTTTATCAACAAATTTCAAAATCCTTGTTCTTCATACACTAGTAGTATAGTGCCTATTTTACCAAATAACCCTTTCTTGTGCTATTATAATTTTTTTTCAAAAAAAATGAAAGAGAACATTAAGTGTGAAGAAATTGGTCTCATTGGTGAACTAATGCAAGGTGAGGAGCTAGCAAAGAAGCTTTATGACCAACTTTTCTCTCCATCATCACCATCATCAACATCTTCATCAACATCATCATCAACATCAACTTCATCACATGTAGCAAATGAAGTCTTAATTGACAAATTAATTTTGTCCATTGAGACAGCAATAACCACGGCAAAGGGTAATGAGGGAAAAATTAAGACAAACAATGTCAACATGATGGATTCTCATTGGTCAAATGGAAGCCCTAAAAGTGAGGTCCAAGACTCAAAGTTCAAGCACAAACATGTGTCCAAGAAAAGGTATATTGGATTAAATTACAAAATTAGTGTTTCCTTTTGAACTTGGTGGTGAATTTTCAAGGTTCATTTTTTTATAGGAATTTTTTTAATTGATTTTTTTCCAAGGTTTCATTATCTGATTCTTTGAATTTTTGTGGTGTAGAAAAACCGTGCCTAAGTGGACAGAGCAGGTGAAGGTTTACTCTGGAACAGCACCTGAAGGGTCTGTGGAGGATGGTTATAGCTGGAGAAAGTATGGACAAAAGGATATTCTTGGAGCTAAGTTTCCAAGGTAACAATCATTTTTTTACGTCATCTATATTTCTTTTGTGCAAACATATGCATAATGCATCTTTAAACTCAAAGTAAATTTGACAAAACTATTGTAAGAGTTTTGTCACTCATTATGATATTACCCGACTCGATAGATTAATATATATAATTGCACGCAAAGAATATTATGATACTAAAAAATAAATTTAATTACTTTTGCTTGAGGTACCGATAAAACCCCATGCAGCAAAGAAATTTTTTCATCAAAGTTTCTATTTCTAAAAGTGAAAGTTGTAATGTTTGTCACCTGGATATTATGATAAGAAAAAAATTATTTGTTACCTTTTTTTATTATATAGGAAATTTTTTGATTGGTGCAAGTGGCCTTGGGTACCCCACCCACTCACTAAAATATCATTGGCCAATCAACCCATAATGTCTAAAATAAGAGGGAGGGAAAATAAAAAAAATACTACTATCAAATAATGGGAAAGAAAGGACAAAATGCTTTTAAAAAGACTATGAAAGTTATCCAAAGGACAAAGTTAGAAAGATTTAATTCTGGTAGGTGTACTAATGTGTTATTACTGAGGCAACGTGCACTGTACTAAAAGATAAGGACATTGGAGAAATTTAACAATTTAATTAATCAAGTTGCTTGTACTACTTGTTTACCATTCATGCACCAATTTAAGTTAGCATTAAATACTATAGCATGTTAGCCAAATTCACTGTTATAGACAAACATCATTACATGTACTACTATTCACACAATTATGGAATCATTAATATAAATTCAGACAATTATGGAGCCATTAGTTTAAATTGTCAGATTAAGTTCAAGACAGTTCACATTTTGAACTAAATTTACTAACCTAAAGTCAAAATGTAGGTCATCTTATCATAACAAGATGATGTGCCTGATTTCCTAAAAAAAGAAGATGATGTGCCTGAATTAAATTTGTGATTCACTAAAGATAGAAACTTTAGATTTCATTGGAGATTTCAAATAGGGGAAAGAAAAACACAAACATTCAAATATAAATATTACTAGGGAATTTGAGGTTCGAACACTTGCCCCTACATTTCAATGTCCATGAAACTACCAACTAAACTGCATTTACATGATTATTTTAATACCCTTCTTTTAATTCTTTAATAATTTTGCACACACACTAAAACTTAGTATAAACCTTTAACACTACTTTTTTTAAAACAAAATTGGAAGTGCAGGGCCATCAATACCACATAAATTTTTAATATCGTTTTTTATATTTCCTACATGAGCATAGAATCTAAGGAAATTTTGTCATTCTTATTTTTCTTCTATTTTATTTATTTTTTCTATTGAAGCAAAATGTTTTAATATTTATCTGACAAATAGTGATTTGCAATGCAGAGGATATTACAGATGCACACATAGACAGGCACAAGGTTGTCTAGCTACTAAGCAAGTGCAAAAATCAGATGAAGATGAAATGATATGTGAGATAACCTACAAAGGAAGACACACATGCACCCAATCTAACAAGACACTCCCATCAAAAACAAAGTTGAAATTTGGACAAAATAAATCACAACCCAATCAAAACATTCAACCACAACAAGAGAAAATACAATCACCCCTAGAAAAAAAATTCTCTTTTGACAACAAGGAGGATATATTTCAATCATTCAATTTTTCCTCTCCATTAATAGGATCTGAAAATGAAGATAGCAACATATTTTTAGAGACCATGATTGAAAACAATTTCATGGAAAATGAGGATAACAGTATATTCTCAGAATCAAACATTTTCAGCTTGTCGCTATTGGATTTGGACAGCACTGGACTAGGCCCAAGTGAGAGTAACATCACTGAGATGATTTCAGGCCCAAATTCTATTGTCAATTCCCCAATGGATTTAGATATCTATAATGACATAAATTTCGACATGGATTTCTCTATCAACACACAATAACTTTACTATTGATGAATAGTAACACTTAGAAATTTTGTGCATGGATTAACTTGTGAGTTTTGTAGATCAAGATTAGTAAAATGGAAAAGAGGAGGATTACAATATGTAGTAATCATGTTTTGTGTGTCCAAAAAAAAAACAATGAAACTTCCTTCCCATGTTAGTTAGGAGAGTTTTTTTGGGTATTGTAATGTGAAAATATTTTGTATTTTGTAGGTGCCTATTGTATTTCACTATTTTGAGGTTTCTCTGTTCTGTTGTAACCTAGGCAGCCATCTATCATGTCTTCTTTTGTTCAAGCAGAAGAAGAAATTGTGAAATAAATAGTTTTTGGTTTACCCTGCTGTCTAAAGTTGTTATTAATATGTCATTTCACCAAAGAAAAGAAACACAATAATGTTATGTTGACACCCTTTTTTCCCTACCCTCATTAAATACCTCATGTGAAAGGACATTTTAGTAATTCCACCCCATGTGAAAGAGAGTGTTAGGTGGGGTGGTGAGGGTCACATGGCCACGTGTCACATTTATGTGTGGTGGTAGAAGAGGTGTGTGCCACCTATGGTGTTCAGCGTATCACCACTCAGAAAAAATTATAATCAATATCTTCCTTGATTGTCAGTTCGTCGGGGATTTTGGAAGTCTGGACGTTGCTGTTGCCTAATACTTTGTGTGTATGGGTCAATTTCCTCACCAATAATTTATTTTGCTATTGATGGATTTAGTGCCTTCTTGTTGTATTCCCTTTAGAAATTTAGCTTTAAACTCGAGTTTCGACGTATCTTTCGTGGTGCTACTCTGTTTGAGTTTAGCCTGAGTCTATACTTTGACGAAGATGTAACCCGATGTTGGGTCTATGCACAGACTTAGGAGCTTTCCTTTCGGGCGATCTTCGTTGGGGACTTTGCGGTCCAAACATGAAAGTGTCAATAATAATGAGGGATCTTCTTGTAGTTCGTCTAGGTCTGCTTGAGGACGGCCTGCCTTTTGCCAAAGGGTGACTCCTCTCGACCCCTTGCAAGGGATTTGCCTTTCTGTGAAGGTGTACTATGTTCAAGGGGGATCCTTTGTTGTACAATGGCTAACTGTAGAGTGGGGCTCTCCGGAAACCCACTTCTCTACTTAAGATTACTATTCTTTTTTCGGATGTGTGCATTTGAAGTGATGTTGGGGTGCGGAAAGCTCCTCTCCTATTGAAAATTCTCCATCCACTTGTGTTTATTCTTCACACGATGTGGTCTTTTGTTGGGCAATTGCTTTATAGGTGACTCAGAATTAACCATAACTCCTGATCTCACAAAACTTATTGAGAGTCACGACTCGGTCTTTGTTTTTTGAACAGGAGTGTAACTCTCAATCGACTTATTTTCAAAGGTTGAGCAATATAAGGAGCATATAGTGCAATCACCCTTTCATTGAGTTGTTGAGGTTTATATGAGCCAACTAGAGAAGTGCTAGGAACATTATTTTCAACACTCTCTCTAACATTCATTTTTTTATTCGTTGAAATCAATTTTGGTCATACACTTTGAAAATAGATCCCACATAAAGTGGTGAGACTCATATTGATTTCACCTAATAAAAGAGTAGTGTTAAATAGAGTGTTGAAAAAGGAATATTTCTAGTACTCCTCGAGCCAGCTATATTAAGAGACAATTCCTCTGGTCCCATATTCACATTTTAACCCAGTTGCATATCAGGACAAATTTAAGCATCATTTTGAGAATAATCAAGGAAAAAGAAAAATGGACACACAAATACATGTCAAATTAAAGAGAAGAGTTTTATTCATTTCTCTCTCTTCTCTTCTTTTTCCCACCATTTTAAACATCATTATCCTCTTAACTTCTTAAACTTTGGTCTAAAGTTATTTGACATTTCCATCCCTAAAGGTAGAGAATCCTTGTCTTGACATACAATATTACTAATTTACTTTTGATTCAATTTTTATTGCTCATGGTGACTGTTGGTTATTTGAATGTTGGCTACATGTTTGGTAAAATCAAAATGTGCAAGCAATGCGTCTTCAGTAGCTAATTTGTGTCTTCAGAAGCTGGAAACTGGATTTCAGAAGCTGGTACTGTTCATCAGAAGCAGAACTGGTCTTCAGACGCTGGTACTGTTCATCAGACGCAAAACTGGTCTTCAGACGCTGTTACTGTTCATCAGACGCTGAACTGGTCATCAGACGCACTGTTCAGACGTTGACTTTTGTTGACTTCAGAAGCTGCCTTCAGACGTTGACTTTTGTTGACCTTCAGACGTTGACTTCTGCGTCTGAATTCTGTTAAATCTCTCACAGTATCTTTTGATGATTTGTTTGAAGATTTATTGAGGCTACTGTTTCTAGAAGGCTGATTATTTTGCGAGAAGATCTTTGTTGAAGATTGGTTTCTTTTATTGATGAATATATTTTCAAAGGAATCTTTGCAAAATATAATTCAGAAATATATGTGCTTCTATTTGCTTCTAAAATAATTCTGGGAATATATCTTTGAAGATTTGGTTCAGAATTATGTGAGCTGCTGAAGACTATATAAGGAGGACGTTGCTATTGAAGAACTTACTCATCTCAAGAATTAAAAGAGTCTTAGTGTTTTTGAGTGTGTGATTTGTTGCTCTGTTTTTGTGCACCACTCATCTGTTAGAGTTGGTTGTTTGTTTTTGAGTTGTAATCACTTAAAACTTTTAAGCACAAGTGACTGTTTTTATGTTTTGAAGAGTGTCTTCAACATAGTTGTTTTGTTTAGAGTCTGATAATCACTGGGGCGGTGATTGACTGAGGGAAGTAAGAGGGGTTTCTTATATCTAGGAGTTCCTAGGTAGAAATTTCACAGGTAGTGATTAAGTGAGAAGGGTCTGTGAAACAGACCCTGTTGTCATAGGGGCTGTGAAACAGGGGCTGGGTCATAGGACTTTCAATTGATACTATCTTAGTGGATTTCCTTCCTGAATTGGTATTCTCCAGATGTAGGTGAAGTTTGCACCGAACTGGGTTAACAAATAACTGTGTTCTTTTATTTTCTGTCCTTATTTTGCTGCTTCTGAACTGCTATTTTCATACTCTGTTTTACGGTTCAGAACCAGTACCAACCAGAATTTAAGTGACATTTAAATATGCTTGTTTCTTTTGATCAAAATTTTGAACTTGTTGGAACTTTTATTTGCATGTTTACTTTTAGTTATATTGAACTCCTCTGATGGTAGCAAGGTTTAACTCGTAAATGATAAAACGATATAACAAAGTAAACAAAAGAGTCTAGCGTGATCCTTAAGATATTGAAGCAAATACTTAAATAATATAATAAGAGTTACTTCTATGGCTAGCTAATAAGTTCGAAAAAATGTGGCGTGTAAGAAGACCAACCCCGCGAAAATTGACCATGGTTGAACATTGTTTCGGGTCGGCTCAAAGGCAAGGTGGTCAAAGCCCTTGCTTTAGATCTTGAGAAGTAAAAAAAGTAAAATCTAAAATCATTTAGTTCTTGAGAAGTAAAAATCTAACTTCTCTCCTCTAAGTGCCGGGTCTCAAACCGAGTTTCTCGAATTTGAAGAGAGAAACTCTCAACCAAGTGACCTCTAGGGAGTTTGTCAAATACCCTTCTAACTTCTCAAGAACTAAAGTAAGGGTTTTGGTCACTTATCTTAAGAAGTAAAACTCTAAAAGCCTCAAAGAAACAACGCAAATACCCTTGCCTCAAACAATTTCCAGTATAACTTTCGGTATAATTAAACAATTTTCTGCCCCCATCACTCCTGTCCACGGTCCTAGGATCAAATCTGCTTTGTTGCCTTTTAACCTTGATGTTATGCGTCGCGGTGATTTTTGGATATCAAGCTATTAATTAGCGTTGACTCGCAATTTTAAGTTCACCACCGATCTTTTATTTTTTCCGAGGAAAAGGGGGAAAGTTCGAAAAACCCTATTTTTTAGAGATCAAAGGTCCGGGGGTTGGTTACACAAAGGGAAGGTATTAGCACCCTAAACGTCTATAGTACTCTATAGAAACCTCTTGTTTTTATTTATCTTTATGCTAAACTGATTATTTGTTTGTAAATAAATGTTTAAGTGTAGAAGAGACTAAAGTGATGAGTTTAAAAGAAAGGAAAGTATTTTTGTTATTTTGTTGATTTGGAAAGACAAAGTCTTTTGCTTACATACCCGAATGAGATCAAAATCATGTAGTTCGGGGTAAAAAGCCGAGTGATTTGTTTTGATTGATTTTAAAGTTTTAAAAATGTTTTTGAGAAGATAAGAAGCCGAAAAGGTATAGAATAATAAAAAAAAGTGATTTTGATTGATTTTAATTGAAGAAAAAGTTTGATTGATTAAGATTTGATTAAGAAAGAAAAGGCACTTGGTTTGAAAACCAAGGTTGATTTTTTGGGATTTTGATTATATGAAATGTTTTTTTTATTTTTGACTATTTGACTTTCTTTGTGAAAATTTTGATTAAATCCTAAGGTCCAGAGGCTAAAGTATGCTGAGATAATCTAAAGCGCGCCGGATCCCTCAAAATGACGTTGGATCAAGTGAGGGTCCCTTTCCTCGGATACGGTCATTATTACATTTTTATCGTTTTAGACATAAAGCGGAATAAATAAATGTGAGTGTCATTGCAATATACTCATTTATATTTACATTGTACCTAAATACATTCTAATAAAATAGAAAATGACAAAATAATAAATAAAATTGCAAATGCATTAAAATAAATATACTAAAAAGTAAATAAACAAATAAAAATGCATGAAATGCAAGACAATAAATAAATATGTTGCATAAAATAGATAAAGAAAATAAAAATGCATGAAATGCAAGACAAAAAAATAAATATGTTGCATAAAATAAATAAAAGAATAAAAATGCATGAAATGCAAGACAAAAATAAATATGTTGCATAAAATAAATAAAGAAAATAAAAATGTATGAAATGCAAGACAAAAAATAAATATGTTGCATAAAATAAATAAGGAAAATAAAAATGCTTGAAATGCAAGACAAAAAATAAATATGTTGCACAAAATAAATAAAGAAAATAAAAATGCATGATATGCAAGGCAATAAAATATATATGTTGCATAAAATAAATAAAGAAAATAAAAATGCATGATATGCAAGGCAATAAAATAAATAAAGAAAATAAAAATACATGATATGCAAGGCAATAAAATAAATATGTTGCATAAAATAAATAAAGAAAATAAAAATGCATGATATGCAAGGCAATAAAATAAATATGTTGCATAAAATAAATAAAGAAAATAAAAATGCAAAGGAAATAAAGTAGAGAAAAAAAATGTAAAGGAAATAAAATAAAAGAGAAAGGGAGGGAGAGTAGAGAAGGGGAGGTGCAGAAAGAGAGCAGACAGAAGAAGAAGGAGGAAGAAGATAGGTTGTGCCAAGCCCAATGGGCTGAAGAAGGGAAGAAACCAGACTGGTTCGGTCTGAGAGAACCGAACCGGTTCAGTATCTATAAAAAGTCCAACCCACCGGTTTTCTTTCATTTCTCAACATCTTTCTCTCTCTTCCTCTTCTTCTCCCCTTCTTTCTCTCTGACCTCTCTCTTCTCAAAGCTACCGGAAACCTGCTCCGGCGCGGCGACTGCCGACGGCACCACCGCGCCGGAGTAAATTTTTACTCCTTTTTAAAACTTCTTTATATTTTCAAAGATCTTTACTCACGCTCTACTCGGATCCGAAGTTAGTTCTCTGGAAAACTTTTCTGAAAAGTCTAGATCTAGGATTGAAAAAAAGTGAAAAGAGAACTACCTTTCCTAAGCTTTGATTCGGTTCTAGGCTTATTTTGGTTTTTGATTTGGTTATTGATTTACAATGTTGATTTTGGTTTGTGACCGGTTTGATGGGTTTGTGGTTATTGATGGATTTGATTTTGGTTTGTGATCGTGAATCTGTGATTCAGATTTGTACTTGAGGTGCTTGTGTTTGTTTTTTAGTTTTTGTACTGTGATGGCCGAATTTGATTATGTTGGTGGTTGCTGGTGGTTTGTGCGGTGGCTGATGGTGGTTCTGACTCACTGACTATTCTGACTGTACTGACTGATTATTGGTGTACTTGGCTCTGATTGAGATCCGTGAATAGTACCATTAATGATACTATTTATAGGACCAATTAGGGTTGGTGAAAAAAGACTTGGACAAAAATGCCCCCTGGACTGTATTTGACTAAAATTGACTAAAATAAAAAATAAAACATAAAAAACAATAATAATAAGAAACGAAAATAATTAAAAATAGAAAATAAAAGACTAATATTAAAAACTTAAAAAAAAGTAAAAACTAAATAATAAAAGTAAAAATAAAAAAGAAAAAAATAATAAAAATAAAAACTGTCGCCTTCGAAAAAACAAAAATGAGGTATTTTAAAATACCTCTCTGCCGAAATTTCGTCTGAAGCGACGAAAATTTCCGGCTTAAAAAGACGAGAAAAACAAAATGAAAATGGGTCAAAAATGGGGTATGACAGATGCCCCTATTTAAGTTTCTTCGTTACGGAGATTTAAAAGTGAAATTTTTAATTCGACGGGTCGAATAGACTTAAATACAGAGTACACCATTTTTGACCAATTTCAACTGCAAAATGCTATGAATGCAATGTTATGAATGCGATGCTATAAATGCAATGCTATGCATGCAATGTTGTGAATGTTCGCGATGCAGGTATGAATGCAAGACGGCAAAGATGACTCGACTCGGGATAGCAAAACAAAAGGATATCCGAGTCTGTTAAAGAACGGGGTCTGACTCCACTGGGGATAACATGGTTTCACTAGGGATAAATGTCAGCTATTCGGGTTATTGCCGAACTAGCCAACTGACGACAAGAAACAAAGGTAAATGTTGGTTGTTCGGGTTATTGCCGAACTAGCCAACTGACGACAAGAAACAAAGATAAATGTCAGCTGTTCGGGTTATTGCCGAACTAGCCAACTGACGACAAGAAACAAAGATAAATGTCAGCTGTTCGGGTTATTGCCGAACTAGCCAACTGATGACAAGAAACAAAGGTAAAGGTCAGCTGTTCGGGTTATTGCTTAACTAGCCACTGACGACAAGAAACAAAAATAAATGTCAGCTGTTCAGGTTATTGCCGAACTAGCCACAAAAAACAAAGATAAATGTCAGCTGTTCGGGTTACTGCTGAACTAGCCACAAGAAACAAAGATAAATGTCAGCTGTTCGGGTTACTGCCGAACTAGCCACAAGAAACAAAGATAAATGTCAGCTGTTCGGGTTAGTGCCGAACTAGCCCCAAGAAACAAAGATAAATGTCAGCTGTTCGGGTTACTGCCGAACTAGCCACAAGAAACAAAGATAAATGTCAACTGTTCGGGTTACTGCCGAACTAGCCACAAAAAACAAAGATAAAGGTCAGTTGTTCGGGTTACTGCCGAACTAGCCACAAGAAACAAAGATAAATGTCAGCTGTTCGGGTTACTTCCGAACTAGCCACAAGAAACAAAGATAAATGCAGCTGTTCGGGTTATTGCCGAACTAGCCCCAAGAAACAAAGATAAATGTCAGTTGTTCGGGTTACTGCCGAACTAGCCACTGGCGACAAGACAAGATAAAAGATGCAAAGTTGTTCATTAAAGAACTGTCACTTGGCATAAAGAGGGTGACATCTCTGGACAAGACACACTGGGAATGACACCTGGGAAAAAAGATGGTTCCAAATTGTTCATGATTGATTGATATGAAAAGATAATTAAAGCAAGACTCAGGGTGGTTAATGCAGCCATGTATGAATAATGTTGTTTGTATGTTGTATGCATGAATATGTATATGCATGAATGTATGTATGATAGTATGACTTGTATGACCTGTATGACTGTATGAAGGATTGACTTGTGTTATTGTATGATTGATGAACTTGACGAAACAAGATTTGGACAGGTAAGATGGAAAGTGGACCGACGCCGCATTACAAACACTCTGTAATCTTCATTGGGGATGATGCCACTGGGGACATATCAAAATGCTGACGGGGTAAAGCCCGACATATGCAGCAACTGATGTGGAGTAAACACTTCCTGGGGAGAGCGTGCTAATCCAAAAACCTGGTAGAAGAACTGGTGCTTCTGTGGTCATGCTTATCGTTTGTTTTTTTTTCTTTTTTCTTGAATCCCTAATTTTTGTCTGGACCGCCTTTTCAGGTTTTCAGCCCACCGGAAAAATATTCTTTTATATGCCCCTAATTTTTGTCTGGACCGCCCTTTCGGGTTTTCGATCCACCAGGACGCTTATTTTTGCCTAAGCCGCCCTTTCGGGTTTTCAACTTACCGAGCTCTTTTCTTTTTCTCTTTTCCTTTTTTTTCTTTTTTTTTTATATATTTTTTGTTTTAAGCAATTGACCAAGTTCAAAACTGCAGAGTTTATCCGTTCTCAGGATAGCTGTTGACGCACCCTTCACTTATTCATGAGTTGAGAGAAAATGTGTTTGTTGTTTGTGCTTTCCAAAAGATATGAAAAAAGATTTATGATTTTGAAAAATATTTTGCTTCAAGTACTACCATCAAAAATAGAAAAAAATAATTTATAAACAGAATAAATGGGAATTCCAAATAAAAGGCACAGACTCAAATTTATTTAATAGGAGTGTGGCCCGCCAATGGCGTGGCTCCATGGATTTCACAAAGTTTGGAAAATGGTAAATATAAGGGGAAGGTACATTGAACACAATAACCGCTATTCTCCCCAACAACTTTGAATTCCATTGTTTGGATGCTTCAGATTCAGAGTCTCTTTGACATTTAATGTGCCTCAAGTGAGTAAAGGCCAACCCAATGCAGTTACTTTGTCTTTTGATCCTTAATTTTTGCATAGATCGCCCTTTCGGGTTTTCGACCTATCAGGATGATTATTTTTCTGTTTTATGTCTCTAATTTTTGCCTGGACCGCCCTTTCGGGTTTTCAGTCCACCGAGACGCTCATTTTTACCTAAGTCGCCCTTTCGGGTTTTCGACTTACCGAGATGTTCTTTTATTTTTTAGACAAAGTATTTCTTGACTGCATCGGTGTTCACAGGACGGGGAAGCTCATCATCATCCATAGTCGCAAGAGTCATTGCCCCACCGGAGAAAGCTCTCTTGACGACATATGGGCCTTCATAGTTAGGCGTCCATTTGCCCTGGAATCGGGTTGAAAAGACAAGACTTTCTTGAGCACAAGATCTCCTTCTTGGAACACACGGGGACGAACTTTCTTGTCAAAAGTTTGCTTCATCCTCTTTTGATATAACTGCCCATGACACAAGGCATTCATGCGCTTTTCTTCAATCAAATTCAACTGATCATATATATTTTGACACCATTCAGCCTCTGACAATTTGGCCTCCATTAGAACTCTCATTGACGGGATCTCGACCTCTACGGGGAGTACTGCTTCCATGCCGTATACTAAAGAGAAAGGGGTTGCATCTCATGCTAGTCCTGTAGGTGGCTACCATCTTCTGCACTATCTTCTTGATGTATTTTTTTTGTTTTTCTTTTCTTTTCTTTTTTTTTTCGCTTTTTTGTTTTTTTTTTTGCAGCTTCAATGACACCATTCATCTGGGATTTGACCAGGAATACTGTAATGGCAGTTCTTCGGAACCCAAGTTAATCATTTCCAGTGCTTCTTCACGAGGCTGAATGGCTTTCCTTTCATACACTAATAACCGAGAGATATTTTCGAGAATCCGTTCATCCTCCTCCTCTTCAGCTTCATAAACAGGGAACTCAAAGTCGGGAGAGAGCATAGGGTTACAGTGTTCAACGGGTTTATTGGTGTTTAAGCTTTTTATATGATTCATGATTAGTTTTAGTAAACAAGTAAATACAAATATTTGGAAATTGATTAAAGAAAAATAAGTTCTTTTGGTTTTTTGTGTTACCATTTTCCAGAAAAAAAAATATAAAAGGACAAAGTCGAGGACAAAACGACTTTTTATTTAATGATAGAAATGCATGAAGCAAAAAGCCCTACAAAAGCTCACTTTCGTCTCGGGCGGAACGAAAGGAAATTTTTTAAAAACAAAAAACAAAAAGCGAAAACAACAAACTGTTATTTGGAAAAAGGAATAGCGAAAGGAACATCAACAGCGATCCAATTGCGGTAAAATCTGCCATGTGTCACAAAATTATCTGCCACCTTTTCAAGATTGTCTTCAACAGGGTGAGCTTCTGAACAATCTTGCACCAAATTAACGAATGAGGTACCGTGATCCGGTAGTGGATTAGCTTTCACATTGGGGTTCGAATCTCTGAAGGACAGGATATTAGCCTGGATAAACTTCTGGACTTCAGCTTTCAAGGCGTAACAGAGCTCAATGTCATGACTGGGTGCCCCTTGATGGAAAGCACAAGAGAGATCAGGTCTATACCACCTTGGCAACCTTTTCAGGTACCTGAAGAGGTGCCTTAGTTTGAACAAGATTTTTATCAAGCAAAGCGGGGAGCAATTCTGCATACGCCATCGGGATTGGATCAAACTGTGATATCAACTGGAGCCGATTCTGTTGGGTGGACTGTTGGGGAGCCTGTTGTCGAGGCTGTTGTTGATACTGTTGCTGAGGCTGCCTATGGGCCACCATACTTACCTCTTGCTATTTCTTTCCTGAGAAGCCATTCCCAAACTTCTTGGTACTGCTGGCAGCAAAAGTACTTTCCATAACTAAATGTCCTTCTCGGACTCCTTCCTCCAGACGCATTCCCATGTTAACCATCTCCGTAAAATCCGTCGGCGCACTGGCGACCATCTTCTCATAGTATATCTGGTCAAGAGTCTTCAAGAAGATTTTCATCATCTCTTTCTCTTCTAAAGGCGGGACAATTTGAGCAGCCACTTCTCTCTAGCGTTGGGCATACTCTTTGAATGTTTCCTTGTCCTTCTGAGTCATAGCACGAAGTTGGTCCCGATCCGGGGCCATGTCCAGGTTATACTTGTATTGGTGGATAAAAGCCTCGCTAAGATCGTTGTAAGTGCGGATGCTAACACTGTCAAGATTCATGTACCATTTCAAGGCAGCACCAGTCAGACTGTTCTGAAAGAAGTGGATAAGAAGCTTGTGGTTGTCAATGTACATAGACATCTTTCTCGCATACATCACTAGATGGCTGCGTAGACATGTATTCCCCTTGTACTTTTCAAAATCAGGGACCTTGAATTTGGGCGGTATTGTGATATTAGGAACCAAACAGAGTTCGCGGGCGTTCTTCCCAAACAAGTCTTTTCCCAGGAGAGCTTCAACTTCCCGTTGCATCCCGTCAAATCTTTCTTGGAGCTCATCCATTCTATCGAAAGCTCCAACACTTTCAGCATGTAAGATAGGGTCCGCCTCTTGTTGAACAGTGTGGATAAGTGGTGCTGAATATGTTGCAGCTGCTTGTGAGAACGACAGGCCGAGCTGAGGAGACGGTACCGCCTGCTGGACAAGTGGAGTTGAAGTTTCAGAGAAAATGGGATGAGACTCTTCATTGGATGGGAAAGGTATCCCCCATGGGTAAGCTCTAGACGTGCCGGGCGGTGGAGTAAACACAGTAGAAGTTGGTAAAGCAGACGAGATTGGCTGTTCAAAAGTAGTGACATCAGGCTGAGGAATTGACGTCTGAGCTTGAGAAGCTAGCAAAGCGTTCACCATGGAGGTCAGCTTCTCCATTCCTTCCCGGAGATTGGCCACCTCTTCCCGGAGGTTCTGGTTTTCTTGCTCTAACAGATCCATTCTTTTTCTCGGATGTGCTTGAGTGTTGTGAATGCGAGTAGGCTTGTAATGAATACGCCGTGCCACTTTCTTTGACGGCGGCAGATTAACCTTTTGTGATGAAATAAAAGATGAGACTCGATTTAGAAACCATGAATGCAGTATGATGCATGATTTATGCTTATGCAAAATTCATAAGAAATAAAATATTACAGACAATCCCCTTGTCGAAGTAATTGTAAACATCATAGTTCGAAAATTCGTTGAGAAATAAAATATTACAGACAATCCCCTTTTTAGGAACAAAGAAATGATATGCTTAAAAGTTCATCAATAGAAATCTTGAAAAAGACCCCGATATCTCAAACTTGAGGATGCCAAGTGATCTCCCATAACGAGCTCGAAAAATCCTTCGGACTAGTCACTAAAGATCCTAGCTTCCTTAAGTTTGTCAAATCCGAGCTTTTGAGTTGTACTTCTGAGTGTTCCTCTTTATGAAGTTCATTCCTACGATGTTTACAACAAAACTTGTCTAAGTCCTTCGATACTTGATGGAAAAATATTTATGAATGAATGCATGCATGCATGATTATGCTAAAGAGCGGAGAAAACATGGTGAGGTTAAGTCCATAATGTTGGAGTCAAAGGGTAAACACACCATTTGGTAAGGACTATGGTTTCATATGTACCTGTATCACGGGTTCTACCAAGTTCCCAAAGTCCTCAACCTCTTCCAAATATCATCGGGTTACGAGATTGACTCCCGCTCCAACAATATTTGTAAGAAAGTCTCGTTTGAGTGTAGTATCGCGTATCAACTAATTCAAGATTACTCTTGGTTAGCCACCGCACTACGTCCTAAAAGGCCAAGATAGGTTAAAGGTAACTAAAGGTCCTCAACTTCATAGGTCACTTGAAAATGATAATGCCGGACACGACTACTCATGCCGACATAGTAATACTTCCAAAATTCCTCCATTGAGTGAGGTTATCACATGTGCCACATCCGAAATTTACTCTCGGAAAGACACTTTGATTATACCATCGTCCTATCTTATGTTTCCCTCAAGTCCGGGTGTAGGACTTATCTCACCACTCACGTAAAAAGATAGACACTTAAGCACATATTTACAATTACAAATAATAATAAAGCATAAAGATAAAGAAAAACAAGATAGGTTTAACCCACTTAGGATTTCGGTCCCCAGTGAAGTCACCATTTTTCTGTCGCGGTGATTTTTGGATATCAAGCTACTAATTAGCGTTGACTCGCAATTTTAAGTTCACCACCGATCTTTTATTTTTTCCGAGAAAAAGGGGGAAAGTTCGAAAAACCCTATTTTTTAGAGATCAAATGTCCGGGGGTTGGTTACGCAAAGGGAAGGTATTAGCACCCAAAACGTCTATTGTACTCTATATGAACCTCTTGTTTTTATTTATCTTTATGCTAAACTGATTATTTGTTTGTAAATAAATGCTTAAGTGTAGAAGAGACTAAAGTGATGAGTTTAAAAGAAAGGAAAGTATTTTTGTTATTTTGTTGATTTGGAAAGACAAAGTATTTTGCCTACATACCCGAATGGGATCAAAATCATGTAGTTCGGGGTAAAAAGCCGAGTGATTTGTTTTGATTGATTTTAAAGTTTTGAAAATGTTTTTGAGAAGATATAGAATAATAAAAAAAAAAGGTGAGTTTGATTGATTTTAATTGAAGAAAAAGTTTGATTGATTAAAATTTGATTAAGAAAAAAAAAAGGCACTTGGTTTGAAAACCAAGGTTGATTTTTTGGGATTTTGATTATATGAAATGTTTTTTTGATTTTTGACTATTTGACTTTCTTTGTGAAAATTTTGATTAAATCCTAAGGTCCAGAGGCTAAAGTATGCTGAGATAATCTAAAGCGCGCCGGATCCCTCAAAATGACGTTGGATCAAGTGAGGGTCCCTTTCCTCGGATACGGTCATTATTGCATTTTTATCGTTTTAGACATAAAACGGAATAAATAAATGTGAGTGTCGGTGCAATATTCTCACTCGTATTTGATTTCTGTGATTTTGTGAGGAAGAGTTGCGCGTTAGAGCATCTCCAACGCTAAGATGAAATTGAGTTGCTTGACCTAATTTTGGTAGGGTCATTTGTGCCAAATCATTTTTAAGGAGATTTCAATTTATCACCTTCTTTCTTCAAAACAGCGATTGCCTGGGCCATGCTCTATCAACTCCTGTTTTTGTTTTCGTTTTCCCAAAAAATGGCATTATTCAATATGATTTGATTAAACACATGTGTAAAAAAGTTTTACACCATTGGTGTAAACACATTAAATCCTAACCATAAACAATGTTTTATTTAAAATTTCCATTATATTATTAAATAAAGAAATGCAATCTCTATTTAAACATATCTAAATGGTAAGCAAGACTGAAAATATCTTCATCTAGTAATAAGTTATGATTAACAAAATTATAACTAACAAAAATATTGCAAGGGTAAGAGGAAGAAATACATAGAAAGAAGAATAAATGAAATGCAACTTCAATTTGGTATTGTCACACCTTTCCATTTGAGAGCCAATTCACATATTTGCTTTGTTGAAGACCCATTTTCCTCAAGAGCATTAATAGCTGCGTCTTTGAGATCCTTCATTCTATAACGAATCTTCTGCTCTTCCTCTCCCACCATTAACCTCTTCACAACACTTGCAATTTCTTCCCTTTGAACCAACCCATTTTCACCAACTTTTGGTCTAATAGCCACTTTAACTTTTTCACTCAATAAAACAGCATTCATCTTTTGCTCAGCATAGAGTGGCCATGCAATCAAAGGCACACCATTCACCACACTCTCAAGAGTTGAATTCCAACCACAATGACTCACAAACCCTCCAATTGAGATATGGCTCAAAACTTGTGCTTGTGGGGCCCAATATGGGAGCACTAAACCCCTCCCTTTAGTGCTCTCTATAAAACCATTTGGTAAAAATTGAAAAGGGTCAACACTACTATTAGCAATAAAATTAGAATCATTTTCAACTTTATCCTTAGGACACCTTAAAACCCACAAGAACCTTTGTTCACTCATTTCCAACCCATAAGCAAGTTCATCTGTTTGAGCACTAGTAAGGATCCCCCCACTACCAAAATTCACAAATATAACACTTCCACGTGGCTGCTCATCCAACCATTGGAAACACACATCAAATTCAGATCCATTATTAATAGAGTCTTCATTCACTAACGGTCCAACCGGATAAACCGCCGGTTCATTCCTTTGCAAAAAAGTAATAGCCTCCGGTTCAAGCTCAAAAAAACTATTCTCTATTATTCCTTTAGCCAATTTGTATCTTGTTGTTTGGTGGAGAAAACACTTGTAGGCTTCGTCGTTTCGATCTTGAATCGGGTCTGCTAAGTCTTTCCCATGAACCGCGAAACATCCAGGGATGTTAAGCGGTTCAGGGATATCCCTAAACTCGCCCTGAACTTTTTGGTCGAGTTGGGGAAAATAAAAGGCAAAGGACAAATTATTAGCAGTGGAAGGGAAGTAGAGATATGAAGGGATATCGAGTTCAGCGGCCATGTCAAAGGCATCGGTGCCAAATAGGTCGATAATGAGAGCGGAGAGACGATGGGAAGTCATGAGAGAGAGTAGGGTTTGATGGAGAGAAGGGAGAGAACGAAGGATGGTGGCTGTCATGAGTGGTTCAGGTTTTGTGTTGGGTGGGAGATCAGAGAGGGTGACCGGAGGGAGGAAGACGTGGGAAATGGCATGAGGTAGGGAGGTGAGTACGGTGGTTTGAGCCTTTGAAGGTGGGCCGTCGTTAGGGATGATGAAGGTGATGGGGAGGTTGTGTTTGGAGAGCCGCTTGGCGAATTCGATCATTGGAATGAGATGTCCCATTCCTGGAGATGGAAACATGGCTACTAGAGGTGGTAGCAGTTCTTGTTTTGGTTGTTGTTGTTGATATTCCATATTGAAGATTGAAGGTGATAATGATAACGATATAAAAGTGAAAGGAATTTATATATATATGGTTTTGTGTTGTTGGTTGGAGCAAAGGTCGTGTTGCTATTTGAGTTTGGAAACAAGAGTATTGATGCAAGGAGTAAAGGAGGCAAGGGTGAAGTGTGGGTGAATTCGGACCAAGAATAAATGTGTTTGATCTATATATCATACATGGCTACACCCAAATATATGGATGTACCGATACTCCAATCTAAAATGGCCAATGGTTTTTTGACAACATGGCACAAGGAAGTTTGACTGGATTGTAGATTTAGCACCACCAAATTTGTGAGTTTTGCACTATGGGGCTTTTATTTTATGATGATATAATTATTTAATTTAATTTAATTTAACATAAAACAAATCTGAATCTTTGAACTCCATTCTTCTTCCTCTCCTTCATCTGCAGTTCCATTGTTACACACTACTTATTTTCAGTTTTCAGAACATCCATAAAATAAAATGTTACCCAATATTTTGTTTTTGAACAAAAAAAATGTTACCCATTCGTCAGTGTTCTCTCTTTCTCTCCATGATCCTTCGAAATTTGTTCATAGAGAGGAGAACAAGCGAAAAGGAGAACAAATTATGGATAACATTCCGTCGCATAATCTCCATTCGTCACTGTTCTCTCTTTCTTTGTTTTTGATTCTATCTGACATCTAATTATGGATTCTGTTGCCGAAGCTGTCTTGAGGCCCTTTCTTTCCGGCTTCCTTGAGTCAGATCGGTAGCTAGTCTAGTAAAGCCTCTTCCCTTATCCTTAATAGGGCTTGCTCCTTCTTCTCGTCCACTCGGGAATTAAGCCTTACCTTTCGCTACTAACCTGTTAAATGGAGTTGAGCTGGCTACAAAAAAAATTGCAGGAGCAAGAAATTTATTGTTTTAGGGGTTTTGAAATTTTGTATACTTGCTTCGTTTGTGCTCGTACTTCATAAATTGCAGAAATTTAGGAAATTTGTGGAACGTGCTTGTTGAAAACACGTTTGGTGCATGAATAAAAAAACTAATTAATTATTTTACCGAAATAATAATTTGTACAATTTTTGGGGGGTTAAATTGAATAGAGAAGTGTACCAAAACTCTTTCCCTTAAATCAATCTTTAATAATGCTGACATGGATCATTTAATTGAAATGGCAGTTTTCTATTGGTTAAACATTTGAGAGTGCCAAAACACTCAATTTTGTTTGGAGTTCCATAGAAATTGCCATCATATATACAAGTCTTACACTACCTCCCTTTGTACAAATGTGTTTGATCTATACATATCTCTTAAAATAAAGAACGGATGTAGTATTTGTTACATCACAAAATTATTTGTACTTTTAAGTGATATATAGTAATGATTCTAACTAGTTTACAATGTAAATTTTTTTATACTAGTATATCAAAATTAAACTCACAAAATTGACGGTGAGTTAATTAATTAATTCCGTAAAATCGATTCCGGATAAAAATGTATAGAAAATAAAGTGAGTTTATGTTTTGTTACATTTTAGAAGTAAATTGAATAATAAAATTGAATGTTAATATCAATTATATAATCAAAAGCTCTAATTTCTAACTTCAAGTAAAATTTATTATAAAAGCAAAATCAATTATACCAAAAACAACTAAACATGTCTGAACCAATTCTACATTTTTAGAATCAATTTTAACCGCTTTAGAAGTGAAATGAATAATACACTCAGGCAATTATTGATTTAGATAAAAAAAATTCATAAAAGCGATGATGACCACGACAACTCCACAATGAGTTCTTATGACAAACTGTAACGGAGTTGTCCTACATGCACGGAGACATGTTTTCACCTTACCCTCCAATTGAGACCTATGTATGTCCTATTATATGGCTGCAATTTCAAGGACCTGATGCAAATAATTCACAGCGAAAGAAAACAAATATTAATGTTTTGAAATGATATGGTGTAAGTATGTGGTGGAGAATAATCATCTCATGGAACACGAGGGTTCATTGCAACGAAAAGAAGAGAGGCATAGAGAAAAAAATGATGTTAAATGACTATTATGTTTTGTGTGGAGTCCGCTACACTTTTAGTGGAGTATTCCCTCCCAACCACATTGTATCCATCCATAAGACTTGAATATGAAACTTTGTTTTTGAGATTCGAGTTCTGTTCCATTAAGACTAATGTTAATATTATGAAGTGTACAAAGAGCACACCAACACAAAATAACAATACTCAAATACTTTGCATACAACCTAATGGATTGTTCCACCAATAAGAAAAAGCATAATTATTATTCTTCCCTCTTCTACCTATAAACCAAAACCAAGATACATGTTTGATTTTTTTTTTTAAAAGAAGATACATGTTTGATATATAACTCAATCTTGAGAAACAACTAGTCATTATAAGATTTAATAATATTATTGTGATTCGATTCATAACTTGCTTAAAATCAATTAGCAAGGAGAAAAACATTATAGAAACCTAGTAAACCATGGTGAAGAGATTCACCATAGGCAAATGCATACTTTGTTCATAATATCTTCTAGAATTTCCTCAAACACCATAAGGTTATCAAACATCAAATATATTACATATACTCATGCATAAAAAACAAGGTGGATTAATTTGATCAATAATTCATGCCAACCAGAAAACAAACTAATTACTCAAACATTCTACATTCAAACTAAAAACACACCAACACATCTTATAAGCATTTTTGAAGCCCTAGTCCGCCAACTGATTAGTAAACCCTTTCACCACCTTCTATTTTTGCACGTTTTTCACACTAATATACCTAGAGCCATGCAAACAATTAATGCAAGCAAAAAAGTACTTGCACGCGTTGCTGGATAACAGTGCAATACATTGTCCAAGATATTTGAAATTAATGACACCTCAAGCAAAGAGTGAACTTATTAATACAGTATATAGAATCAAAAGCCTGGCCCACACAATATTTACCCACATGTTCTAGAGTAAAAAGAAACCCTTAGTAGTTGGTAGCTGCTTTGAAAATTACAAAGCATTTAAATTTGATCAGTTTCCAACATGGTTCAATTGTTGGTACACACTGCTTAATGACTTCAAAACCGCCTAAGTCTCTTTCTCATGTGTTCTGTAAACGAAAAAGGGCTTCTCTCTCTTCCTCTCTCATTTTCCCTAGATTCCGATTGTAATCAGCCCCTCCCTCTCTCTTTGTGTGCATTGTGCATGATACATCACGAGAAACTTTGAGGCAAACACAATGTGTTCCCTCCTCACTTTCTCATTGTTCTACTCTCCTAGACCACTATTTATCTCATGAATCTTCAAACTTTTCTCAAAATCGTGCATGCCCACTTCTTAGAACATTTGCTTAAAAGGGTTGTTCAAAATTGGTCACTTTTGGATGGCATGTTACATGTTTGATGAAGTGTGGTGATGGTGGGCCGGCTAACGAAACAGAAGCAAAGGAGATGGTGATGGTTGGCCAGATTTCTTAAACTCTGAATTAGAGGGAGCAAAGATGGTGACCACGTTTCCAATCACAGACCTCCTCATCTTCTCCATGATTAAGGTTAACCGCTTATCTTTCTTCCATTTCAATTCCTTTGTTGTTCAAAGTGGCTTGCAATAGCTTTTTAAGCTTCTTTTAAAATCACGGTATTTGTTGTTAATATGATCGTTGTGGGTTCGGTTTTTCTGTTTAGGAATTGTCATATTAGGGGCTGAAATAAGAGTGTGAGCATTTGTTTAATTTGATTTTTGGTTATTTGTAATATATCATTGCTATCTAATTTGATTTTATCTCTTATATTGATTGTTACAAATCGAATGCATTGTTTTGTTTGTTGTATTTTGAATGTTGCAACTATTGTGTGTGATTCTTTTGATTCTCTATTTAATTAATTTGTTGTCGTTTTGATATCTTTCAGTTCTCCCTTCCTTTTAGTTTCTTTTATATGTTATATGTAGGATATTGGGAGGTATTTCATCAAAGTTGGTCTGTTTGCGGCTACTGTTGTGGGAGATATTGGTTTTTGCTTTCAAAACACAAGTGTAGGACATTGTTATTGTAGCGGCTTAAATTCTGCAATCAAGTTATTGTCTGCACTGACAAGAGATGTTTGAGTTGTGAAATCCACTTCTTGAAATTGCAAGATAAGGTTGGATACAATCAACTGAATGGTTCTATGTTTACCCCGACTAAGTTATGGCAGAAACTTGAGTAAAAAATTTGGGTTGAAAATTGTTGTCATGAATGAAGGAAGCATTTTGATTGAGTATTTTCTTTGGTTTTTGTGAATTATTCCTGAGTTTATTTTCGACTTTAAATTTTGCATATCTTAACTGCTCGATAAAGAACTACCATCTCTCTTCAATGCTTTTATTAAGAATCGCATCAAAATATCTTAATGGTGTTGAATTTTTTCAGTCCATTTAGCGAAGCTACCAAAAGAGCTAATGTATGGTGTCGACAATTTAGACGAGTCATGAGGAGAATTGTCATATGGGTAGGTGATTCGGCTGAGTCACATATAGTGATTCAATTTGAGGTAAGTAAAATGCATATATGTTCTGCTCCGGAAGAAATTGAAGCTCTTGAAATTTTAATGTCACATTGAGAACTGTATAAATTAATACTATACTTATTCTTAATACCAACAAGCCCTTGATTTTTTGACTGTGCTTTAAATTAGCTTAAAACAAAGAGACCTCTCTTTCTATTATTTTCATTGCATCTTTCATTTTCTTTTAGCAGGAACTGAATTGTTGCAGATGCTCTTCTTAATTTATACAAAGTCTGTGTGCTTAATGTAATTCAATTTATAACTAAATCATAATTGTACATTGTTTAGAAAAAATAGCATTTCCCTAAATATTTGTTGTAATTTGAGGAGTTGTTAAAACCAACTTTGAGTAGTACACTTTACCATGTCTAACTCACAACAATAATTGTAGTGCTGTTTTTTTTTTTGTTTTTTTTTGGTGTATTTAATTTTGAGCCGTCTTTTTAAAACTTTGTCTTCCATATGTTCTTTGCACAAATGCTTGCAATATATGCATAAAGTATTCTAGAATTGCTCTATAAGTAAATACAGTTATGCTACTTAGCTGTTAATCCAATATCTTATTTCACTATTAATTACTTTGTTAGCTATTTCTTAACCTTTCTAATGGTGAAATAGTTCTTATTTGAGGGAATGGGGGTTCAAAGATAACTCATGTTTCCGATAGTGTCGGTAGAAAGATTATTTTCAAGTGAAGGTTTAGGGGATTATTCTTTGGACTACACAAGATCGTGCCAATTTTGTGGAGAAAGTATACACATAATTTTGCTTTAATGAAAGGTATTAGCTTTCATTGATTCTGCAGTTGTTGAAAAATTCATGCGAGTATTAGGAACTATAAGTTGCCATGTCGAGAGTTACTTCAAAAAAAGCCTTGAAGATATTGGTAACTGGCTGAGATGTTGAAGATATAGTTGTAACATAATTTAGTTTACAGAAAAAGTATTTCATAATGTTATTAAATTAATTACTAAAATGTAGTATATGATTTCCTTTGTAAAAAAAATGTACTATATAATTTCCATTATAATATTGAAAGTTGTGATAAATTTATTGTGTTTCAGGTACTTATAATTCATTGTCTCATTGCAAACTTGATATAAATGTCATATAATATTATAGTTTAATATGTTAATAACAAATTAAATATCAATTGTTAAAGATTATTCGAGTCTTCAACTCTAAAAGACATGTGCGATAGCACAGGTCAAACGTCTAGTTAAGCTAAATCTCCGCTCAAATTTTCCCATTTAAACCTTCAATCAAAATAACCTCAAATTGACACTTGAGGTGCTAGCTCGGTGGTTAGAGCTTAGTCTTATAACCTCAAAGTGCAGAGTTCAAATCCTCTTGGGATATATCCAAAACGGTCATTATCACTTCAATTGATAAAAATAATCCCAAATTTGAGGAGCACACATGAACCCTAAAGACCAAAATCTTCTAGATAGCTTCAAATCCGAAACACCATGAAAGCATATACAAACTAGGGGAATCAACACCATTAGAGCGATGAACATTGGATAAAGCAAACCATCATGAACATTTGAACCTTGGATAAAGCAAACCATCAACTCATTAACCTACTTATATCAAATGTTTTCTAGTTGAGACGAATAATAGATTGAAAAGAGAGAATTTCTGAGAAGTAATCTCTATTATTGATTTTATTTTGTTGCTGGAGAGAGAGAGCTTTATATACTAGCTCAATTACACATTCACTTGGTAACAGATTTTGTTATTAGTTATAAAAAAAATTCTACCCTTCCTAGATTACAAAACCAGTTAACTACTAATACTAATTAACTAGAAACTAAACCGCTCAGTTAACATAACCTGAGGAAAATCAACTCAACTAGCTCCACAAACACTGCCAGCAGACATTTCTCAAATTAAAAATCAAAATTTATACAACATTCATCAAGAAATTTCAAAAGTCAGAGAAAGTTTATAAGCATTCATCAGAAGATTTTTAACATTGCTATTTAAAACAGTTTAGATGACCGACAGGTGCTCCCACTTAGACTGTGCATCACAAGAGTACACACAATACAGGGGAAAAGCTCAAAGCCTAATCCAAAATAAGTACTACAAAATAAAATCCCCATCCAAAAAAGAAACCCCCATGCAGTCAAAAGAAGCAAAACCTCATCAGTAGCAGTGATCAAAAAGTCAGTCAGCCTGATCAGGTGTACCAGCTGCTCTACGATGTAGGTTGCCGCTGTTATCATCATTATCTCCTTCTCCATTTGTGTACTTCCTCTTTACAATAGCAAACTCCATTTTCAACTTAAGACGGTTGTTCGGGTTAAACCCAAAATAAACCAAGAACATTACCAGGAGATTCAAAAGCAAACTCTTCCAACCAGTAACATCAAACAAATATGCAACTATTACATAAGCAAGTAAGCTAGACGCTATCAGACGATTGGAAACCATGGGTTCCCTAACTGATTCCACACGCAAACCTCCAACCACCTTGGGATTTGTCTCGATCTTCACAGCAACTATTCTTCACAACAAGTCAGCACAAACTTCTTAGCCTCATATGCAACAATTCATTATCATATAGGGAAGAATGGAAAGAACAAAAATTCAATTCAATCTATAGTTGTATACGTTATATATATACTTACATTGCATAGTTACATATACATACATAAAGCTCTAACTTATAATTTCTATCAAATTAATTTTCATGCACTGTCAATGTAAAATACACCGTAAGCAACATCACAATCATTAATGTGCATGACTATAGAGATACAGTTAAAATAAAATTCAAATGTTTCTAATGATCTCAATGTTATGATTGATTGACAGTGTAAAAACCATTTACATTGACGGTGCATGTGAATTAAATTTAAATCCATTCATTAATTATTATATGATTGATAAGTACTATCTCTATACTCGATCATAAAATTCAAATTAAGTTGTAGCCTTGTAGGATACTAGGGTATACTATGGGCCCATTTGGATTGGCTTATTTCTAAGCTTATGCAAATAAATAAGTTTTTATGTATTATTCATAAGTTTATCAAGGTAGATTATGGAAAAAACAGCTTATGAAGATACAGTTTTTGTTAGGAAGAACTTATGAATTAACATACAAGCTTATTTAATTGCATAAGCTATTTTTCATAAGCTAAAAAAATAATCCAATCCAAACAGACCCGATATCTTAAAATTTTGGGGAACTAACTTTAATCAAAGAGAGGTGAGGAAATTTTCAGTGGGAACTCTGGTTAAGAAAATCATATTCAATTTCAAAAATTTTGAACCTAAAATAGATGAAAAACACATTGAAATTTATATGTCCAGATTAGTCATATTAACATCTGATCAGAACATAAAGGGAATTAGGGTTCTTGAGAGATTTGGGGAAACAGAATCCAGTGAGAGAAAAATGAAATTAACAAAATAATTCATCAACCTGAATTGCTAATTTAACGAATGCATAGAAAATTCAAAATCCAGAATCAAATTGAAGGATTATGAATTTCAAAAAGTTAACTAACCAAGAAAGGTGGTGGAGCGAATGCGGTAGAAATTGAAGCTGTTCAGGTCCAATACAGTAACAAATTATTCTGAAATGTAAGAGGAAGAGTTAGAAACTATGAAAGAGAAAGAGTGGTGCATGGTAGTCGGAGATTCTTACGGTGGACAAACGCCGCCGGGAAGAATGTGAATTGGAAAATAACATCAATTTGATCAGTTTTTTAATTGGTCAAAATTACCCTTTAACAAACTTAGAGATTATATGATTTTTTACCATGTTACCCTTTCTTAATGCAATTCGTTTGAAAAATATCTGTGATTGTTTAAAAGAAATGCTTATGGTATTATTTGCGCACTTTTTCTTCTCGTTGTTTGTGAATTCAATCAAATTCAATTTTACATATAAATATATTATCAACTTCTCTGTAAATCAAGTAATCAATTGATTCTGTTTAGACCTACCAACTTAACTTTAAATGGTTACATAATCACTTTTAACTGAATTTGATCAAAATAGGAAAAGAGTGCATACATTTTATTTTAATGATTTAAAAGACCAATTTATTGTGTAAAAAATTTAAATGACTAATTTGTTATAAATAATTAACTTAAAGAACCGCGAGATTTATTTCGACCTAAATTAAACTATTGTATACTAGCAGAAAAACTGGTAAGTTATTAAAATATCCACATTTTTTTTTAGGTTGAAGAAATGTGACCTTACCTTATGTTTGGTTGTTAAAAAGGCTTGAAATGTGATGAATTAGACCAACAAAACTTCATGAATCACACAATTTGTGGGGGGATTAGATTTTTGGTGGTTTGGAAGAAATTTAGCACAAATTCCTATCTGCTGAAATGTGGAAGGATTTCTAAATTTGCTTGAAAGGGCTATGATTCAGATTATATAATTAGAACGAGGGCAAAAACGGAAATATGAAGTGTGCGCAAGAAGTTTGAAGGGTAGGAAAGGAAACTCCAAAAACAAAAATAAGTCCTATTAATTATGAACATGACTATAATTAGGCATAATTTGACCTGACTTTTTTACAATCTAAAAGCTACTTTAAAACAAAGTTAAAATTAAGGGCTTTAACAAAGAAGTTAAAGTTGTTTGGTTAGTTTATTTTTTTTAGTTTTAAAGTTATTTTTAAATTAAAAGTTGTTTGGCAAAATATTGTACAAAACTTTGAATTTATTATGAATTAACATAACAAATAAAAAAATGTTTAAAATATTTTTTGAAGTGAAAAAATATTTAAAATATTTTTTGTGGAGCTGAAGAATATATCTATAGTGTGTGTGTGTGTGTGTCTATATATATATATATATATATATATATATATATTACACTTTCATATTATAACAAACTATAAATATTTTATTGGGAATTCCTCTTTCCACGAAAACAAAATCTAAGAAAACTAAGAATAGCCTGACAAACCATGTAATTCGCCAAGCATCCAATTTTTTAAATTTTTAAATATTAAAACAATACAAAATTGATAGCCGCATTCACACTTGTTCGTGGAATCCATGGCTCTGAAATTCGTGGGATATAGCTTTCCTAATATTTTTTCAATGATACCTACAATGTAACAAATATAATATAATATAAATTCTTATCTTTTTGAATGACACCAACAATATAGCATTCTTATAACCAAATATTTTCTTTATATATATATATATATATATATATATATATATTAGACGTAAATGGAGTAAAGAGACTCAACATGAATAAAATTAAATGGAAGAAAAAATGAAATATAATATTAAAAAATAAAAGAAATGGTGTCAACATGAATCGAAGAGGGTATATGAATGGAGAAGAATTTAAGTTTGCCGTGTTAAGTAGTTTTAAAGTTCCTTTAAACAACTTTTGATCAAAGCTCCTTCCATTTAATTTTATGCATTCTAAAAAAATGTACTTTTTTAGTAAGTACTTAGTAGATATTGTGTTTGACCTACCTTCTCCTTAAAATTGCAGAAAAGTAGAAAAAAAAAAAACGGAACAAACGATACCATAGTTATTCTCTGGTTCGACTGCGGTTCAACTAATTGAACCTTGATCTGGAGGTCTCGTGAGTTTGACCCCTGCTTAGTTTTTTGAATATTTCCTTAACTGCATAAATATAAAAAATAATTATTTAACTATATGAAATTCGTCATATAATCTTTAAAATATATGAAAAATCGTCAGTTTACTCTTTAACATCTTAACATCGGTAGTTTTTTTTTATTAAACCGGATATGCTTCACGCGCAATTGCAAATGTTAACCCCTCAAGTCTTGTGGAACCTAAATGGACGACAAACTTTTCCTTAGAGTTTTAACGCTCATGCATGTCCAACGCTAAATTCAAACTCAGGACATTGATTAAGTAAGAAGAGACATGTGTCATCTCATCTAAATGCTCTTAAGTTTAAGAATGATAATTTAGTCCTGATAATTATAGTTCAGTTTATGAAAATATTGTAGGTTAGTAAATGACATGTTCTACTTTTTTCGTCAAGTAGTCTAACGGCTAGAATTCACCTTTAAGTGAATAAATTGAATATCTGAAGTTCGAACCCCGATCACTGCTTATTACAATGCATTATTTCTACTTAGACGAAGAGAACGACATGTTAAACTACTTACAAAAATAAAAAATAGTTTAAAAAATTTATAGTCAATTAAGCTACTTGTTTTTTAAGGGTAGTCATTATTTTTTTTGATCAAGTTAAGGGTAGTCACTAAGGTACTTATAAAAATAAAAAAATAGTTTAGAAAATGATATATATAGGTTATTGAGTTAGAGAAATATAACAGGAGCAAGAACCCTGGTTTAACTACATTTGGGAAAAAGAGAGAATCGGAGGAAGAAGATAGAAGAAGAAAAAGATGATCTATCGGAGGTGGAGTCTCCTTACAGGTCCGACGGCCCTCGTCGCTGGCGTAGTGGCCACCGTTGCCGTCGCTAACTTCGTATTGGTTAAGAATGTAATTTCCTTCCTCCCTCCCTCTCTCTTCTTTCTTACCCCCTTTTGCGTGTTTAATTCACCCAGTTTTAGATTTGTTGAAAAAGATTGATTTTTATGGATTTAAATGATGATTCATGATCTGGGTTTTCAGGAATTTGATCAATTTCATTTGGGGGTTGGATTGGAGATTTGTTTGTGTAACTGTATAATTTGGATTGTTTCATTATGTTATCTGCCATTAATTATGATCATTTGATTCTTTTTTATTTTGAATGAAGCTGAAATTCTGGGTCTTGTTGATTAATTTTGCTTCTTCTTTATGGATTTATGGAAAATTCATTTGTTTGATTGCTCCCTAACGCTAGGATTTTCTCCTCCAAGGAATTTAAAACACGTTTTTTTTTGACAAGTTAATACTAGCTATAGCAAAACCCACTAACTATTGGTATTTTTATGTCTTTGAATTTAAAACACGTTATTGAGCTTGATTTGGGTGTGGTAGCATGTATTTTATTGTTTTTTTTTCCCTTGAGGCAAGCAAACTTATATTATTTCAATTGCAATAGCTCGTTGAATACAAGTATTTTATTGATTAAGTAAGTGATTTCACGTTGCTGATTAATTTTCTAGCTGAAGTCTAAGCATAGTTTTACTATTTAGTTATGGAAGGAGTGATTTAGTCCCTTAATGGATTGCATATTAGGATTCTTAGTCACTAAATACCTATCATATTAGGAGGATTATACAAGAGAACCGTGTTTGATTTAGTCTTCGATTTAGGCCCTGTTTAGATATATAAGTACCTTAATTTGCAGTTTATAGCATAAATACCTATCATATTATTTTTTTGGTGAATGGTGAGGGGCAAACCCCCACCAGAAGAAAAATTAAATTAAAGTCCCCTTGGGAAGGTTACAAAGTGAGCATCTCCCAAAAGAGAGTTAGAAATAAAAGCAGGAATCGGCATAAACATTCTACAAGGGCTTTCTAAAGATAACCCGAATTTAGCTAGACTATCCGCCACTTGGTTAGCCTCTCTCAAAACATGGTTAATTTTGACACGATCAAAATTGACCGTCAAATCCTCAACCATCCTGACCAAACTGTGACAAACGTGGGTCAACACACAACCTGAGTTGATGGCATTAACTGCTAACAGAGTCTGATTCTCATAACTAAGATTTTATCCCTTTCTCCTTTGCAAGTTGTAGACTCCAAACGATTGCCCAAAGCCCCGCTTTAATCAACCCAAATTTACAGTAAAGCCACAAAGAAAACACACGTTTGAGTCCCTTGCAACGCCACCACCTGCTGCCTTCAAACCCACCTGTGAAACTGCTGCATCACAATTAATTTTAACCAAACTGGGCAAAGGTGGAGACCACACAATAGGCTGCATCGATCTGCTAACAGAAGTATGAGCATTGACAGGCTCAAGTTCAAATTTTGCTGTCTAAAAATCCCTAGCCATATACTCAGATTGATGGATAATACGCTCGATAGAGTGATTCCCATTCGAGAAAACAAACTCATTACGATTACTCCAGATTCTGTCCAGCACAGCTGCAAACAGAACTGTCCATGGTCCCAGAATCGCATCTGCACCATTTTTCACCAAATTCTCGACCAGACAATTGCTGCTATTGTTTACACAGAAAAACTGCCTGTTGTCGACTTCTTAAAATACAGCAAAACAGGTTTAACTTGATCACAATCTCTGAAAACATGGAGCTCTGTTTTCAGGGCTTGCATACATAAAGGACAATAGTCATCATTAGTTGTGCCACGCTTTTTTCGAGTAGCATTAGTCATTAAAACACCTCTACTAATCTTCCAAAGCAAAAGCTTTATCCTCTCAGGCCCCTTCCATTTCCAAATTAACTTGAACAACGGGATTTGGTTGAGTGAGATTGCTTTGATTGAATAAGAAAAGCATAAGCTGAAGCTGTATCAAAAGTGGCATCAGGAGTGTTATTCCAAGCAATAATATCATCCTCTTTGTTGCTTTGTGTGTGTGTGGGTGTGGGTGTGGGTGTGGGTAGGGGGTACGCTTTGATTTTATCAATAAAGTTCCTTGGAAGAAGTGTTAGAAGTTTATTAAGATCCCAATCACCCGTGTTCAACACAATTCTTTACTGGAGTCACAGAATCAACCAAGGTTATACTACCTAGAGCATTGTCCTGTAGCCTTCCACAGTTGGGGAGCCATGGGTCTATCCAGAAATTCGCCAGAGAGCCCTTTCCCACTCTCCATAATAAATTCTCTTTAACAGTTTCCCATCCCTTACAAAGCCCACTCCAAATGTTAGATTGAGATCTCTTTGTTTGGACTCTAGGCATCAAAGTCTTGACCACAGGTGTACTTATGTCGAACGACTTTAACCCGCATGTCTTGTGTACGATGACACACATTCCAACCCGCTTTCATCATCATGGCCATATTCATATTTCTAGCAGACCGTAAGCCAAGACCTCCATTCACTTTTGGAGTGCAAATAGAATTCCAGGCAACTAAGTGCATATGTTTTTGATTTGGTGTGTCTCCCCATATGAAGTCCTAGCATTTGCTGTCAATATCATCACAGATAGAATGGGGGAGATAGACAGTTTGCATTGTGTACGAAGGAAGACCTATCATATATAAGCTCTTGTTATAAGCTATTTCCATAACAAAAGATAAAATAAAGTCAAAATGTGTACCAAAAAGAAAAATCACACTGTTTTTGTATAAGCTATAAGTTATTACTCTGGAGAGCTAGTTGAAATCAGCCGAAGACAGTTTATGAACATCTCATAAGTTGTTCTAAACAGCCTCACAAGTGCTTATGCTAGGTAATAAGCTCAAATAAGCCAATCCAAATAGGGACTTAGTTCTTGATTTTATGTTGTTCAATTGTATCGTTTTCTGTTGAAAGTGTTGGCCATCTTAGTAAGGCCTAATGCAAGGACAAGGATTGTCCATTTTGCAGTAATACCAACAATAACTCTTATTCTGCTAGGTTAGGTTGCTTGGATGGACAATAACAGTTCTTTGAATGGTTTATATGCTAATGTTTTGAAGTTATGTTTCTCCTATCCATAGTATTCTGGCTGGGTTTTTTTCCCTTAAGAGTTAAATATTGTTATGTGATTGTAATTTACATCTTTTTTTGTACTTCCAGGACCCATTTACCAAACCAGACGAGAGGAAGTTTGGAGACCAACCTGCAACCAAGTAGTAGGAAAGACGTTACAGTGGTTTGTGTTTTGATGTAATTTAAACAATTGGTTTATGAGCCTTGTATGCCTCTTTGCAAGACATGCTCGCTAGTTAATAAATTCTGAGGTGTTGAATGAAGTCTAGACTCTGGAGTATGGACCCTAGTTTAGAACTAACCCTTAAAAGTTCTAGAGAACTGGTTCACATTTCAGAGATCCATACTTTTTTTTGTACAATTGTCACATGGAAATGTGTAATAATCTTCCATTTCATATCTTTTATCCTTATCAATTTTCTGTTAAAGTTCGCTTTGCTTTTCTGATTTGTTTATGCCGAAGTTCTCACCTTTCTCTGCTTAGTGTTAAATCTCAAAGAGACTGCTTATAAAGTTCAAAGATGCGCAAGATTGATGTTTATCTGTTCGCATATATGATTAACTTAGTTTCAAGCAAACTACATCCAAGACAGAAATGTGACACATTTTTGGATATTGAGCATTTGAATTGCCTGTAATCTGTCATTGACCCTCTTTTATGTATAAGTTTGATGTCATTCAACACTGTAGCACAAAAGTCAAGATGAAAATTCATTCAGTTTGCAATAATGCAACAAGTATAAATGTTTTACTATTGCCTTTCAAAAGAATGCCATTTGGTACATATTTTATTTGTACATGTATGTACCTCCCTTATCCCTCTTAGTACTTTGTTGCATCAAGGTATGCAAGAAACTTGGATGTAGACTGTAGTACATGAAAATGAAATTTGCACTGGTCTGTGGACTCTAGGGAGTACAGCAGCTCCATCTTCATTCAATTTTGCTTCTTCATTTGAGCATAAACTAAATAAAATAGCCATATATTATATTATATTCATTATAAAAATTATGGTTTAAAAAAAACATGAAATGGGTTTTTACATGAGTAATAATGTATACATATTGCTCTGCAACAAACTGATTACGTGTCACCACCTCATTTATCTTTTGCAAGTTTTGATTATTCTGTACAATTCCATGTACACAATGCAGCTCAACCTAATAGATGTATTGGATCACGGTACCATATATATAGCAAAGATTCCTGAATTTGAAATGAAATTTATTGTAACCAAGGACAGATTATTCTCACATTACTAAGCATTAACTAGTATTTCCATTACTATATCATTCCATGAATCAATTGGTCCTGGTAAACACCAATGTAAACAATCATTCTGAACTTTAGCATTTATTTCCTTTGCAAATGGCTGGAACTGTCTATAAGGTCCTGGATGTCCATCTGGTCTTAACAATGAAAGAAAAGTTGTGTCCAAAAGTTTCAACTTCACAGCATTCTCAGATCCTAGTGATGTAAAAGCCTTCGCAAACTCTTGAACTTCAATACCTCTCATGATAGAATCTACATCTATCATATCAATTTCACCCTCTTTGAAGGGTACAGTTCGATTACAATACCCTCCACTAAACCATTCACCATTTTCAAAATGATCTGGTGTTGTAGTTCTAAACAAAACAGTTGCATTATGGCTAGAATTTGTGAAGAAGTTGAAAACAAGTTGTAATGCTTTTCGGTATGCGTAGTCGAACCCTAGATCAGTCAAATTCTTTCCAGGACAGTAATGGCAGCCAGATATTGTGTTGTTTTCATGAAATATTGCAGATTTAAGAAACCATTTTCCACCACCAATTACAACATAATCAAAATTGTTGAATTGGTTGGTCCATTGGTTGTCAAGAGTATCAAGGTGAAGTTGTACCATTGAAGATGAAACTCCATTCATGTCTTCATAAATAGCTGCTTTGATAAGGAAAGGAGTCCATATTACTGAGAGTGTAAAGTTATGATAGGGGAATTTCCATATCTTTGATCTATATTCCTTGTCATGGTAGACCTCAACAGCTGGTTCCACCTGTTAGAGTAAAATCATTGGAAGTTGATTTAATACAAATTTTGTAGGACCAATTATTGAGACAATACATGATGCAAAAAATAGGCAAACCAAGTATTTGTGGGGACAAAGATGATCAAAGTAAAGAATATAGACATAACAATGCGTGCAAGACACGACTCAAAGAATGCACACCAATTTTACCAGTTAATTTATTGTTTCAATGGTTTATAATAATTTTAATATACAAAAATTGTTTATAATAAATTTACTCAAGATATTATTGTATTTGTTAGTTTCAGTTGGTATGTCAAATTGTACAACCATATATGTAAAGAGCAGAATGAGAAAATACTTGTAAAGCAAAGGGGCAATGGGAATAAAATCCCTGCCCTAAAATATGTTCTAAATTCTAGTTGTTATATAGTTTTTGAGTGAATAGATACTATTTATTTTAAAGTTTAATCACTATATATTAACAGGGTAAACCAATTTTACTAGATGTTCATTCATATTCTATCACCTTGTTTAAAAAACCAGAATATGCACTTGAAATGAGTAATTTAGTAATGAACACAACTTGGTAAACATATAAAGTTTTCACACTAATTATCAAAAAGCTTATCATGAACATCTGGTTGCAAGTCACTCCATATTCAATGTAGGTAAACCTTTATGGAAAAGACAGTGGACCAACCCAACCATAAGTTATTAGCACCAGCTGTCTTCAATAATCAACAGCTTTGTTGACATTGACAAGGATTTTACCTATAAAACGACATAAAATGCAATCTATTGAACCATAGTGTTTTTAAATTATAATTTGAAAATAAAAACTAGATGAATGATTTTGACCATGCTTCACTCAAACAATGTATGTGTAACAAATTAGTTTACATCATAGAATCACATGGCCTCATTTTAAAAATTTGGAACCATGCCTTTCACTACATTTAAATACATAGAAAAATCCAAAAAAGATGTTTTCATGCTGAATTTTTAAATTTTTTCAAGCCAAAATAGGTGGAGTGAAACACAAGTGACTTCAAAGGTTGATGAGGGAAAAAGAGTACCCTTGAGTATGTTGTTAAATTGCGAGCGGCAATCAAAATTATAGTCCCAACATCGAGATTTGTTATTCCTTTACAACTGCATGGTAACTGCAATTGCAGTCACATTAACAATATTTACCCGTAACATCAAAGATCACAACATAACCGTAGTTTAAAATCTTTGATTTATTAGTTACTATCGATCCAAAAGAGTGAACTTGACTAGGTTTTAAATTGCGATCCACAATCATAACAATCGTAATTTTTAATGCAAATGCATCACACCTGCAATTGTGCTCACATCAGCCGTATTTATCCACAATATCAAGGATCCCGTTATAAACACATGTTAAAATCTTGATTTATTAGTTAATACTAATCAAGAGTAAATTTAATCATTGAAAAAAGGACTAGAATATGAAGTTGCAAATTGGATACCAAACCAACAAAGTTAACAAACCTGTGAGAGAGTACAAAGTAGGGACTGAACATGGTTGCGTGAGATGGAATCACCAATAAAGGCCATTGCTTTATTCCTCATGAGACTAAGAAACTTCTTTGGGTTGAACTTTGGTAATTCACACTCTTTTGGACTCCACCTCCAATAAAGGTACCCTAAATCAGGTCTTCCATTTTTCATACAGTTTTGATGAGGTTCAATCACATGGCAGCTCTCATTAGTGTACATTGGTTCAGATTGATCAGAAATCCAATCTCCCACAAAAAGGTCACATTTTCCTGTACCTAAACAATTGTAAAGTACATTATTAGCACCATTTGAAACACCAACATAAACACTTAACATTACTTAATGCATGTTTGAAATTAGTTAATTATACTTTAAAGATTTAATGAAGAAATATAGCCTTGGTACATTCCACAACACACAAAAAATCATGAAAAGCTGAAAAATTTCAATGATCCAAAGCAATAGAAATGGGTGATTTTTAATGTTGTCCACAACCATGCTAAAATTTTAAGCAACACTACATAGATGTCACAAAGAAGAGTTTATTCACAAAAACCACAGGTAAAAAATTTCTTACCATTCAGAGAGTTTTTGCTCTGATTGTTTACTTGAAATTCATCATATTCTGGTGCTTTAAGAGGGGAAGAGACAACAAGGGACTCTGCTTTTGTCTCTATTTGAGGAGGAGGAGAAGGTATCTGTATCACTACAAGTGATGAAAAACTGAATGAATCCCAAAAGAGAAGACGAAAAGCAAGACCAGCCAAGAAAAATGATGCTGCAAATTTAACACAGAAAAGGTTGTGATTTTGCAGTGAAAAAAATGAGCCCAAATTTTCAGACCTTAGTACTCTCTTCACCATCTTGAGTGACCAAAAGGTGGAAACAGAAACAAGTTTTGAGACTTAGCTACTTTTACATAATGACTACAAACCAAACGGTGTTGTCAAGTAGTAATTAGTATAGGGAAATGGAAACCATTGGTTTATGATAAAAGTAACCTGTTTTATTCATGCAGCTTGTTAGGAACATTAAATGTGGTGATGTAATAATAGACATTATTACATGTCCCATGTGGGGTAAAAATGTAACCGTGGTATTGAGAGAAGAATAAGTGTCATTTGGTCTATGTCTAACTGTACCACACATAAACTAAAACTATATACTTCCTACTGTCTTAAATATAAACAAAAAGTCAAATGTATTTGATTAAAATTTTGATCAAATACATTTGATTTTTTGTTTATACTTAAATACAAATGGGTATGTAAAAGTAGTCAAATGCTCTGTTGTTTTGATTTGGATTTGTTGCGATCATTGAATCACACATATTTCTATCATTTAGATCGAACGCTACATATTTTAATGTATATTATGATTTAAAATTTTGAAAGGGTTAAATAAGTTTTTCGTCCCTATAAATATAACGGATTTTGATTTTAGTCCCTAAAAAATAAAATAGAATGTTTTCAATTTCATTCTCACAAAATTTTTTATTTTGTTTTTTGTCCTTAATGACCAATTTATGTTCATATGAATGTCAAGATTATAACTCTTTTATGATCAAGATGTATCCATGTTATGTCTGTTTATTATGTTCAATCTTTTTATATTCGTATTATGTTTAAAAAATGTCAAAATTATATCCATTAAGGGCCAAAACTAAAACAAAAAAATTATGAGGATGAAAACATCTCATTTTATTTTTTAGAGACTAAAATCAAAATTTGCTGTATTTATAGGACGAAGAACTTATACCCATTTTAAAATATGGAGTGTCTTATCCCAATACAAGGGCCATCAATATCCTTGTTAAAGGGCCATCGATATCCTTGTTAAAACATCAATTAGTAACAAAAGATTAAAGTAAACGAAAGTAAAAAAAGACAATGACATGATCAATCTTTGTTAATATAGTTTGGCAAATGATCCTTATCTCTGCGACTATAAAGCAATTATATATATATTATTACTGCTACAATTCAGATTACAATAATACCCCTGAACTGCCTTCTTCAGTGTCTTATATATATGAGTTACAATCAACATACCCTAATCGTACGAATACGTGGATTGTTGACTGCAACACATTTCAATCCATGTTCTCCAACTCGAGATGTCTGTAGAAGGTAATTCCTGCATTCATACAGTCGACACATCATTAGTCGTTAGAAATGTCTTTTTTCAATATTGAATAAAGAAACCTAATAAAGTTAAAATTCATTTAATGTATTTTTGTAGATTTTGTGAGAGTATAAAGAAAATACTTAATTATAAAAACAATTGGGGTTTGGGTAACTCAAGAGATTTGAGCTAAGTGATTAAAAGAGCTAAGGAGTTCAGGGTCTAAGGTTTAAATACTGGTAAGGAAAAAAAAAGTGCTGGTAAGGAAAAAGTACTGACATGTCATTAAAAAAATCATATAAAAACAACTAAAATTTTGAAACAAAAATAAAAAGTTTAAAACATCAATGATTAAAAAATGAATGGAGTATATATATATACTCGTACACACGTAAGAGAATAATTAAAGTAGTTTCATGTTCGTAGGTTATCAAAATTGCTTTTGATTCTTTAGGTGAAACATGCTTCATCATTTTGGTTGAGTAACATCCAAGGCATATATTTGCGTATTGATTATGCATCTGATTAATGAATATCACCAACTTTATCCAACTTTTTACATTTGTAAGTTTTATACCTAGTTTTAATTTATGTGCTATTTGCTCTAGACTGTTACAATGTTTGGAAGCTTCTAGGGTTCGCTCAATATACGAAGGTCTAAAACAAACTCTAAATGAATAAGGGTAGACCCTTCTTTGAATGAGGTCTAATAATACACTAAAATCTACTTTAAAATATTATTTGTGTAAGTGTAATATATCTTGATCAAAATTCTCCCTTCGGTCTCAATTATAAAATTAAGTGTGAAATTTATGTGCTTTTGGAGTAGTTGAATATCTACTCGAATTTTTTAAAAACATGGATGAAAAACAAGCTCTCAATCCAAAATCCGAGCTCATCAGAATAATCCATTTAACGGGTCCAAAATTAACAGCTCTAGCCACCACCAACAACTTACATTTTCTAATCTTGCTTTTAAAAACGTCCTGTTCTTAGGAAAATTGATTCTGCTAGTATTTGTTATAGTAGTAATCTTTTTTCTTTATTTTTTGACAGAATAATCTTTTTTTCTTTTTATAATTCAGCTTTAAGGAATATTTTGGGATTGTTTGATGTCGGTGCTAATGACATCCACTGTTTGTGACATTATGTCCGGCCATATAGTTAAATTAGAGAACCAATGTTTTGATGGTGTGTCACAGCTCATTAATCATCAATCTAATACAATAATCACGATTTTGAACATCACTAATACTTTTTCATTGTTTAACATATGTTTGTTGTCATCTAAATTGTATTTAAATATATGATTTTCACATATTCAATTGAGGTTAGTGAATTGCACATGTTATTATGTTTCTTAAGCGTCTATTAAATGCAATTAAACATGTACTCCAACTGCGTTAATCATCCAAATGGATGTCAAAAGTTAATGTCAAACACGTGAAATGCTCCCTTGGGTCTCAATTATAAATAATTTTTCACTTTTTAAATTCGTTGAATGAATTATGTATGTGATCTATAAAATGGACTATACATATCATTTATTCAATGAATAAAAAAAGTTATTTATAGTTAAGACCGACGGGAGTATAACACAACTCCTATAATTATTTGTTTTTTCTATAATACCCTTATTTGATAAATCTTCCCCCAACCCAATATTTGGCCCTTAAAAATTATGTTTATTTTCAAAAAAATAAATTTAAAAAATGTTGTGCTTTATATAAAAAAAATTGTATATCTACTTTTTTTACTATAATATATGTATTTTTTTTTTGGGTTACCATACAAAGTTTCCACCGCCGCTTAGCAGTGTTTAATCTTCAAAAAATATGTGGGGCACATAAGATGAGTTCTTCTATTTCAACTGAATTTTTTTCATACGCATGAGTCAAAAATCGAACCCCTGGTCACATGATATATGTACTTGTTTTTTTTTATCAAGGGGAAATATAAAAAAAAAAACTAAGCAATCCGTTGTCTAAATACTCCAGAGGTATCCACAAGCAGAGTGATATTTAACTGAGGAGGAGGAAACATCCACATCTTCAAAGAATTAGTATTGTTAGCACTAAACTAGGCCAATCAGTCAGCACATTCATTGCATTCTCTCAAAGTATGAGTAAAGGAGACCACCCAAGGAAGAAAGAGAGTTTCCTAATGAGAGAAAACAATTTTGCATGAGGATGAATGTCATTCTTATTAGTATCCGCAATAAGATCTAAAGTTGTCTGAGAGTCAGATTCCATGATGATAGAACGATACCCAAGGTCCCATGCCAGTTGAAGTCCTCTCCAAATAGCTGAAAGTTCAGCTAGTAAATTAGAAGTTCTACCAAAAGAACAAAAAAAAACATTGAATCTAACATCCTCTATCGTTTCTCAAGAGACCTCCAAAATCTGCATTACTGGGATTCCAACGAACCTGACGAGTCACATGTTGCTTATTAGCGGAAACAAGAGTGTAAACCATATAGGCATGATAAGAGATTATGTTGTTGACAAAATTCCAAGTATCTTTCTTCAAATTTTGGGAATCTCTTCATTTCTATTTCTCCAAATTTCAAAACAAGTTACTATGAACTTAGTACCCGCCTCCATTATAGCATGGTGTTTAAACCAAATTTGACAATCATGCATGTAAAAATTGTTAGAATAGGTGGAAGAAAAATACATCTAAATAGACATTGCTCTAGGGCAATTCCCTAGAGTATGCAAATCCTCTCAATAGCAGCATCACATCTATGATAGGAAATATTGGAGGTGAGGTGTTGTGAGCCTCTAAAGGAATTGGTAGGAAGACTACCATCCATCACTAACCAACAAAAATGCCTCAAATTTTCAATAATTGGTAGCCGCCAAATCCAACTCCAGGTATTATTGGGCACCAGTTGTTGATTTAAATTCTGATACCAACCATCTATAACCATGATTGGCCGAGTATATATCATTTGGGGAGCCACTCCAAAAGAGTTTCTCATCAATGTCACTATCAATGTTAATGCTACTAATACAATTTTGGTAAAACAAAGGAAGTTGAGTGTAGAGTTTGTTGAAGTTCCAATCCTCATTTTCAAACAAATCACAAATACGGAGATTTGTGTCACTAATGTAAACATATGGCACAACATTGCAAAGGTAGACATTATTTATCCATTTATCACACCTGATAGATATATGTCCTTTCCCAACTCTACATATAAAACTTGGCCCTAATATTTCCATTGCCTTCACAATAGCACACCATATGCAAGAATCGCCAAGCTTAACAGAAGAATGCAATATATGGGCATCTAACATATATTTGTTCCTCAACATCTGAACCCAGAGCTTCTGTGGTTGGTGTAAAATGTCTCATATGTGTTTTCCAAGTAGAGAAATGTTTGAGTTCCAAGTTGTACGAATGGCTAAACCACCATAAGATTTGGGCTTAGTCAAGTTCTTCCAAATCACCCAAAGACAAGAATTTCTTCCCCATATAAAGGAACATACCATGGCATCAATATTATCATAAATACCATATGGAAGCCAAAGGTTTTGCATATTATAAATAGGCATGACAGTCACAACACTTTTGGTTAAAGTGACTCAACCTGATATACTCAGTAAATTCCCCTGTCAACCTACCATTTATCTTGTCTAGGATATAATGAAAATCAAAATTTTTAACTCTACCACACAACATGGGAAAGCTTACCAAGTTGTAAAGTATGGTTAAATTGAAGAAGAGATTCAAATTTGTTCTTTTTCGGCCGAGACACATTTGAGGATGTCATAAATTTTGAATTTTGATTATTAATCTTCAAACCTGAAGTCAAACAAAAAAATTCAACACATCTCGGACCAATTTAACTTGTGAGTTCTTGGCTTCAGTAAAGAGAAGGCAATCATCAGCAAACAATATATGGGGAAAACTAGGACCTTTTTGTGAAATTCTTACCGGCTTCCAAATTTTGTTAGTGACTTGGTGTTGTATCATCAAAGATAATTTTGCCATGCAAAGAACAAAAGGATAAGGTGGGAGTGGATCACCTTGTCTTAATCCTTTTTTAGGTTTGAAACTATTAAGTTTTTACACCATTTCAAGAAGTTCCAATCCACCCTATCATAAGCTTTCTCAAAGTCCAATTTAAAAATAAAAGTCCTTTCTTACCTTTTTTTCTTGTGCATGTGGTGAACAATCTCTTTCCCAATTATGGCGTTATCAGAAGTACCTCTGTTAAAAATGAAAGAGCTCTCGAAAGGGCCAATAAAATCATTCAACAAAGGTCTGATGCGTCTTACTATAACTTTGAAAATAGTCTTTAAAAGCACATTACATAGATTGATAGGACGTAAATCTTTGAAACTCTGGGAGATATCAACCTTCAGAATTGAAACAAGCATAGTCTTTGTAAATTTGTTTTGAAAACTATAATAAATCTAGAGTTTTTAAAGACAAATTTAATTTTTAAGAATCGGTCAGATTTCAGGTAAATTGATACGGGACTTGCTGTTAAGGAGTACTCCTATTTGGGAAGGGTATGAGGTCACAAACTCAACTACAGCAGTTATACATTTTCCAAAATTTTGCTCTATGTTACAAAGGCAATTGCATATGAGGTCACAAACTTGTAAGTCAAAATTCAAGGTTTTAAAAATCAACAAAAACCAAAATTAGTAAATTACTATATTGAAAGGGGTCAAGAATAACCATTTTTGGTGGGTTTTATCTTTATTAGGAGTTTGGTATGTATATGTTGCATGATTTTAGTTGAGTCAATTTGTGGGGACCAATTGTTCCTTGTCTTATCTTTTCAAATTTAGAGGATGACGATATTGAAAGAGAGCTCCATTGAGTTGTGCTTGTGCCCCTTCCCAAGGGTCGTATTCCAGTCCACTAATGTACTATTTATTTTTTTTCTGCTTGTCAGAGGCACTTCATCAAGTAAAGAAGTTTGTAATTGATCCTCCCCAATATTAAAGAGATCTATTTGGAGATTAAACAACAGAAAATTGTTTAAAGAATACATGAATTGATTTTATTCTTAAAAAATGAAGAGATGACTTGGTTGGGCCAAGAGATTAAAGGAGTAAAGAAGTTAGAAACTACCAAAAATAACCCCAATGTGAGTTAACTCACGTTCAGTAAATCCAACGTGAGTTAACTCACATTTAAAGCAACGCGACTTAAGTCAATATACAGAGTCAACATGAGTTAACTTACGTTGTGATGCATTACCTGTTTTAGGCCATTCCCAGAACCTCCACACTTCAAACACACACTTATTTCCCTCTTCACCTCCAAAACACCCAAAAGTACGATTTTTTGGCGAAAAATCTTGAGCTCAAATCATTGGAAATCGTCAGGAAGCAAGTTTCTACGCTTATCAAAGGTCTAGAATCATGTAATTCATCATCTTAACTATTTACATTTTGCTGGTTTTTGTGAATTGTTCGTCATTTTGGGAGGCTAAACTGGGCGTGAGTTAAGTCACATTGAGTGCTCAACGTGAGTTAACTCACGTAGGTAGAAGGGCAACCGGCAACGTGACTTAACTCACTTTGGTGCCATAACTTGAATTTTGGCGCCATTTTTTTTCTTAGTTATGCTTGTTGCACAAGTTATTTATAATTTTTCTCCTTGTTATTTTTTATTCAATAGATATAGTGATGGTTGAAAATGTGGTGGATGATGGTGTTGAGCCGAAACCGGCTATCGTTGAAGCTTACGTTAAAGCTTCCGTTGATGTCAAACCTATTGCTGAAGGTTCGGTTAATGTCAAAATTCTCATTCAAGCTTCTGTTAAAGCAAAACCTACCGGTGTTTCCAAGCTTCACGATTATGAAGTAAACACCATCTCATTTTTTTAACAATTGACAGATGGCGAGAGCGATATGATTTGCTTGGTTCCGTTCGTAGACAAGCGACAAGGGCGGGATTTACTATATCTATAGATAAATCTAGTATAAAAAAAATCCAATGTTGACTTTGCAATGTGAAATGAGTGGTGTATACAAACCACCAAAGAGGAGGAAGAAATTGAATCTTGAAGGCACATGCTCAAAGAAATGTGATTGTCCGTTTAGGATGCGTGGTTACTTTGAGAAGAAGACAAATGATTGACGGTTGGCAATGCTTAATGGAATTCACAACCATGAGTTGGAGCCAAAGTTAGGCAGTCACCTAATTGCGGGTAGACTAAAAGAGGAGGAGAAGAAAAGAGTTGTTGACATGACAAAGAGCTTGGTGTTGCCTAGGAATATTCTAACAGATTTGAAGGGAAAAAAACAAAGAAAGTGTGATGAATATAAAACAAGTGTACAATGCACGGACTAGATGGCGGAAGTCTATAAGAGGTGACAAGACGGAGATGAAATACTTGATTAAGATGTTGTAAGAGCATAAATATGTCTATTTCACAAGAACAAATGATGAGGAAACCACTCTTGAAGCTCATCCGGAGTCTATTAATATGCTTAACACTTTTCCAACCGTTTCAGTCATGGATTCCACTTACAAAACCAATATGTACATAATGTCATTATTTGAGATTGTTGGTGTTACCTCTACCAACATGACATATTATGTTGCTTTTGCCTTTCTTGCCTCTGAAAAAGAGGGTAACTTTACTTGGGTACTTGATGAATGTTGTTGCCTAAGTTCTCCCTGAAACTGCCGCTTTACTTTGTTATTTTTTATAAGGAAGAATGTAAGAGCTAAGTGCATCACGGATTGCAGAGTCAAACCAAAGCCAAAGGATGTAAAAGTTGATGGGAAAGAAGTGAAGGAAATGAAGGAGGCGAAGGCAAGTGACATAGTTGACAACATCATGAGAGCTTGGAAAAATGTGGTTGAATCTCCTACAAAGGATTCATATACAAGTGCAGTAACACGATTTCGAGATGTATGCAAAAAATTCCCAAAGTTCCTTGAATATGTTGAAACCACAATATTGAACACCGTTACGGAAAAATTTGTGAGGGCATGGACAGACGGTGTCTTGCATCTAGGCTGCAGAACATCCAACATTGTTGAATTGGCTCATGGAAAGTTGAAAAAATATTTGAGGATTAGTATGAGATTTTACATCATGTTGGGATGAAACAGACAAAATATTGGATATCCAGCTGTCTGAGATACAAGCAAGTTTTAGGAGGAGCCGTACCGTCTTAGAACACAGATACAAAAGCAACTTTTTGTACTCAGAGTTGGAGGGTTGTGTTTCTAGAGCCGCATTGTGTTTTATCTTCGAGGAAGCAAAATGCTCCAAGACATTCAGCTTTGCTAAGAAAGATTGTGGTTGTGTGATTAAGACATCGTACAAGTTGCCTTGTGCATGTATTCTTGCAATGAAGATCAAACAAAAATTGCATATTCGATTGGATGTCATATATCCTCATTGGCAAAAGTTACATGTATGTGAAGAAGAAGTTGATGATGATTTTTCTGTGATGGAGGGGTGGAATGACATTCAAGAACGTCTCAAAAAGGTCCCTTACAAAATGAACCTCTACATCAAAGAGGTGATGCGTCAACTAGTTTTTCTGGAAGACACAATGTTGCCTCCACCTCCAAGAAAGGTGGTAACCAAGGGAGCAAAGAAAATGGTGATGTCTACACCAAATGAGTCATCTACGAATCGAATCCCATCTATGTGCTAGCGTGTTGATTCCCAATTCCTCAATAGCCAATCGTCCGAATGTAAGTCATCACTTACAAAGAGGAAAAGTGCACGTATTGGCAATTCATCGCGTTCATCGGTTTCAACGTCTACTATACACCCGAATTCGGATTACCATACATTACAAAAATGCCAAAGATCAGGAGCTCATGAGACCTTACATTGAAAATATTGTGAATGTTAAGGGGGATGATAATTGTGGATTCCGGGTCATAGGCTAGACACATGGGTATGGATGAAGAAAATCACATATTGGTTCGTAGTGCACTTATTCATGAATTGAAAACTGATAAGCGTGACTATTTGCCGATATTTGGTTCGAAGGAGCGTTTTGAATATACTCCCTCCGTCCCTTTTTATAGGAATGGTTTACAAAAATCACGGGTATTAAGAAAAATGTTTGAAGCAATAAATTTGTTATAAATGTATGTTACTATTACCAAATTATCCTTTGTCAATATTGATATTTAATGTTAACTTTTCATATTTCAAGGTATATTGATAATATTAATGAGGGGTGTATTTGGAAAAAGAGTAATAAATGCATCTATAAATTTGTAGATAGTCTTATATTTAGAGACAAAACTTTTTTGTAAAGTAGTCTTATAAAAAGGGACGGAGGGAGTATCATGAATGATTTACACCCTCCAACAAATAGTGGTGGAATTGCATACATAGATAAGTGGTTGACATTACCAGATATGGGTCACATTGTTGCAACTTGTTACCATAGAGTTGTTGTTCAATTGATAAGTCCCGAAAGAGGTCTATGTGAGAGTTTTTCCCCAATCCGAGGTGCTCCAGCACTTAACCAACATGCCCACATCATGTGTCTTGACTTAATTCTCTGCCACTTTCTTCATGTTTATTTGAAAGACGGTTGTCCATTACCACCGTCTTGTACGGAGTGGAAGAATCACAAGATTAGTGAGGCTGAGCAATGGGAGTTTGCATTTATGGATATACAAGCTTTGTTCAAAGACCTCATGTCTAAGGAGCCGAAACCGCCGAAAAAACCAACAAATCATCTCAATCTAATTTATTGCGAGACTCTTACTCCCAAAAAACCAAAAGGAGAATTTGAAGTAATTGAAGAAGATGAAGATGATGCCTTATTAGTAGCTAGTTAGATAGGCTATGACATTTTTTTGTCGGTGTTCGTCCTTTTTTTTGTCGATATTACACCGACATATTTTTTGGTGACTGGTTATGTAACGCCGATATTTATGGCCAATATGTAAATAACATTATATAGATTATATAAATATATGAAGTGAAATATTTTTTGGTGGCCGGTTATGCAACACCAATTATTGCTCGCATTTTATAAAAATATATGTCTCTAATTATTCAACTATTTATTTTATCTTTCATTTGGTTTTATTCTCATACTTGTTATTCCATAAACTTTTGTGAAGATGCGCAAGTTGAAGTTGAAGCTCATGTTCGATACTCCGTCTTCAAGAAGACGATTAAGGTTTTTTTAACCCCCACCAAAAAGTTGGATGAGTTGAAGGCACAACTTAACAGATATTTTGTCCATCTTGGTGAAAATCAAAGAACATCTCATGTATTTGTGTAGGTGCCATGCGTGAACCTGGCGGCGGATAAAGATAAAGACTGTTGAAAGACCATGTATTTTCCACATGTTATCCATGATGATGGCGACGTAGATTACATGTTTAGGTTAATGGTTGAAAATAACATTTTACATTTGTGTCCGCTCCATTGAAGTGTAATATGTATTAAGTGTAATAGTGTAATATGTTCGAATTTGTGTCGGTAATGTTGCATTTTAATGAACTTGTGTCGAATTTGTGGATTGCGTATTTAACGACGAATTTGTGTGATTATGTTATGATGATTATTATGAGTGAATTGTGTTGTTGAAATGGTGTAATTTGGATCAATTATGAGAGTGTATTGATTACAAATCATTAATGGCTTGATTGCTTGTATTCAATGTCGTCATGCTGCTATACCAAAAGCCAATGTGAGTTAACTCATGTTATACCAAAACTCAACGTGACTTAACTCACGTTAGCGTGAGTTAACTCATGTTGGGTTTACCGAACGTGAGTTAACTCACATTGGGGTTATTGTAGGCAGTTTGAGGAGGGAACGAACAAATTTGAATGGGAGAAGAGCAATTTTCAAGAAGTTAAAAGTCCAGGGCTCAAATCCTGACAGAGAAGAAAATACTAACATAAAAATTAGGGTTTTACTTTTCCCACCCTATATACTTCTCATGCGCCCTATAATTTTTACAAAAATGCCCATGGGATTTCGGATTCTAAGTTCGGATTTTATAATCTGAAATATGCTTATGTATAATGGCCAATCAGAATCTCTCTCATTTTAGCAGTTTTGAATTTTGCTTTTAAAAACAACCAAAAAACAAAGTAAAAAATGATCCTTGATTTTTTTCTGATTTTCTGGGGAAGTTTCGGAGCAATCTGATCAAGTATCCCGAAAACCGGATTTTTGACTAAGAACAGCTAACAATGACCTAAAACAGAAGGATGAGAGTTGGGAAGATTAATATGATCATTAAACTAGTTATCCATGTTACAAACAGACTCAGAATTTGTGCTGATACGGTTCAGATTATATAATCCGAACTGTTTTTCCCTTGAAAAAGGGTGTTGAGGGGGTGTTCGGATTCTAGGCCAAATTACACTTTTGGTCCTTTAATTAATGATGAGGTTTCATTTTGGTCCCTTAATTAAAAAAAGTACCGTTTTAGTCCCCTAATTGTAGTTCTTGTGTCATTTTAGTCCCTTCTGTTAACAAAAAGACAGAAAACGTTAAGTTGTGCTGACGTGGCTACGTATAAAAGGAAAAATTGAAGAAAATTAGGGTTTTCAGAAAACGTAGAGAGAGAAGTGAAATTGAAGAGAGATATTGGGAAGGGAAAGACGAATCAAAGGAAGAAGAAGAAGAAGGATTGCTTGCAAATTGTTTTCATCAGATTTGTTTTCATCTGATTCGTTTTCCACCTTCTTCGTTTTCATCTGTTTCGTTTTCATCTTCTGGGTTTTGCTTCGTTTTCATCTGTTTCGTTTTCCATCTTCTTCGTTTTGCTTTGTTTTCACCGAATTCGAATTTGTAAGAATGTCGAAATCAAACTCAAGGACAAGGGTGTTGGAGCAATCTGTGGGTTCTGTAGGTTCGTATATGAGAAAAAGAATGGTTAGAGATTGCAGGTGTGGAGTTGAGTGTGTGATTCGTACTGTTACTGATGTTACAAATCCAAATTATGGCAAACATTTCTGGGGATGCAGTAACTACAAAAGTTCTTTAGATAAAGGATGCAGTTTCTTCAGGCTGGTTGATGAAGAGGTTGTTGATGACAGAGACTTGAAAATTGAGAAGCAGAAGAAGAAAAATAGGCAGTTGAAGAATGAGTTGGCTAACTCACTTAAATGGCTGAAGATTTCTTCAATTTTTGCTTTGATCTGTTTTGGGATTTGTTTGGTTTTAGGGACTATGTTGTTGTGCAATGGCAGTGGAAAATGGTCTCAAATGTATTTGAAGTAGAATGAATGTATTCAATGTATTATGTTTGAGTTAATTTGAGTGTGTATTGAAGTAGATGAGTGGAATGCAATTCAATGTAATATTATATTGAAAATCAATGCAATGTTTTTTTTTGTGTTTGAGCAATTCATCTGAGTTTGGTTTATTTCATCTAAGTTTAGTTATGAGTTACATGTATAATTCACAAGTAGAAGTATAATTCTTAGAAGTATGCTACACAAATTAACTCATAATTTATCCTTCATTCATTACTTAATAAGTCATTACATCAAAACAAGGTACCAAGTACCAGATGAACATTAAGAACTCATAATTTGTCTTGGTCATTAACTTGAAATAATGTACCATTTGGATTACATCAAAATAAGGTACTAAGTACCAGATGAACATTAAGAACTCATACATTGTCTTGGTCATTAACTTGAAATAATGTACCATTTGGATTACATCAAAATAAGGTACCAAACCTAATTACTAAACATTAAAAGATGGTACTAATTCAAACTGGTTTTGTTGATGCTGAACCACTTTTCTTTCCTGCTGAACCACCTTGCTTTCCTGCTGAACCACCTTGCTTTCCACCTTGCTTTCCTGCTGAACCAATTTGCTTTCCTGCTGAACCACTTTTCTTTGATGCTTCACCTTTTTGTTGCTTGGGATTGATTGGTGGTGGTTGAGATGAAGACACCTTTTCCTTTGATGCTGCACCTTTCTGTTTCTTGGCATTGTTTGGTGGTGGTTGTGAAAAAGACACCTTTTCAGTTGGCTTCCTTTTTCTAGTTGGCTTCCTTTGTGGTGGCATTGTTGTAGCCTGAGTGCTTGTTTGTTGTGTTGTAGGTTGAGCTGCCTGAGATGTTGCCTGAGTTGTTGTTGGTTGAGTTGTTGCTGCCTGAGATGTTGCCTGAGTTGTTGTTGGTTGAGATGTTGCCTGAGTTGTTGTTGGTTGAGTTGTTGCCTGAGATGTTGCCTGAGTTGTTGTTGGTTGAGTTGTTGCTGTCTGACTTGATGTTCCCTGATCTGTAGTAGCTCCTTCAGTTGGTGGGGGTGGGGGTGGAAGCTTACAAGTTGCTTTGTTGTGTCCAATTTGGTGACATCTGCTACATTTCATCCCATAGGTTGCCCTCCTTAGTTGTGAATCATCCTTTTTCAATTCATGAGCCTCTTTATTCCTTTTCTTCTTTGGTCTACCTGGCTGCCTCTTTATTGGTGGTGGTTGGAGATCACAAAACTCTGTCCTTTCCCACAGTGACTGCCCATTTGCAGGAAATATAATTGAACTGTAACAAGTTGCATACTGGTTCTTTTTGAAGTATTCTGGGACATATTGAAGTATGTCCAAGTCCTGATTCTTCATACAGGAAATGGCATGACAACATGGTAATCCTGTCAAGTACCATTTCCTACAATCACAGGACATCCTTTGCAGATTGACATGATATTTATCCCCTGTTATAGACATGTGTCTGACCTCATAGTCAAATTCAGAAGCACGCCTATACAATGACATAAATCAATGAAAAAAAACTCTTAATCAATGCAAAAACTATAAATCTAAAATGAAAGAAATCAATGTAAAAAACTCTAAATCAATGCAAAAACTATAAATTCATACCTGACTAACCAATTGTTAGTGTATGATGATTCCCTTGCAATCCTTTTCTTAATATTTGGCAGCACCCCATCTTCATATCTTGCTATTTTTTGCCTACTAGCTTCCCACCTCTCCATCAAGTAAATCCTAATGTCTTCAAGCATGGTTACAATGGGTTTGGTTCTGGGAATGAGTATAACAGAGTTGAATGACTCTGCCATATTGTTGACTAATGTGTCACACTTGCACCCTGAGGTAAACTCTGACTTACTCCAGCACTTAGTTGGTATTTGTCTTAGGTAGTTGTAAGCTTCCACACTAATGGACTTGATTTCCTCCATATGTTTTTCAAAGCCATTGTGATAAGTTGATTTAGCAGCCTTCCACATCAACTCCTTTAACTTCTTTCCTGGATGTTTCTTTCTGAAATTGTTGTACAGATGTCTAACACAGAACCTCTGCTCCACCCCAGGCAGCAATTCTTCCATTGCTGGTAACAGACCCTAAAACAAACAATTTTCATCAGTGTTATTTACAAAACAATAAAAAAAAAATGCAATTGCACATTAGGGTCATACAACAGTACCTTTTGTTGATCACTTATGAAGGTGTAAGTCTTGCATAGTCTTGGGCCACCTAAGTCATTGACCAGCAGGTCCAAAAACCAAGCCCAAGACTCTTTAGTTTCACCTTCCACTACAGCATATGCTATTGGAAGCATTTGATCATTTGGGTCCCTTCCTATAGCTGTTAAGAGTTGTCCTCCATAATATCCCTTAAGAAAGCACCCATCCAGACCAATTATAGGTCTGCATTTGAAAAATGAATCTTTGCAAGCCTTCAAACAGATGTAGACTCTCTGGAAATGTGGACACATAATATTAGCAGGATTTTCTAAGTCTTTTTCAGTCCCTTGATAAGGTTGAGTAGACACAATCACAGTAGATCCAGTGTTTGATCTCTTTAACTCATGACAGTAATCATATAACCTTGTGTATTGTTCCCTAAAAGAACCATCTACTAAATCAAAAGCAAGACCCCTAGCTCTGTATGCCTTTGTCTTGCTGACCCCAATATTCCATTTCTCTTGTGCCCTTTCCATTATATCAGTCAACTTGAGTTTAGGATTCTCTTTAACCCTCCCATGTAGCTTATTGCCCAACCAAGATGAATTCAACATTTTCACTTTAAATTCCTTGCTACAAGTATGGTTGTCATTAATCTTCCTTAACTGCCATGTCTCTTCACCTGGAATCCTTGCACAGTATGCTTCCCAATTACAACCTTCCTTGCATGTAACCCTCATTCTCTTCATGTCATTCTTTTTGAATTTAATAGCTCTACTGGAATGTATAGCATATGTCCTAATTGCCTCCTGAAATGCCTTCTTGCACACAAAGTAAGTACCCACCTCCCACTTATAGTCAACCATTTTATCAGGTAGCTTAAATGTTGGGAATTTTGACTTAGGTTCCTCTTCTGAATCATCACTATCACAACCACTCTCCAAATCATCATCACTATCACAACCTACCTGTTCAGCCAATAAATCATCATCAACTACATTTGCACTACCACCAGCATCTGACCTCCTACTTTTGGGTGGTCTTCCTGTCTTCTTCTGAGCTGTTGACCTCCTACTTTCACCTCCTGTTTCAGCTTGTTCTACATTCAAGTCATCTGCAGCTACCCCTCCCTCATTATTGGGTTGTTCACCAACATATGAGTCAAAATTATCTTCTAGACCTACTTCTTCTTCAGAGTCATCAAAGTTAATGTCCCTTGCACTGTCCTCACTACCCCCATCCTCCCCATCAGATGCATTAAATGCCTCAGCCTCAATTTCAGTCCTATTTTCCTCCACACTAGGGCTTGGTCCTTTTTTAGACACTTCCACTGTTGGGTCTTTTTCATTCACCCCAATATCATTCAGGTCCACACCTTGGCCCTCCTCATTCAAATATTCATTTCTTATCTCACTAGTGGGCCCACCATCACTACTTTCAGCAAACACAATATTTTCTTCAGTGGCCCCAGATTCCTTTTCATTCTCTTTAGGGGCCCCCACTTCAGAATACTCTAATAAAGTGTTTGCCTCTACAACGTCAGGGTTACACAAGGGGTGCACTACATACACATGCACACTACCATGATTGTAAGCTATGTTTTTCATCCTTCTAGTACCTACATCATCCCCTAAGTAAATCATCTCATTCCTTAAATCAGGATCATAGTACCACAATGTTTCTATCATTGGATAACCCATTTCCTTTAAAATTCCTATAATCTCAAAGTAAGACCAACAATCAGGGTCAACATCAAAGGGTGTTTCTAACCCTTGATATTGGTTATGATGAAATTGTTTAAAGAACCCCCCATGGTGTATAACTATTTCAAATTTATCCTCCATCTGTAAGCAAAATACGACAGAAATGGGTTCCTATTAAACAATTATACACAGAAATCAAAAAATTCGATTTTCATTATGTTGTACAAAGCAAACACGACAGAAATGGGACCACTATATAAAAAATTTGTTTTTAAATTCGATTTTGTCATATATACAGAAACCCTAAACCAGAAAACACAAATCCTAAACCAGATAACACAAACCCTAAACCAGAGACATAAAAACCCTAATTTTTTCGAACAAAAAAACGAAAAAACGCATCGGAGATTGAAGAAAGGAAGAGTTACACAAACCTGAGATTAAACAATGACCGAATCTTGATTCGTCTTTCCCTTTGATTCGTCTTCCTTTGATTCGTCCTTTGATTCGTCTTCTTCTTCCTTTGATTCGTCTTTCCCTTCCCAATCTCTCTCTTCAATTTCACTTCTCTCTCTACGTTTTCTGAAAACCCTAATTTTCTTCAATTTTTCCTTTTATACGTGGCCACGTCAGCACAACTTAACGTTTTCTGTCTTTTTGTTAACAGAAGGGACTAAAATGACACAAGAACTACAATTAGGGGACTAAAACGGTACTTTTTTTAATTAAGGGACCAAAATGAAACCTCATCATTAATTAACGACGAATTTGTGTGATTATGTTATGATGATTATTATGAGTGAATTGTGTTGTTGAAATGGTGTAATTTGGATCAATTATGAGAGTGTATTGATTACAAATCATTAATGGCTTGATTGCTTGTATTCAATGTCGTCATGCTGCTATACCAAAAGCCAATGTGAGTTAACTCATGTTATACCAAAACTCAACGTGACTTAACTCACGTTAGCGTGAGTTAACTCATGTTGGGTTTACCGAACGTGAGTTAACTCACATTGGGGTTATTGTAGGCAGTTTGAGGAGGGAACGAACAAATTTGAATGGGAGAAGAGCAATTTTCAAGAAGTTAAAAGTCCAGGGCTCAAATCCTGACAGAGAAGAAAATACTAACATAAAAATTAGGGTTTTACTTTTCCCACCCTATATACTTCTCATGCGCCCTATAATTTTTACAAAAATGCCCATGGGATTTCGGATTCTAAGTTCGGATTTTATAATCTGAAATATGCTTATGTATAATGGTCAATCAGAATCTCTCTCATTTTAGCAGTTTTGAATTTTGCTTTTAAAAACAACCAAAAAACAAAGTAAAAAATGATCCTTGATTTTTTTCTGATTTTCTGGGGAAGTTTCGGAGCAATCTGATCAAGTATCCCGAAAACCGGATTTTTGACTAAGAACAGCTAACAATGACCTAAAACAGAAGGATGAGAGTTGGGAAGATTAATATGATCATTAAACTAGTTATCCATGTTACAAACAGACTCAGAATTTGTGCTGATACGGTTCAGATTATATAATCCGAACTGTTTTTCCCTTGAAAAAGGGTGTTGAGGGGGTGTTCGGATTCTATAATCTGAAAAACAGGAAGGAACACGCCCTATTTTGTTTTTGAGGTTTTCGGATTATAAAATCTGAATTGGTGAAAAACTCATTTTTTTTTCACCCCATAACAAAGGAAAAACTGATTTCGGATTCTAAAATCTGAAAATCACATGGGCATTTTCGTAAAAAACATAGGGCGCGCGAGAAGGTGATAGGGTGAGAAAAGTAAATCCCAAAAAATTAACATACTATCGGGAGTTATGACCCGATCATTGTTTTTTAGATCAGAGTGTAACTCGCGATCAATTTATTTCAGAGGTTGAGCAATCTGAAGGGCCTATAGAGCAATCCCCTAACTCTAAACCTTCCAAAACCGGTGAGAACTTGTCATGGTGCTTTTGTAGGTGGCATTTAGCATGGAAAAGGGGAAGAGTTTTCCATCATGGGAAAGTTAATTTTGATCATTAGATCAAATAGGAACATTAATCTTACTATGGTCTACCCACACTATATTTTTTGTCAATCTATCTCCAACCTCACTCACTCACCTCACCATCCTTCTCTCTCCTCCATACCCTCACTCACCCACCACACTAGCCACATCAGAGACCGTGAACCATCAACACTAGCATCTCACCCACCATGAAACTACAACCCATTTTCATCTTCATCATGTTGATCTTAAAAAAATACCCAGAAAATTATAATTAAACATTCAAAAAAAATTCTTCGCGTGTTGCAATTAAGAAACAAGCTTTTTATGGAACCAATTATTAAAACAATCTTCATGAGTTGCAATAAAAAAAGTTAAAAATCAATCTTCATAGCTTCAATCAAAGGAACCTAAATCCACTGTTTATGTTTGTATTGGCAGCATGACAGTTTTTAGTGACAACTTCAAATTGCAATGGGTCTTAATCTTATGAGGTTCCATTGAGATGGGTATCGAAAATTCCTTATGTTTGTAACTTCACCCATTTCAACTCAATAATATTCTAGCTTTTTTATTCTCAGACTTAGCTACTGGTGATTCTCGAGGCTTTCCTCTTTCTCCTTGTCAATTTCAAATCTCAGCATTCTTTACTAATTAAAAAAACTCAGATCTGAAATTTCTTGAAAGCAACCGCCGGAGAATTAGTTAAACAACTTTCCCAGGATAATTGCTGGTTCAAAAAACTCAGATCTAAAATTTCTTGAAAGCACAAATTTATTTTTTTTTAAATAAAAAAAAAGTTGATGATGAGTTTGGTGACTTTTTAACCGTTATCCAAAACCGCCATCATCGCACAAGAAGAGTGAGAAAACTGGATATGAGACAAGTGTGAGCCATAATGGAGAAGAGAGTGTGAAATATATGGTGTAGACAGACCATCATAAAATGTGTGCACCTCTTTAATCTAATGGTTAAAAAAAACTTTCCCATCATGGGAAACAACTTCTCTTTCCCATGCTAAACCCCACCGCTTTTGTACCTCATTCCTAAATCATTTGTGTGCCAAAATAGCTCATCTATCTAGTTAGCATGGGTTTTGGATTGTTTGCTGAAAGGAAATAATTCACACAAAATTTGATAGTCAAGTTGATTAAAACTATACAGTGATTACAGTCTGTAATACATTAACATTTAAATGTGGTTACAAGTCATGTTCATTTCTGGGGACTAAAAGTAAGTATTGAAACTATATTTGCAAATGGACAAACTAACCAGAGCACACAACAAAGTGAGATTACAGAGAAACAAATCCCAGAAAGGACAATGGATAGTGGAATATCTAACATTTAAATGCAACATTGTTTGGACTCATGAAAAAAACATAACTGCCTTACAAACTGATAGTGGAATATATAACATTGTTTTGTTCGTCAAATTCTGAACTTGATGCAACTCATGTGAAACTGCGAGCACAAAATTATTTGTTGTTTTTTTCCACCAAAGAAGAATGAATAATTTGCAAATATAATCTAAATGCAAATCATTTGGATTTTTCTAAGCAATAAACAAAAAAAATTGCAAACATTTAAAAAATTTCCTCGTGATCCGATACAAAGTCAGATCTGCATAAGAATGGAACTAAAGTCAAATCTTCACAGAATATTTATTTCTACGCTTTGATCATGCAGCTGCTGCTCTTGGCACTTTCATGCCAAATCCATGCTTTGCTTTCTCCACCCTGTCATATTGTCAAGAAGAATTAAACAAACAACAAACATAACCACACCACATGTTCTTTAAATATTGATATCTTACTATTACATGATGAGAAAATTTTAAAATAGTGCAAGTCAACTACTAAAAACGTAACAATGATGAGGTAGTCATAGCCTGTGAGGTAGGCAACTGCATAAAAAAATTGAACATTCTCTTCCTTACAATATACAACAAAATGATGCAAAAAGAATATACTTACTGTAATGCAAGAAGTCAACCACATGAAAATTATGCAAAAAAACCTAGATTGCCAATTACAAAACCATGCACCTTCATTCCTGATAAATTCATTCTTTTTATACGCAAATATTAATATATTAATTGTTATGGTAGTATTATTTTTTCTTCCTGTGGACAGGGTTTGAGTCTCGGTCAGTTAACTCTTTTTTAAGAAGCCAAACTATCCCACCAAAATTGGCATAGAGAGAATCGAACTAACTACTTTGACTCTCAGCTCAAACCAGTAGAGCTACCCAACCCTTAAGATAAATTCATAGTGATTTACTAAACCTACACATTTTTCTTCTAATATACAAATACTCTATGCAAAGTGAAAATAATGTAAAAGAGCCAAACAAGAATGAAGTATCTGCAAAAATTTCACCTGAAATAGGGCCAAAGTTTACAAGTATCAGCAGTCAATATATTGACTTCTAGGACATTAGTTAAAATAAGCAACCAACTTGTTATTTTTTTTCAAGTAGAACGTAGAAAAAACTAGGACATTTAAACAAAAGAGGTAGACAAGCATTTAAATGCAACAGAATCATCAGAAACTCAGAACTTACGTTGGTGCAAGTTTGCCGAGCCCGTCTAGCTCTTCACCTGTGTCTACATCCAAGACTCGCCCGGTAATTTCAACGATATAAGATCTATCGCTATCATTTGGAAGTCCTCTACGAGAAAGCAAATCTAAATCTTTTTGGTGAAGCTCTCTTCCGTTTACAAGAACGCCGGTGTTTCCACCGGCACATTTATCAGGAATGGGATGATTAAACTCTTCTATGAACGGCTGCAAAAAAAATAATTTATCATTTTACATTGATCAAACCATAATCATATATATGACGACTGGAGTCTGCTAGAGTGACTAAACTTACCGGAATTATTCCGAGACATGGTCCGCCTATGACACCCCAAAATCCAGCCCGAGAATCATACCTAATGAAGCAAGAGTATAAAAACAAACCAATTATGACTACAATACATGAGCAATCAAAATGAATTTACGATTTCTTTTTTCTAGGTCTGGATAAGTCAAATTTAATGTTATATGTCAATATGAACATACTGTAGATGATAAAAATTTAACCAGTGTTATCAATCGCAGATCGTGGAAAATACCGCTGTGTGCAAATTCCGCTGCGCTACAGCGCTATAGCATAACAATCTGACAACACTTTATACTAAATTGCTATGGTAGCAGTTTGTTAAAATTATGCTACACTATAGTGCCGCTATATGACAACACTGAACTTAATTGAGTCCAATAAAAGAGTAATTTGGCAAATTTTGTCAGACAGGTTGTTTTAGAAAGCTTGTCTGCTTAAAAGAACAGAGTCCATTTTCAAAAGCTTAACTAATTTTGATTCCTTTGAAGTACTTTGATATATGCCAGCATAAGGCTATAAATCATACTAACCAATAATTTCCTGGCTGGATTGGTCCGGCTATCTTTTCAGCCTTCTTAACTACACGGTCTGATAAAGGTTGTCCATTTACGGTAACAATATATTTTTCAAGATCATCAACTTTGTCAGCTTGGGAAGAACCTCGGGTGCCTTTCTTGAAAATGTTTGCGAAAAACGATTCACCTCCTTTGTCAGATCTAGCATGGTCATGTTCTTGGCTTGTGTCGCAATAATCCTGTGAGATCCCGGAGTTGGAATAATCGCAGACATCCATTTCAGATGCAAGCACTACCTCTTTCAAAGAATTTTGCCGTGAGGTATTCTTTTCTAGTTTCACCTTCTCTGGTTCTGAGCGACCACTTTGGTTGCCTTTCCCTAACCGATTAACTGCATGGTTGTTACTACTAGAATAATCAAGATACTCTTGCAGGGGTGAACCGGCAGGTGGAGACACTGAGGCTTTAGTTGGCTGAATGGACTTTGCGGCTTCACCTGGTGCAGTCATAACTTCTGGAATATTTTCCTCTTCTGAGATACTTGGAGACGAAGAATGGAAACTTTGCATCTCCTGCAGCTTGCTAGAGTTCAAGCTTGGGTCAGAAGCCATGACAGCAGATCCTCTATCAACTGAGTGAAAATCATAACCAGAATAATCGTCCGAGGAGAAGTTAACACGATTTGTGTTCACATGACCATGAGAATGCGACACGCGGCTATTCACAACCTCGGTAGAGGCATCATCATCAATCCTTGTGGTAGTTTCCTCCACTTCCCCATGAAGAGAAGTAACTAGCTTCTTATTGATGATAGAAACATTTATTTCAGAAGAACAAGCTCCACATCGCATTTTCTGCTTTCGGTTTTTCACCTTAGCCAGTACTTTTTTAGGAAGTTGCAGCAACTCAAAGCAATTATGACATGTGATGAAAGGAGAACCACCGGCTATCGGATGACACCTCTGACTACCACTAGCTGACATTACTTTTTGAGAACGGCTCGTGACAAATCCACCCCTCTCAGAATCGAAGTCATTAACCAATCTTGTATGTAATTGCTTTTCATGAGAATTGGCAACAGGAACACCAGTTCTAGAATTATGAACATGTTGACTAACTGCAGCTGGGATCTCATTACGGTGCAACATAGGATCATTTGAGGTATGCGGGAATCTGCTGTTAAGGAACGTAGCAGGTGGCACCTGCATTGAACCTCTTATCATGTTGTTGTAGCAATGAAAACACGAGCAAGAAGGCAAGTGTGGTGTTGGATTATGTGCGTATTGTTCATATGAATCTGGACCAGTATCAGTATAGCGTCCAGGAAAGTAGGGATGCATAGGTTGTTGCGTGAATTGGCGAGATAACGGATGTGGACCTCTTGACATTTGTGAGCCGAAAGGATCCCCATATCCAGGAAAATAGTTAGGGTTGTTCATTGAAGACTGAAAGTTGTTGTGCATGGCCATTTCATGACCACTCGTATAACCATATGGATCATGATGATAACTGGAATAAGGAGGACCTGCCAAATGTTTATTAGGGCCAAAGAATTGCCTTGAGGTCGTCCGGTTCGACCCTGAAGGCCCATCTGGAAAACGAGTATCAGTGCCACTGCGAGGATCTGGAGGAACCATCTTTGAATCAAGATGACCCTTTTCTTTAGGATTGTTAACCATTTCAGAAGAATTGCTCAGCTGCTTTGATAACTCATCAAGCTTCCTTAGAAGCTCGGCACGATCTTGCTCTAGGTGCCGAACCCTACTCATACCATCCATGTCTTCATAATTACTCCATTGTTCACCATGATTATAAGAAAATCTCGAAGTTCCCTCATCAGGAAAATTCAAAGTGGAAAATCTAACACCTTCTATATCAGCTGATGGATATCTCCGAAACCCTTCCATATCAACTCTCTCCTCATTTGGCCAATTCGACATTCTCCTTGGAAAATTAGACCCTCCAACTTGAATCTTCGGTTCATGTTGTTCCCTTCTTATTGCTTTACCCCCGTCATCTCTACTTCTATTGACATCATAACCGTTCTCCGAAACTCCTTTTTCCCTACCATCCTCGTAACAATTCATAATCCTCTCACGTCGTTCCTTATTCAATCTCCCGGAATCCCTTTGATCCTCCCTCGAGAAGCCACCGCTGGACTTTACATCAACATCCGAATTATCACTCATAAAACCTACATCTTTCCTAAATGAACTTCCTAATTTAGCAGGAACTCCTCCACCTTGTCCCTCATCTGAAGCCTCCCACAAACTACCATTTCCATTACCATTGTTAACCTTTCCTGCAATCGAAACCGAAAACACAACAACACATCAAAATCTCCAACCCCATTTTATCATACTTTTAACCATTGTTAAATCCAAAACATCATAATCAACTAATTTATTAAAAACCAAACACAAACAAAGGTAATAAAAACAAACTAGCTTTTATCATATAAACTAATTTATCAAAATCTCCAACCCCATTTTATCATACTTTTATCAACATGAAAAGGAAATTCTTGATCCATACTCTTGCTTCTTAAAAAAACAAACTAAACAGTAAATAAAAACAAACATTTCTAAAGAATATAAAGTCAAACAACACCTTTTAGCTAAATTTCATAAAGATAAAACAAAACAAAAAGAAGGGTACCTCTAAGAACAGCACCGCAACCACCACATTGATAAACAGAATAACTAGCTTGCTCATGAAGAACATTTTGACATTTGGGACACCTCACCAAACGTAGCTTAGCTGAATCCTCCATTGCTAAACTAAGAGAACATAAACAACACAAGTACACACAAAAAGTAGAAAAACCTCTTAAACCAAGATATGATTATTCAAGAACTTTCAACTACACAAGAAAAAAAAAAACAAATGAAGTCAAGGTGGTTTTTTACTCTTTTTTTGGGTTTGTTTTGTTTTTACTAAAGAATTCAAACAGCAAAAGAACAAAAACAATTAAACAAATGAAAAAAGGTAACAGAGGGAAACTCAGTGGGGACAAATTTTCTTCTGGGGTATCTTAGAACTTTGTGAAGTTGAAAACTTTTATCCTATTTCAGAGTTTTATACTGAAAAATTGAAACTTTATCTTGTGAGTTGGATTTCAGAGAGAGAGAGAGAGAGGTATTGAGGTAATATATGAACATTGTTCAAGGTTGTACGGAATGGTGATTGTCGGGTCATAATGTGAAGAAGTAAAAGGGTGTGAATGAGTCCACATGTATTAACGTATTTAGTGTGTGTTTGGTTGTGCGGTGGAAAGAATTGATTTATGTAAAATTGATTTATATAGAATTGATTTTGGTTAAAAGTGAGTTGAACATAAAGTGGAATATGTTTGGTTACCTTCAAAACAGAAGTGTTTTGTATGAAAAATGTTGTTTGGATGTTTTGTGTCAGAATTGCTTTTAGATGCGTAAAAGACCAAAATGGGCTTTAACATGTGTTTGTGTATATAGTTATCAAATTTTACATTTATTTAGTTTTTTTCCTCCATTTTTTTTTATTAATTGACAATAAAATTATTAGATTAATATAACTTGTTAATCACACAATATCCAAATAAAAATACATGTAGGGATATATGTTAAACATGAAAGGCAAAGGGTTATTAGCAGCATGCCTAAGCCAATTCATCCTTTTCTCCTCTGAACCTCGTAGGGAAATGAAAATCTCTCTAGCTGGCTTAAACATCATCAATTGGCAACACTGAGCATGCCATTCAAGATCATTTGAAACTTCATCCATGGTCTGAAGCTCATGGTCTGAAACTTCATCCATGTTGTTCCGATACTTGCATCTTCCCTATCCCCAGACCCTTCTTCTATAGCCACCACACCATTATCATCATTATCATCATTATCAACCTGACATGGCAAGACCCCGCATGATGGTGCCCATGTGTACTCTCCATTAGCAACTACATCCTTGAAAAGTGTGGTTAACTCATGGGCGAATGGAAGACCCTTGTACCTAAATTTTGCATAAAGAGGGTTTTCCTGCATGTTCATAACTCGCATCATATAACAAACACTTATATACATATCTAAGACTTACAAAACAACAATTTTTTCTATCACATACCAGCTGTTTGCTCTCCCACCACTCATCGGGTGCTACAACAGTGTTGTTCACAGGATCCCACCCTAATCCAGTTTCTCTCCCGAATAAGTTATACCATGCTCGCCAATCCTTTCTCAAACTGTCATACCTATTCTTCAACTGAGCTTTCTCATACTTCCTTCCGGTTAACTCATGAAATCGGGTGATAATACCTTTCCACCCTTTTTTCGTAAAGCTAGTACCAACACGTTCTCCCTTAGAAACTTGACCCAAACATGCTTTCACGAAATTTTCGGTTGACTTATGATCCCAAAAAGCTTTTGTTTTCTGCACCCCATCATTAGTTGAGGGGGAATCCTTTCTAGGTTTTTTGGTATTCATCATTCTATATAAACAAAGTTACATATAAATCTATTTAAGTCAAACCTATATTTAAATAAGCACTAATCTAATGAGGTGAAAAGAGTAAGTAAAGTTTGCACCAATCAATAGCAGCAAAACACTACTAAAAATTGAACCAAAATATTGGAGAATAAAGTCAAGTCATTTTGCGCTTTAATTTATATATAAGTTGAGTCATTTTTTTGTTGAATGTTTCTAGTTTATGAAATGGCTTGGCAAACCCACAAAAAAAAATGTGAATGATGGTGTAAACATAAATAAACCTTCAACAAAAGTAAAACTAGGCATAGAATAATTTATGAACAAAAAAATATTAAAAATACCTTGCAATAACCATGAGTATTTTAAACAACCTTGGCATAATTTGAAACTAGTTTTGGCATCTCACTTTTTAAAAAATTCTCTGGTTTAATGATAAGATCAACAGGTATTTGAGGAGAAAGATTGAAAAACCAACAGAAACTTATTGTTAATCCCTAAGATCAATGTCATTTTGAGCAATGAATGAGAGTACATTTTTTTAGGGATCATTTGATGGTGCATGACTTATCCTTGTTCTGACTATCTGCCTAAAACTAACTCTAACTCCCTCCCTTCTGTCAGTACACTCTGTTGGAACAGTTGGTAGTTACAGCTTCACACACATTGTTAATAAAAGGCCTTCTATCATTTAACTGTTCCATAAACACTTATAAGCTTGTAAACACTTTATCATAAGGAAAGAACCATAATAAATATAGTTTAATTGAAAAGTTTCCACAAGCTAGAAATTCATTCAAACTAGCCTTGGGCAATCAGGCAGCAATAAGCCCAAAACACATGTCTGACTTCCATAAAGACAATGAACATAACACATACATAATGCTTAATAGTATATAAAAAAAAACTGGTGATGGAAATGACAAGGTTTGTATTTAATCTGAACTCTTACCAATATAGAAAATAAAAGTTTCGGTGTCTGTTAAGCAGCTGTGTTCAAGCATAGGTTAAATGCATTGTTATCATTTCAAAAGCAAAACAAAGAAAAAACAAAGAAGCAATCATAATTAAGTTTAAAGAAAACAATATTTCTTCATTCATTCATTCATTCATTTTATCAAACACATCAAATGCATTGTTATCATAACTGAATTAATGGACAAAAGAGGAGAATTTGAGGTTACCTTGAGTTATCCAACACTGCTGCTATTTGGAACTTTGCCTATTTTCCTTTTCTTGCGTGCTTGAGAGAATGAAAAGGGTGAGAGATGAGGCAACATATATAAAGAAGTTTTGAGGTAGGTGAACCAATTGGTTTTGATCTGTAAAATTAAATATGATGAAAGGAATTAGAGTTAATTAAGTTATGATGTAGGTGAAAAAACAGCTTTGTCTTCAATGTTTGACAAGAGATTAAAAGATTAGATAAACATGAATTTATTATATAGGTGAAGAAGCAACTTTGTAATCAATCTCTGTTGTTTCTGAGTAAAGAAGCAGCTTTGTTTTAATCACCTTCTTTAGAAGAAATTGAATTTACCATCACACCATAATGTTCTCCCATCAAATTAGTTTATCTACCACAATCAAAAAAAACATGCATATCAGAGAGAATCGAAAGGAGAATCGAAGGGCAAAACAGCCAATACCATGTTATTGAAAGGAGAATCGATTTTGTCTAAATTGAAAAGCTACAAATACCTGCTTCAGTTGAAACGCGAGTTCGGCGAAAAAAGCACTTCGACCAAGTGCGACCCAAACAGCTTAAACGCGCGGCATATACGGTGAGACGCACGTTTTCCCTCCTTCACCGCGAAACCAAACAGATGCTTAGACGCAGATAATTGATTTTTTAATATTGATTATCAAAAATTGATTTTGATAAAAAGAAATTCTGATTAAAAATGATTTATGTTTGATTCATTCATATAAAAGTGGGTTGAATTATACATTTGTGCGTAAAAATCAATTTTATAATCAAAAGCTGTAAATTATAACTTCAGATATAATCAATTCTAAAGGCAAAATTAATTCTACTTGACGGCAACCAAACATTTTATAATTAATTATAAACCTCCGTAATCAATTTTGGTCTCCTTAAAAGTGGATCCAAACATACACTAATTCTTCAAGTAAAAATGCCAAAATTGTTAATCTAGATGTCGTGATTGAGATTGAAACTCTAACTTTTCGACTCGTGTGTGTGTGACTTTTTAATGTTATTGATATTTCGTGTAGTATTTAATTCCTCGCCTTAAATTAGGTGTCCATTTCAAGTTCTTTTTTTCTTGATTTGGAAAGCAGAAAAGAATGGTAATTACTCAGTTCGTAGTGTTTATTGTATTTGTGTGACTGAAATTGCTGACAACTCCCATCTTCATGTACTTGGTCGGTGGAATTTAATTTGGAAGTTGAAAGTGCCTCCTAAAGTTAAGAATTTTGTTTGGCATGTATGTCGAGGATGTTTTCCAACACGTGCCCGCCTTAGCAGTAGAGGAGTGGCTTGCCCAATAGACTGTGTTGTGTGTGATAGTAATTTGAAACTTTGGCAACAACAGAATGAACAAAGTTCCCAAGTTGTTCAGCGTGCAACTCATTTATTGGATGACTGGAGAGCGGCTCAAGTAATCAGGTCCCAAAGTGCAGAAAGAACAAGTACGGCGCGACCAACATCTATAAGCCAGGATGGGGAAAATGGAAAAAGCCGACAGCTGGCAGGTATAAATGTAACATTGATGCATCCTTTTCTTCGTCGCTTAACAAGGTAGGCCTTGGAATGTGCATTAGGAATGATACTGGTGAATTTGTGTTGGCCAAAACAAATTGGTTTGCTCCCCTGTGTGATGTTGATGTGGGGGAAACCGTTGGTTTACACACAGCTCTACAATGGGTGTCAGATCTTTAATTTGACAACGTGGACTTCGCCCTTGATTCTAAAAGAGTTGTTGATTATGTTAATTCTGATGTAGATAACAATAGTGAGTTTGGTTGTATAATTTTTGCTTGTAGACGATTGTTACAAAATAGTTTTCAGAACTCTCATGTTGAGTTCAATAGGAGGCAAGTCAATGGGGTCACTCACGAGTTAGCTCAGGCAGCCCTATTAAATCCTAGCTCCCATGTTATAGATGATATGTACCTTCATGTATTTGGCATATTTTAGCTAATGAAATGCAATGAATTTCTTTCCTAAAAAAAGTTCTTTTTTTTCTTGTTGATACAATAAATAAGAGTATGTTAATAGAGAAAAATAATAAATATTGTATTAGTATTATAAAAGGGAGAGTAAAATGGTGTTTGCTCTGTCATTTGAGCGAGTCTTGGTTTACCCTTTGAGAAAAAAGAAATGATATTTGTACAACTACTTTGTGACAATTTTTTGACAACTTTTTTCTCATATTCACATTATATTTTTATTCTCTCTCCTTTTTTCTCTCTATTGTTTTTTACCAGTAAAAATAGAGAAAATGGAAGTTGTCATACAAGTTGTCTTAAATGGTTGTTCAAATATCACTACTCTTAAAAAAAAAAACTTTGGAGCGCAACATTGTAATTTGAAGATTAGTTGGTTTTGAACCTTTATTTTGTACGATCAAACTTCATAAGGGTGCAAAACCAAAACTTGTTCCAATAATGGAAGAAGTAAACACGGTGTAACTCTAAAATAGACAAATAATTTGAGAAAGTAAAATATTATACTAGTAAAGATGAGAGACATCCTCAAGAAGAAAAAAAAGATAGACATAACTTGAATCGGAGTAAAAAAAAAGTGTGAACGTGGAACAATGTCGTTGGTGTTTGTTTTGATGGGCGGATGCAAATCACGGCAAAAAATCACTTTAACGCAGAAGCTCAAATTCTCAGCTCCTTAAAATCACGATAGATTTACATCAAATAATGTATGTACTTTTGGTTCATCAGACACTTATGAAATAATCTATTTTGGCTTCGTTTGGATACATTGGATTCATTTCCACTCCTTTCACCATCGGACTTAGAAAGAGCGTTCGATAATTCAATACGCGGCTTGGCTTCAATGACAATTTCATTTACGTGTGTGAAGAAGTGACAAAATCAGGATATGGAAAGTATACACTTTTATTTGTTGACTAATCTTATTTAGATACTAGAATTTTATTTTTTTTTTGCTAAATTTAGATACTAGAATTTTTTTTTTTTTAAAAGAAGATAGGTACTAGAATTTGATTGACATCAGAGTTTCTAAAACCAAGTGGTGAAGGCTTTCAGATATTAACAAAAAATTATGTTGGCTTATTTTATAAAGAGTTCCAGCTTTAATTAGGTCATCACTTAGTAGACATGAATTTGATTCTACGAATTGGTCGGTCCTTAAATTAGATAAATAATTTCCGCACAAAAAAAAAAAGAGAGGAGATTTTTCGGCATGAGTGTGTAATCAAAGTAGAGAGGAAAAGCAATCCAATGATAGAGAATAAATAAAATAAAAATTGAAACTGTATTTTTATACGATGTCGGGTTTCACTTTTGTGTTAACTTAACATTTATGAAGAAATATATAGCGTTTTGATGTAATTAAAGGGTATATGGTTATATCAAATAATAATCAACTACTTTGTCATGTCACCCCAATTTTATATGGTGATTTTGAAATTTTTTGTGTGAAATGGGTAAATTGTAGCCTTTTATTAGATTTTAGTGTAAAACTATTTTACATTGTTAATCATTAAACTCCTTTTGTGTATGGTTACTTTTTTTTGACAAAAATAATACATCCTTTTTTTTTTTACAAAGGTAAATCATCTCATTTCGTTAGCAACAATAGTTGAATACATGTAAGGAATTTCAATGAAATGTTAGACATTAGCTAAAGATGTGACATCTTTAGAAAGACAATGAACAACCTCATTTGTTTGTTTCGGAATAAACTCAACATGCAAGTTTGTGAAAAAAGAAGAGAAAATACTTCTACAATCTCTTATGATAGCACAAAAATCATATTCATCATTTCTAATATAATTAAAGCTTTCAACTACTCAATTGGAATCTAACTCAAAAATCACATTATTAATATGCAATTTCTTGACCCATCTTAAAACATATAACATCCTCATAGCTCTGAGAATCAGAGAAAATCATTGTGTTTGAACTAACGCATAGCTACCTTTTACAAAAAAAAAAAACATAGCTACCTTGATCATCACGAATAAACATGTTGATCCCAGCTTTGTTTTTAGTCCTTGAAAATGATGCATCAACATTGCATTTGTAATCATTTGCTGCTCGTTTTGCCCCAATTCACTTAAGTAAGTGGTTGATTTTGAGCATTAGGACCTTTTCAGTTGTCTTGTGCATTTTACCAAATGGTAAGCAAATTCAGACCCCTGTCACATGCAACCCTGCGCAAAACACGTCATTTATCCGTATGATATCATTTCTTTGTTTCAAGATGGTCCACAACATACAAGCAAAAATAGCTCTTTGTTGATGACTTAAAACCTCCAAAATATTGAACATGTTAACAGTTATATCATTATCATGATTCAATACTTGAATTATTTGTGACCAGAGACCACTTATTTGCCAACAATGCACACTATTAGAGAACCTGAAGAATACATGCATATTTATGACAGAAAATCATATTGGGTTTCAGTCCATTTTTAGTGTCATTTTAAAGTAAAAATAGCAGTTGGTATTTTAGTTGAGTTTTGTAAAGAAATCGTTTAAAAGTCATGAAAAGACAATAGAAGGAAAATAAGCTTGAAACCATGAAAATCCACCCGAATCAGACAACTATGTGACGGTGCTATGCTTTTTACCGGTTAATCACTTTGGACATAGTCGTTACAAACATTCTAGTGAGAAGAAATGAAGTAAGAAGTGAAAAAACCAAAAGAAATGAAACAAGGAATGAAGAAACCAAATATATTATTGTATATATCAATATTAATATATATTTTTTACATACAATTAAGGGCATTTAAAGAAAATAGACAAACAAGTTCATATTTATTATGACCGGTCCACAAAATGAGAAAAAAAACCATGCAAGTAAGTTTGTAGGACCCCGTGACCCCACAGCACCTGAAGCCGCTGTTGGTGGTCCTATCCACATTTATTACTATTAGTATTTTGGTTTCTTCAGCAAAGAGAGCATTGACATTCACATTGCCATATATATATATATATACACACCACAATTCATCACCATTTGGCATTGGCATTCCCCACTGTCAAATCTTCACCTTTCACTCTCTCTAACCGACATGTATTTGACTTTGCCTTTAGTTTTAAAATTTGATCCCCACAATCATTCACACATTTTTCATTTTTGTATAAATTTAATAGTAAAAATAATAATGTCTATCACTATGGAACCAAAGAACTAACAACCCACAACAACAAACAAAGATGAGTGTAACAAGGATCCCAAAAATTGTACCATCGCTCAATAAGTGGACCCCATCACTAACCTGCTTGCAATCCAATTCTCAACTCATCCTTTGAGTTATTCTACAGCTTAAATTCAAGAAAAAATTCCACAACTAACAATTCTATATAGGCCTCTTTGAATTTATCAAAGCCACGATTAATGACTCCATCATAGCTTAATTGGCAAGCTGCTAAAAGTTCCATCCTAGCTTAGTTGATAAGCTATTTTAGTCATTAGTCTGCCCACTTTCTTTGTATTTATTAAATTTGTTTTTGTTATCAAAAGTTTGTTATCACCTCTTTCTTAAAATAAATGTAATATTTTTTATGTACTTATTTTTCAACCATGTGTAATAAAATACAAGATGTTATTTGTGGTTGTTTTTACCGAGTAAACCACCAATTTGGTCTCTGTCTTTGTAAGCCACTATCAAATTAGTCATCGATTCTATTAATATTTCAAAATAGTATATGTCTTTGTCAAAAGTTTTTCAATTAAATCTATGTTTATATGTTTTTGTCACATGACGAGACACTTAATTGAGAAACTTTTGACAGAGACATAGGGTCTGTTTGGCAAAAATAGCGGATAGCTGATAAGCTAGCTGATAGCTTATAACTTATGACTGATGACTGATGGCTGATAGCTGATAGCTTATAGCTGATGACTGATGACTTATGACTGATAAGCTAATTGAAGTGTTTGGTAAAATTAGCGGTTCAACTAGCTGATAGATGTAAAATGACATAAAAGAACATTTTTATATCATTCAATTTTTTATGAAGACAAAAACAACTTACATTAATAATAATAATAATAATAATAATAATAATAATAATAATAATAATAATAATAATAATAATAATAATAATAATAATAATGATAATGATAGTAGTAGTAGTAATAATAATAATAATAACAACAACAACAACAACAACAACAACAACAACAACAATATCATTGTCAATTAAGTACGAATTAAGATAATCTTAACTACAATTATATTAATCCAAAATAATAATAAAAATAAATATATCGCCTAATATTCCATAATAAAGCAGCAATATTGTTACAAATTTCCTTTGTCTTTGTTGATCTCCCGTATAAAGAATAAAGCAACGAAAGGAAGTGATTTTTTTTGTTTTGAAAAAGAAGTGGATATTTTTTAGCACAAGAGATTTTAGTATTTATGATGCAATTATATTAATAAATTGTAAAGGGTAAAAAAAGATTTTAAATAAAATAATAAGGGTAAAAAAGGAAGAAAAAACAATAAGCAATAAGCTATAAGCTCAAACGCTACTTGAAATAGCGTCTGAAAAATAAGCTATAAGCTCCTGAAATAAGCTATAAGCTCCTAACGAAAAATTGTTACCAAACAGGTCTTTTTTTGCCAGACAAGCTTATAAGCTATAAGTTATAAGACATAAGCTTGTTTTTGTGTCTTACCAAACAGACTCATAAACTATTTTGAAATATTATTAAAAGTTTCTTAATTAGATCTCTGCATCTATGTTTTTGTCACATGACGAGGAATTAATTGAATTTTTTTTGACAAAAACAATGACTATTTTGAAATATTAATAGAGTCAAAGACTAATTTGAGAGTGACTTACAAAGAAAGAGACCAATTTGATGGTTTACTATGTTTTTATTTTGTTGATATATATGAAATTCCTGGCAACCTGACTGAAATATGCTGTGCACAATGATGGCACAACTGTCCGAGCGCGTGTCTACTCAGAACAACAATTAAAATAGCGCAACGTAACAAAGCACAAATTAAAAGGAACACAGCGGAAATATAAAGTACACAGTGAGTTTGTTAACCCAGTTCGGAGCAACTCTCCTACTCTGGGGGATACCAATCCAGGAATGATTCCACTATTATAGTTCTAGTGAAAAGACCAACGCAGACACACTACTTGACTTTGCACCTAGACCCTACCAGTGGCAACTCTATCTAGGAACTCCTAGATATGAGACCCCGTCTCAATTCCTACCAACAACACACACAGTATTGTAATTAAACACTCAAAACACACAAAGAGAGACACACTCTAATAACACATACTCACTCCGTACTTAAAAGCTTAGGAGCAGCTTACAAATTACAACTCAAAACAAACTCAGTCCTTAGCTTGAATCAGGGTGATACAAGCAAGGCTCACAATTAACAAACAAACCCTAAAAACCTTAAAACACACGCTTTGCTAACACACACGGTTTTTAGTTACCCAACTAGGGTTTGCCTTCACCAATATATAGCACTGAGATACCACGGGTCTGGGCTTCAAAATAGAGCACGGACATTGACCGGTCCAGCTGAAACAATCTTCTAGAAATAATAAAAAGCTTCCAAATATAGAACAATATCTTGTGAAACAAATCGGAAGGCAAATAAAACTTCAAGCAAATCTTCAATCAGATACACGCGCCTTGATCAGCAAGCTAGAGGAAAATAAATCTTCAGGCAAATCTTTGGAAGATTGCGTACACAAATATAAAGCGCTAGCTGGCGCGAAAAGCACAAGTCACGTAATGCTGTTCCATATGCTACCACATCTGTCCCAGCATCTGGCTAGTAGATGTTTTTGCAAAATGTAGCCAATCTACAAAAACCCAACAATCTCCCCCTTTGGCAAAATTTTGGCTAAAACACTCTAGAGCCAGTTCCTTGGGAGATACACAGATAAGTATCCTTCACGTCAACATAGACACACAACAAGGAAAGAAAATATCGTAGCATATAATGAGATTACTTCCAAGCGAGAAAAATGGACAAAGATAACTTGCAAGAAGTATCAGAGGCATGCACCAGATAACACAAACATCTAGCCTCATAGGAACAACTAGAGAGAAATAAACTCTCATATAGTGGAATCACATAGATAAGGGAAAAATTAAATTTCCACACACCAAGAAAAAACTTAAGAGAGCTCCCCCTCAAAACATGCATGTACCAGTACTCCCCCTCAACATATACTACACTCCCCCTCAACACATGTAACCATACATAATATAAGCTTCAAATCATGCACACAAGCAACAGATAGGACATAAATTAATTCTACTCCCCCTTTTTAGCCATAAATTCTGACAAATAACAGAAAGGACACACTCATAGAAAGTGCATAGAAACCATAGAGAGTGCATATTACAGACCAGAAGCACACAAGGTGCATGAGAAATTCAGGGGATAGCCCAGTCACCAACAAAAGCAGAAGAAGTACAACAAATGAGATCAGAACAAAACAACAAAATCATTAATCCTCAGAATCATCAGAGTCATCCTCAGTGGCACCAGCAGAAGCAACAGGCATATTTCCTCCTTCTTCCTCATCCTGCTCACCCTCAGCATCAGCTTCAGCCTTCAAAGCTGCAATGATCCTGTCAATCTTCACCTTCCTAGCTCCAAGAGCCACACTTGTCTCAGTAAGATCAGCAATCATTTGCTTTCTGGAGAGCACACCAGATGTCCGGACAGAAGTACCAGCTAAGTCAGCAGCATGTCTCTCAGACAGCAAACTACAATCCAAGGACATAGGACCAGGCCTCTTTCAGGGCTCATCACTACTGGTCAAAATATCTGGGTGTTGCTGAAGAATAATACCACACAGGAGGGTAGGAAAAGCAATAGGAAACTTGATAGCAAAAGATTTAGCATGCTCCAAAACTTGATAATAGATGTAGGCTCCATAACCAAAGGGAGACTTGGTCCCCACGGCATAGATCAACTTGGCCAACCCAGAAGCAACAGAATTTGAGTGAGTGGTTGGAGTCCAATTTTGAGCACAGATCCTATTCAAAACAGCATATATGGGAGACAGTTGAGCAGAAGACAGATGCCTATATTCAAGATTCCTTGAATCATCACATTCATCAGAAACATTTACCAGAAATTCCCTGACCAGCTTATCAAAACAGGTGACGTGTGGGAGACAAAAGCAATGATGGTAGCGTGTGGGAGATTTTAAAAAGAAAAGTTGGAAACAACCTCCTTGAATGACGTGCATCAAGCGGTTAAGGAGGGAGAAAATAATAGTTGCACGCCTCCCATAAATTAATTGCTACAATTCCTCAAATAAACATATCCCTAACTTCCGTCTTAATTTTTCAAATTGATTAGCATCAAGGGCTTTGGTAAAAATATCTGCTAATTGCTCTTCAGTTGCAACATGTTCAAGAGTGACAATTTTTTCTTCAACCAGATCCCTAATAAAATGATGTCTAATGTCAATGTGTTTAGTCCTGCTGTGTTGTATAGGATTTTTGGAGATATTAATTGCACTCAGATTGTCACAATATAATGTCATAGCATCTGTCTTGACATTGTATTCACTCAGCATCTGTCTCATCCACAACAATTGAGAACAACTACCACCAGCTGCTATGTACTCAGCTTCAGCTGTAGACAAGGAAACGCAATTTTGCTTCTTACTGAACCAGGATATAAGATTGTTACCCAGAAAGAAACATCCACCAGAAGTACTCTTTCTATCATCTGCACTTCCAGCCCAGTCAGCATCACAATATCCAAACAACACAGTGCTTTCCCCATGAGAATACAACATACCATAGTCACTGGTACCATTCACATACTTCAGAATTCTCTTTACCTGAGTCAGATGGCTTATTTTTGGTTCAGCTTGGTACCTGGCACACACTCCAACTGCAAATGTGATATCTGGCCTACTTGCTGTAAGATATAGAAGACTCCCTATCATACTCCTATACATGCTTTGGTCAACATCCACACCTTTCTCATCCTTTGATAATTTCACATGTGTGGGAGCAGGAGTTCTTTTATGAGCAGCATTTTCCATCCCAAATTTCTTGACTATATTTTTAGCATACTTACTTTGAGAGATAAATATAGTATCTTCCATCTGTTTCACTTGAAGACCAAGAAAGAACTTTAGCTCACCTACAAGACTCATCTCAAATTCAGATTGCATTTGCTGAACAAAATGCTCTATCATCTGGTCAGACATTCCTCCAAAGACTATGTCATCTACATATATTTGAGCAATCATCAGCTGTCCATTTTCATCTTTCACAAACAAGGTTTTGTCATTTCCTCCCTTCCTATAGCCATGGTTAATTAGAAACTCAGCAAGTCTCTCATACCAAGCTCTAGGGGCTTGCTTCAGGCCATATAGAGCTTTCTTCAATTTGTAAACATGGTTTGGAAAACTTGGATCAATGAAGCCTTTAGGCTGTTCCACATAGACCTCTTCATTTAAGTACCCATTGAGAAAGGCACTCTTGACATCCATCTGATATAGCTTGAATTTTAGTATGCATGCAATCCCAAGTAACAATCTAATAGATTCCAACCTAGCTACAGGAGCAAAAGTCTCATCAAAGTCAACACCTTCAATTTGAGAATATCCTTGTGCAACCAGTCTAGCTTTGTTTCTAGTGATAGTACCATTTTCATCAGACTTGTTTTTATAAACCCACTTGGTACCTATGACATTCACATTATCTGGTCTAGGAACTAAGTCCCACACATTACTTCTCTTGAACTGAGTTAATTCTTCTTGCATAGCATTTATCCAGAACTCATCAGTTAGAGCTTCCTTAACATTCTTTGGTTCAAGTTTAGATATAAAGCAAGAATTTGATACCTCATCATGGTTCCTTCTAGTTGTAATTCCTTGGTTAGGATCGCCAATGACTTGATCTATGGGATGGTTTTTCTGAACTCTGATAGATGGTCCTTTGTTGGGAGCAGTCTTCTCTGGGCCAGTTACTTCAGAATCTTGCTTATTACTTGCTTCATCTTCTTTCTTCTCCTCCTGTAGGTCAGATGCTAAGTCAAATGTCGCATCATCTGTCACGGCATTATTACCTTCATCATCTACAACCACATTTATAGATTCCATCACTGTCTTGGTTCTGGAGTTGTATACTCTATAGGCTCTGCTGTTTGTTGAATAGCCTAGAAAAATTCCCTCTTCACTTTTAGCATCCATCTTTCTTCTTGGTTCCCTGTCAGCTAAAATATAGCACTTACTACCAAACACATGAAAGTGCTTCACTGTTGGCTTCCTGTCCTTCCATAGCTCGTACAAGGTTGTAGATGTACCTTTTCTCAAAGTTACTCTATTATGAATATAGCAGGCTGTGTTCATGGCTTCAGCCCAAAAGAAAAATGGCAGCTTCTTTGCATGTAGCATAACCCTGGCAGATTCTTGCAAAGTCCTGTTCTTTCTCTCAACTATCCCATTTTGTTGGGGAGTAATGGGTGCAGAGAACTCATGAAATATTCCTTCAGAAACACAGAAATCAGAGAACTTACCATTCTCAAACTCCTTCCCATGGTCACTTCTGATTCTAACAATTCCACAATCCTTTTCTCTCTGAAGTTGTAAGCAAAGATCCTTGAATTTTTCAAAAGTGTCTGATTTCTCCTTAATGAAATTTATCCAAGTATATCTGGAAAAATCATCAACCACAACAAATGCATACTTCTTACCACCTAAGCTTTCGACTTGCATAGGTCCCATTAAGTCCATGTGCAATAGCTCAAGAACTCTGGATGTGGACAGATGTTGCAGCTTCTGGTGAGGCATCTTGGTCTGTTTTCCTATCTGGCATTCTCCACATATACTTCCTTCCTGAATTTGGAGTTTTGGTAGACCTCTGATGGCTCCTTCAGCAATAGCTTTCTTCATGCTTCTGAGATTCAGATGTCCAAGCTTTTGGTGCCATAGCTTAACTTCATCTTCTTTGGTTATTAGACAAGTAGATAACTTTGCTTTATCTTGAGAGACCCACAAGTAGCAATTGTCCTTTGATCTAACACCTTTCATCAGGATGTCCCCTTCACTGTTAGCAACTAAGCATTCACTCTTAGTAAAGTTGACCTTCATTCCTTGATCGCACAGTTGACTAATACTAATTAAGTTGGCAGTTAATCCTTTCACAAGAAGCACCTTATCAAGTTTGGGTAGACCCTCTTCCACAAGATTTCCTACACCCTTTATTTCTCCTTTGGCTCCATCCCCAAAAGTCACAAAGCTTGTAGCATAAGGCTTAACATCAGTCAAGTAATTTTTATCACCAGTCATATGTCTGGAACATCCACTGTCAAAGTACCAATCATTTCTGGATGACACTCTCAGAGAAGTATGAGCAATTTGAGCAATCTCATCAGCTTCTGGTTCTATTTTTCTAGGATCCATAGTGTTGCTTGTGAAATTATCATTTTTCTGCTTCCACTGCTTCTTGGTGATCTTTACTGTGGGATCAGGTCTTGGTGAATAGGTCCTGTCTGGGTAACCATGTAATTTGAAACAAAAAGGTCTGATATGTCCTTTTCTTCCACAGTAGTGACATACCCAACCATAATTCCTTCCTTTTGATCTGGGCCTATATCCTGATGCCTGTTGTCTCACCCGATGCTGGGGCATCTGTCTTGACATAGTATGATCATGAGTATTAACAGGTGGTACAAACTGTCTTACTGGTAATTGTTTCTGCTGAGGCATGGAACTGTAGTCAAACCCAATACCTTTAGAATCTCCAGGTTTCTGTCCTATTTCCAGAATTTCGTCTAAAGCATCAGTACCTTTGTTCATCATCCGCAGTTGCTTGTTCATATTGCCAATCTTGGAAGTAAGTAAGATAACCTCATCATTGAGGTCTGAGTTTATTTTCAGAAGTTTGTCTTTCTCATCTTGCAAGAGAGTAATGGTCCTCTTTTGCTTTTCTAAAGTTCTACAAACTTCCTCACTTTTGAGATATAGCTCCTTGTAAGAATCAGCCAATTCATCATATGTTACCTCTTCATCACTAGATTCATTGTCAGATGTGCACACTCCAGTCAAGGCATTCACATGTTTTGCAGTTTCAGGTTCTTCTTCTGATTCATCCTCATCGGTCCAAGACACAGTCATCACCTTCTTTTGTTTCTTCAGATACGTTGCACACTCAGTTCTGATGTGACCAAAACCTTCGCATTCATGGCATTGCACCCCTTTGCTTTGATTGATTTTGTCATCAGTTCTAGGTTTCCTCTGATTGTTGACATTTTTATAGATGCTGCGACTGTTGTCCGGAGCATTTGTCCTAGGGCGTCTGTCCATCCTCTTCACAACTTTATTAAATTGTTTGCCCAACAACACAATATCTTCAGAGATGCTCTCATCAGTATCTAAATTACTCTCCACATCATCTTCATCAGTGTTGGATATGAAAGCAATGTTCTTGTCTTTCTTTTCAGATCTTTCATTAACCTTTAATTCAAAAGTTTGAAGAGATCCAATCAACTCATCAACTTTCATATTTCCAATATCTTGGGCCTCCTCAATAGCACATACTTTCATATCAAATTTCTTAGGCAGGGACCTGAGAATTTTGCTTACCAGTTTTTCATCGGATATCTTTTCCCCCAAGGATTCAAATGTGTTAGCATATTCTAGCACATTCATGTGAAAGTCATGAACACTCTCTCCTTCCTTCATTCTCAAATTCTCAAACTGTGTTGTTAGCAGTTGTAGCCTTGACTTCTTGACCTTTTGAGTACCTTCATGAGCTGTTCTTAGGATATCCCAAGCTTCCTTAGCAATAGTACATTGTTTAATCAACCTGAACATGTTCTTGTCTACACCATTAAACAAAGCATTCAGGGCTTTAGAGTTCCCAATAGCTGCAGTGTCTTCTGCTGTAGACCACTCCTCTTCTGGTTTCAACTCATCAGTATCAACATTATTCGCATCTTTTATTTTAGGAGGGACCCATGCCTTGATCACAGCCTTCCAAGCTCTGCTGTCTAGAGATTTCAAGAATGCTGTCATGCGTGATTTCCAAATGTCATAGTTCGACCCATCCAACAAGGGTGGTCTGTTCACCAGTCCTCCTTCTTTATCCATTGAGCCAGAAACTTCTTTCCCTGGAGCTCACCCACACAGAACAGGGTGCCCGCTCTGATGCCAATTGAAATTCCTGGCAACCTGACTGAAATATGCTGTGCACAATGATGGCACAACTGTCCGAGCGCGTGTCTACTCAGAACAACAATTAAAATAGCGCAACGTAACAAAGCACAAATTAAAAGGAACACAGCGGAAATATAAAGTACACAGTGAGTTTGTTAACCCAGTTCGGAGCAACTCTCCTACTCTGGGGGATACCAATCCAGGAATGATTCCACTATTATAGTTCTAGTGAAAAGACCAACGCAGACACACTACTTGACTTTGCACCTAGACCCTACCAGTGGCAACTCTATCTAGGAACTCCTAGATATGAGACCCCGTCTCAATTCCTACCAACAACACACACAGTATTGTAATTAAACACTCAAAACACACAAAGAGAGACACACTCTAATAACACATACTCACTCCGTACTTAAAAGCTTAGGAGCAGCTTACAAATTACAACTCAAAACAAACTCAGTCCTTAGCTTGAATCAGGGTGATACAAGCAAGGCTCACAATTAACAAACAAACCCTAAAAACCTTAAAACACACGCTTTGCTAACACACACGGTTTTTAGTTACCCAACTAGGGTTTGCCTTCACCAATATATAGCACTGAGATACCACGGGTCTGGGCTTCAAAATAGAGCATGGACATTGACCGGTCCAGCTGAAACAATCTTCTAGAAATAATAAAAAGCTTCCAAATATAGAACAATATCTTGTGAAACAAATCGCAAGGCAAATAAAACTTCAAGCAAATCTTCAATCAGATACACGCGCCTTGATCAGCAAGCTAGAGGAAAATAAATCTTCAGGCAAATCTTTGGTAGATTGCGTACACAAATATAAAGCGCTAGCTGGCGCGAAAAGCACAAGTCACGTAATGCTGTTCCATATGCTACCACATCTGTCCCAGCATCTGGCTAGTAGATGTTTTTGCAAAATGTAGCCAATCTACAAAAACCCAACAATATATATATATATATATAAATTTAATCTATCAAAATTATATTTATATGTTATCGAACTCTAAAAATAATAAGTGCAGACACAAAAAAACAGCTTAGAAAATAATTTATGGTGTTTTGTTGGGTAAAATTGGTTAAGTCCCGCATCGAGTAGTGAGAAGGAAAAAGAAGTAGATAGTTAGTAAAAATATGGAGAATTAGTTTGTGTGTGCAAAAATTTGGGTAGTTGTGTGTCATGAGAAAATTTGCAATTTTTCCTTACAAAAATCATAGTTGAGAGTGTTTGTAATTTTCTCCCATAAAAAATTACAATTGTAGTTGAAAGGGTTTGCAATTTTGTCTATGCGAAAATTATACGAGAGTTTGCAATTTTCTCCCTATAAATATTGTAGGTTAAGTAATAAAATATTGTGTTCTGAGATTGTGGATGTAGGTATGAAGTGTCAAAAATAATCAATTGGCAGTTCTATTTTTTGTTTTATTTTGTTTTTTTAGTGGGTACTTCCACTTGTAAGAAAACTCTCTTTTGGCGATTTTCCAAAAACTGACATCAGAGCAAAGGTTTTGATCAATGAAGGGAGAGAAGCAGTATTTTTTGCCGCACCAATATTCATTTAAAGACAGGTTAATTAACCATCATCTTATTTGTGTTTTTTCTTATATAGTGTTACGACTACTTGAAATTGAATGCTCATTTCTTTGATGGAAGGATGAACTTCACCTTATGGCAATGCACAAGTTCAAAAATCAAAATTCATGGAGGGTTTGTGAAGCATAAAAGACAATCAAGAAAAGTTGAAGAATATTTCTTCTGTAAATGAGGTTAGTCATGAGAATGATCTTTTTGAAGATGAAGCTTATAACAAAGCCGAGAAATGTGAGTATATATTTGGATAAAGGGAGGATATGTCGTGCAAAATCGATATTCATCCAAGTCTCGCATCAAATAGTGGAAAGAAAAAAAAGTAGATAGTATAAATATGAAGAGACGTTAGTTTGAGTTTTCTTCACTACAACATCTCTAGTTTCTTGGATGTACTTGGGGTTTGAGTAGTCGTATGTCATGAGAGAGTTTGCAACTTTTTCTTGCAATTTTCTGTCATAAGTTTTTTAACTAAATCCTTAAGACAATATGTATATAGAATATAGATCCTCTGACTTATATATGTTGTCCAACCTCAACGGAGCTTCGCTACCAAAGTCAAATTTGAGAATATTTTACACGAGTTTAATCAATAGTGAATGATTTTGATTCTTGCAACACTACAAAAAAAGTGTTCATTTTTATGTGATGATGTACACGTACTTTCCTGAATTTCTCCAACTGTTTATAGTTTATTGTTATGTAGATCGGAGGCAAAGTCACCATGAGAAGTTGCTTAATCATTGTTAGTGGACTTTATAATTAAATGGCTTTATATATGTTATGATTACTAGTTATCATTCTATGTTAACCGGTTTCGAAGATTACTTCTTTAACCAAAGGTCTAACAAAATATTTTGGAAAGCAAATCTGAAATCTTCAATATCAAGCATGTTAGGTCCTGTCATCATATATCAATAATTATTCTCAACTGATGGATCGAAATCTTCATTAGGCTATCATTAGAGGTGCACTCTACAAGTCTACATCAACTATGTTAATTTCATCAATTAGATCCTTTCTTTATCATATTTTTTATTTTTTAATTATTTTTTACAGTAAAAAAATAAATTAATGATACATATATTAGAGTTTGCACTTTTGTCTTTCCGAAAAATTACTTGTAGCATTTCATTATTTTGGTGTGGGGAGGTTCCAATTTAAAATTTAAAATTCAATTATCCTCATTATTTTGACAGAACTTTTTAATAATACGAGTATTATTGTTGATTGACAACATAATTTGTTTTACGTTGATAGTATATATAAATTAAATCCTAATTCGATTCCTATAAGCTAACATGCATAAGAGTATACTTCAATTTCTGGAGTATATTAAAAGATATTGACCGCTTCGATGCAAAAAAAAAGAGAGGAAAGCTATTCAATAGGTGCATCAATTTTGCTATCGATCAGATCTTAACTTCAGATCGACTGTTTTTGTTTATAAAATTCATGCGAGTCGTAACTTCTGATCGACATTTTTAGCCAAGTGAATAATTTTGAGGTGTCTATTAAGCAATCATAAAAAAGAGCAGCAAACCATCTCTAACATACCCATCCCAGCAGCTGGATTCAAATACCATATTTAGATTAAAAAATTACTCTTTAGGCTTCCATTTTCTCTCACAGCCACCTTGAAAATGCCAAAATACCTTCAATGACAGTTAATTATCGTTTAAAAGACTGTTAAATCGGTTAAAGCAATTTAAAATTATGATTGGACCGATTTAAAAAATTCCAAACAACACTTAACTTTCGCCAGAGAGGTGAACGACAGTTAAGTGAGTTTATGAGAAATTTGCGAAGCATAAAGCGAAATTTCCTTCATATTCTTCCATTACTTGGGCAGGCCCATCTTTCCGTGGATCTGGTGCACATGACAGCCCAAGTTTTATAACAAAACATCCCATTTTCTTGGGAATTACAATTTACAAATTTCAAGCTAGGAAGGATTATCACACTAAACTTTAAACATTATTAATCAATAACAAAGATCATATAGGTATTATGAAGATCATGAATTACAATGCAATCATGAATGAAGAGAAATGTTGGATAATTATCCTCACATTTCCCATTCTATTCATGAAATTTTTTATTTCCTTCACAAGAAAGAAAATCTACTATAAACCTAGCTAGACCTCTTCCCATTTCCTTGTTCTTCTTTCGTTTTTCTTCACTATTATCCTTCCTCTTCATCATCTTCACCAAAAATGTCCTAAAGCTTGTGACCCAAGAAGACTCTTTTGCTTTCTCTATATGGACCATATCATGAGAATCATGCATACATTTTGTGATTATGCGTTTTGATCCATGGAGAGATGGAAATGCCATAAGATTCCGATTGATGTGATAATCAAGAGAGACTAGTTCATATGAATCATATAAAGGGCTACCACAATCCCACACTGCCCTTGCTTTTTCTTCTTCTTTCTCATCAGCTTTTCCCTTCAATGCATCTTGTTCATCTTTTTCAAATTCTTTTCCACTCATGTTGTTTTTTTTCATCTCAATTTTCTTATATTCATCCTTTGATTGTTTTGGACGGAGCTTCCTATATATAAAACACCAAACCTCTTTGCATTTTGTTTTGGCTTTGACTTCTAAAAGTATTTGCAACCCATGTTGTTGAGTATTTTGGTGTTGGCTGCATTGTTTGGCAAAACCAAAGTATTGAATAGAAGCATCTTCATATTTGAAACATTTCTTCAGTTGCAAGTTTTGTGTTTTGAAGCCATTCAGAAGCAGAAAATATCATCAGAAGCTGAATGCACTGTAGCAGTTCAGAAGCTGATTTCAGGTTCTGAAGCCAGCGTTGACTTTTGTTGACCACATCAGAAGCTGGGTTTTCAGATTAATTGTTGCGCGTATCTTGGGAGATTTAGCAAGGAATTATCTTTGTATAAGTGCTTCTAGAATGCTGAATTATTTGGAGAAGATTTTATTAAAGATTTGGTTCACAGATATGAAAATCGTATTTTCTGTTTTAAATCTTTCAAAGATACAAAACAGTTTTATTTGTTACTTGATTGGACCAATCTTATTTCAGTAACAAATCAATTCAGAAGATTAGTTTTATTTTGCAAGACTGAAGGCTATATAAGGAGGAGGGCTGCTGCTATTCAATACAAGAAATTAGAGAGAAAAATTCAGAGAAAAGAGTCTTAGAGTTTTTAAGCTTTTAGCTTTATTGTGCACCACTCTGTTAGAGTTGGTTTAGGTGTTTTGATTGAGTTGTAATCACTCTAAGCCTGTAGGTACGAGTGAAGTCAGATGTATTGAAGTTGTTCTTCAAAACAGAGTAGTTTTTGTTAAGGGATTCAGTAACAGGTTTGTTACTTGATTAGGAAGTTAGTGGTCTCTAATACTCAACGTGTTGGGTAGAATTCAAGACTAGGAGGAAGTTAATTGCTTAGGCTGGGAACTGGGAGTCAGTGTCTTGAGTCATAAGGATTAATTCCTATAGTGGAATTCCTTCCTGGATTGGTATCCCCCAGAGTAGGAGGTATTTACTCCGAACTGGGTTAACAAACCTCTGTGCCTTTTTTACTTTCCTGCACTTTAATTTGCTGCTTGTGTGTGTTTGTGTTTGTGCTCTGTTTTAAGCAATTTAGTGTGTCCTGCATATTGTTCAGAACCTGTTGGTTCAGAACCTGGTTACTCTGTCACATTGCCTGGCCAGAATTTCAATTGGCATCAGAGCAGGCACCCTGCCTGTAACTTGGGTGAGATCCAGAGGAATTTATTTCTGGCAAGCATGGATAGAGAAGGAGGCTATGTCAATAGACCACCCCTACTAGATGGCACAAACTATGAGTATTGGAAGTCTAGGATGTGTGCTTTTCTAAAGTCTATTGACAGCAGGACTTGGAAAGCTGTGATTAAAGGCTGGGATCATCCTGTGTATACAGACAAAGATGGTAACAAGACTGAGGTTCTGAAGCCTGAGGAGGAATGGACCAAAGCTGAAGATGATCTGTCACTAGGAAATTCAAAAGCTTTGAATGCTATCTTTAATGGTGTTGATCAGAACATGTTCAGACTCATCAAACAATGTACTGTGGCTAAGGATGCGTGGGAAATTCTGAAGACCACTCATGAAGGAACTTCTAAGGTAAAGATGTCCAGATTGCAGCTGCTGACCACCAAATTTGAGAACCTGAAGATGAAGGAAGATGAATCCATTCAGGATTTTTACATGAATGTGCTGGATATGGCAAATTCATTTGACTCTCTTGGTGAAAAGATGTCTGATGAGAAGTTAGTCAGAAAAATCCTCAGGTCCCTGCCCAGAAGGTTTGACATGAAGGTTACAGCAATTGAGGAGGCTCATGATATTTCTGCTATGAAGGTTGAAGAGCTCATTGGTTCTTTGTTAAATTTTGAGACTGCTTTCTGCAAACAGCCTGATAAGAAAGGGAAAGGTATAGCTTTTTCTGTGAATGCTGAAGCTGATGATCAACAAGAGTCTGAGGAGGATGACTTATCAGAAGCTCTAGTATTGCTGGGAAAACAATTCAACAAGATTCTGAAGAATGTTAACAGAAAAGCCAGAGGCAAAGGTCAGAATTTTAGATTCAATAACAAGAAGCAACAAACTGATGAGAAGAAGACCAAGTCTGAGGAGAAAAGCAACCAAGCCAAAGGTGTGCAGTGCTATGAGTGTGAGGGCTATGGGCATATCAAATCTGAATGTCCTACTTTTCTTAAGAAGCAGAAGAAGAGCCTAGCTGTTGCATGGTCTGATGATGGTTCTGAAGATGATGATGTTAGTGAATCTGATATGTGTGATACTGGTCTGGTTGTAAGGTCAGGAGCTATCTTGAAGAAGGAACCTGTTTTAGAGTCTGAGACCTTTTCAGATTCTGACTCAGAGTCTGAAGCCTCATATGTGTCTGAAGCAACTAAAACCTCATATGATGAGCTAGCTGACAACTATAGGAAGCTGTATACCAGAAGTGCTGAGGTCTGCAAACAAGTTCTGGATCAGAAGGAGACTATTTTTCAACTGGAGGCTGAAAAAGGAGAACTTCTTGTGCAGAATTCAGATTTGAAAGAAGAAGTGAACCAGTTAAATTCCCAACTTGAACATATGAAAAAGCAGGTTAGAATGATGAATACTGCTACTAATGTGTTGGATGAAATTTTGGGTGCTCAGCAACAAGGAAAAACTGGTTTAGGCTTTGATGATCAGACTCAGAACCCCAAACAGAAGATTCTGGTTAAAGAGTTTGTTCCTGCCACTAAAACTGATAATCCTATGACTGGGACTTCTCAGAAGAGACCTCAGAAACAATCCCAGAAGCAAGATCAGAAGCAAGCTCAGAAGAGACCTCAGATGCAAGGTCAGAAGCAAGTTCAGATGCTGCCTCAGAAGCAACCTCAGAAATTTTTCAGAAACAGAAGGAGGAGAAATCATCCATGGATTTGTCATCATTGTGGAAAGAAAGGGCATATCAAACCATTCTGCTTCAAACTTTATGGCTATCCTGAACACTTTCAGTATAGAAAAGTTGAACCAGCTGCTATCAGACACAATGTTCAGAAGGTGTGGAAGCCCAAAGTTCAGAATGTAGGTCTTATAGCTCATACTTCTTTGAGAGCCACTTCAAAAGAAGATTGGTATTTTGATAGTGGATGTTCAAGGCACATGACTGGTGTGAAGAAGCTGCTGAGCAATATCAGATCATACTCCAGAAGTTATGTGACATTTGGAGATGGTGTAAAAGGTCAGATTCTGGGTATTGGTGATTTGATCAGAGATGGGTTGCCCAGACTTAATGATGTGCTACTGGTGGAAGGATTAACCTCTAATCTGATCAGCATTAGCCAACTTTGTGATCAAGACTTAAAGGTTAATTTCAACAAGCAAGAGTGCATTGTTACTGATCAGAAAGATGAGATTCAGATGAGGGGATGCAGATCCAAAGACAATTGTTACTTATGGGAAAGAAGTCTGACTTCTTGTCTTATGAGCTCAGAAGAGGAAGTCAAACTCTGGCACCAGAAACTGGGACATTTGCATCTGAAAGGCATGAAAAAAATCCTAAGTACTGAAGCTATCAGAGGTGTACCTAATCTGAAGATCAATGAGGACAATGTTTGTGGTGATTGTCAAATTGGAAAACAAACAAGAAAGTCTCATCCCAGATTAGTTCACCAGGTAACTACTAAAGTACTAGAACTTGTTCATATGGATTTGATGGGGCCTATGCAAGTAGAGAGTATTGGAGGCAAGAGGTATGCTTTTGTAATGGTAGATGACTACTCAAGATACACATGGATCAACTTTGTTAGAGAGAAGTCTGACACTTTTGAAGTATTTAAAGACCTGTGCATTCAATTACAAAGAGAAAAAGACTGTGGCATAATCAGAATCAGAAGTGATCATGGCAAGGAATTTGAAAACAAGAGTTTTTCAGAATTCTGTGGTTCTGAAGGTATAAAGCATGAGTTTTCTGCACCTATCACACCTCAGCAAAATGGTGTAGTTGAGAGGAAGAATAGGACATTAGCAGAATGTGCAAGAGTTATGCTGCATGCAAAGAAGCTGCCATATATGTTCTGGGCTGAAGCAATGAACACTGCATGCTATATCCATAATAGAGTCACTCTGAAGAAGGGAACAACATCTACATTGTATGAACTATGGAAAGGAAGAAAGCCTACAGTCAAATATTTCCATGTGTTTGGGAGCAGATGCTACATCTTGGCTGATAGAGAAAATAGAAGAAAGCTGGATCCTAAGTCTGATGAGGGCATATTCCTGGGTTATTCAGTGAACAGCAGAGCTTACAGGGTGTTTAATTCCAGAACCAAGGTTGTGATGGAGTCCATAAATGTGGTTATTGATGATTTGTCTGCTGAGAATGAAAAGAATGAACCTGAAGTTGTTCCAGAGTCTGAAGTATCAGAAGAACAAACTTCAGAAGCAGAAAAGCATTCAGAGTCTGAAGAAGCAGAAGATCAACCAGGTCAAGTTCCTAATGGTAAAGGGCCATCAATTAGAGTTCAGAAGGATCATCCTAAAGACTTAATCATTGGAAGCTTAGATCAAGGTGTCAGAACCAGGAGATCAGAACCAGCTGCTACTGATTCATGTTTTGTGTCAAAGGTTGAGCCCAAAAATGTGAAAGAAGCCCTGACTGATGAATTTTGGATTGAAGCAATGCAAGATGAGTTGAATCAATTCAAAAGGAGTGAAGTGTGGGATCTAGTTCCAAGACCAGAAGGACTGAATGTGATTGGCACTAAGTGGATATTCAAGAATAAAACAGATGAAAGTGGTACTGTAGTCAGAAACAAGGCAAGGTTGGTTGCTCAAGGCTATACTCAAGTTGAGGGACTTGATTTTGATGAGACCTTTGCACCTGTGGCCAGACTAGAGTCCATAAGACTACTGTTGGGAGTTTCATGCATTCTCAAGTTCAAATTGTTTCAGATGGATGTGAAGAGTGCATTTTTGAATGGATATCTGCAAGAGGAAGTGTATGTTGAACAGCCTAAGGGTTTTGTGGATCCTAAGTTTCCAGAACATGTGTACAAGTTAAAGAAGGCTTTATATGGTTTGAAGCAAGCACCAAGGGCATGGTATGACAGGCTGACTCAGTTTCTTGTGGCTCAAGGTTACAGAAAAGGAGGTTCTGATAAGACTTTGTTTGTGAAAGATGAAGATGGGAATCTGATGATAGCTCAGATTTATGTGGATGATATAGTGTTTGGAGGGATGTCTCAGAAGATGGTCAAACTGTTTGTTCAGCAGATGCAGTCAGAATTTGAAATGAGCTTAGTTGGTGAACTTACTTACTTTCTTGGACTACAAGTCAAGCAAATGGAAGATACAATCTTCATTTCTCAGAGTAAATATGCCAAGAACATAGTGAAGAAGTTTGGAATGGAATCAGCTGCTCATAAGAAGACACCAGCTGCTACTCATCTGAAGCTAACCAAAGATGAACAAGGAGTATCAGTTGATCAGAGTCAGTACAGAAGCATGATAGGGAGCCTATTGTATTTAACTGCAAGCAGACCTGATATCACTTATGCTGTTGGAGTATGTGCAAGATATCAAGCTGATCCTAAGATGAGTCATCTGACACAAGTTAAAAGGATCCTGAAGTATGTTAGTAGCACAAGTGACTATGGAATCATGTACTCACACAGTTCAAATTCTGAACTGATGGGATATTGTGATGCTGACTGGGCTGGAAGTGCTGATGACAGGAAGAGCACTTCAGGAGGTTGTTTCTTTTTGGGAAATAACTTAATTTCATGGTTTAGCAAGAAGCAAAACTGTGTGTCATTGTCAACTGCTGAGGCTGAGTATATTGCTGCTGGAAGTAGTTGCTCACAATTGGTTTGGATGAAACAGATGCTGGAGGAGTACAACATGAAACAAGGAACCATGACCTTATTTTGTGACAATTTGAGTGCCATCAACATCTCTAAGAATCCAATTCAGCACAGTAGAACCAAACACATAGACATCAGGCACCATTTTATCAGAAACCTTGTGGAGGATAAAGTTATTCAACTGGAGCATGTAGCTACTGAAGAACAAGTTGCTGACATTTTCACAAAGGCCTTGGATGCTAAGCAGTTTGAGAACTTAAGGAGCAAGTTAGGTGTATGTTTGTTTGAAGAATTCTAGCAATTAAAGCAAATTGGATGTGAGGAAGATAGAGTACCTGCCAGCTTTGTTAGTGGTAAGTGTGATCCTGTCTCTGATACTAAGTCTGAAGTTCAAACTGGGACAGTAGTTGAAGATGTTTGTGCAGTTTCCCTTCCCTATTTGAAGACTATGATTTGTCAGAATTTTATGGCTAAAAAGGGGGAGAAAATCTTATGCAATGTGTTGGCCTTGTTGGCTCTGATACCAAGAATTAGAAGATGTATTGCTGCATTTCAGATATATGTGTCTTTGATTCAGAAGGTGTTTTGCTCTGATACCAAAGCATTATATGCAGATATGATCAAGGGGGAATATGTGTCTCAGGGGGAGTACAAGATTGTTATGATCCTGAGTGTCTCTGTGATCCTGAAGTGTGCTTCTGATATGCTCTGATACCTTGTTTCTCTGTAGTTCAGTAGTAAGGGGGAGTTTGTGTGAGAAGCTGAGTTGCAGGGGGAGTGTTGTGGAGATTCAGAAGTAAGGGGGAGTGTTTGTGATGATCAAGAGTTGATCAGTAGCTCTGATACCTTGGAGTAGCTCTGATACCATGGTTGTGATCAGAAGTTGATCAGTACTTGGTTATGTGTGCTTCAGTAGCTGTTATGTTTTGTAGAACTGAAGCTGGTTTGTGTTTTTCATAGCTGTGTCCGCTGCTTATGTTTATGCTATGATATATTTTTGTGGAGTTCTTCATTGCTGAGTTGATTATAAGGGAGATTGAAGGACTTGGATGGTTTTAGCCAAAAATTTGCCAAAGGGGGAGATTGTTGAGTATTTTGGTGTTGGCTGCATTGTTTGGCAAAACCAAAGTATTGAATAGAAGCATCTTCATATTTGAAACATTTCTTCAGTTGCAAGTTTTGTGTTTTGAAGCCATTCAGAAGCAGAAAATATCATCAGAAGCTGAATGCACTGTAGCAGTTCAGAAGCTGATTTCAGGTTCTGAAGCCAGCGTTGACTTTTGTTGACCACATCAGAAGCTGGGTTTTCAGATTAATTGTTGCGCGTATCTTGGGAGATTTAGCAAGGAATTATCTTTGTATAAGTGCTTCTAGAATGCTGAATTATTTGGAGAAGATTTTATTAAAGATTTGGTTCACAGATATGAAAATCGTATTTTCTGTTTTAAATCTTTCAAAGATACAAAACAGTTTTATTTGTTACTTGATTGGACCAATCTTATTTCAGTAACAAATCAATTCAGAAGATTAGTTTTATTTTGCAAGACTGAAGGCTATATAAGGAGGAGGGCTGCTGCTATTCAATACAAGAAATTAGAGAGAAAAATTCAGAGAAAAGAGTCTTAGAGTTTTTAAGCTTTTAGCTTTATTGTGCACCACTCTGTTAGAGTTGGTTTAGGTGTTTTGATTGAGTTGTAATCACTCTAAGCCTGTAGGTACGAGTGAAGTCAGATGTATTGAAGTTGTTCTTCAAAACAGAGTAGTTTTTGTTAAGGGATTCAGTAACAGGTTTGTTACTTGATTAGGAAGTTAGTGGTCTCTAATACTCAACGTGTTGGGTAGAATTCAAGACTAGGAGGAAGTTAATTGCTTAGGCTGGGAACTGGGAGTCAGTGTCTTGAGTCATAAGGATTAATTCCTATAGTGGAATTCCTTCCTGGATTGGTATCCCCCAGAGTAGGAGGTATTTACTCCGAACTGGGTTAACAAACCTCTGTGCCTTTTTTACTTTCCTGCACTTTAATTTGCTGCTTGTGTGTGTTTGTGTTTGTGCTCTGTTTTAAGCAATTTAGTGTGTCCTGCATATTGTTCAGAACCTGTTGGTTCAGAACCTGGTTACTCTGTCACATTGCCTGGCCAGAATTTCACATGTCACAATATAATTAATGGGACTACCTAAATTTTTCTTCAAAATTGAGTTATGAGTATTAAAGTATTGTGTCAAAAAAATGGTTTGATTATGTATAGAAAAGTAATGTAAATGGTTATGATCTTGACTCATAAGTTTGTTGAGGAAAATGACAAATAGTACTAATTTAAAATGTGAGTTAAGTACAACGATTGGTAACAAGTGTTTTGTACAAACCTATATGCATGATGCATCATCTCATGACTTAGCAACCAAAGTGTAATTAATGCATTTTGGAAGTTTCATTTTCCCTTTGCCTGTTTGAGTTTTTTCAGGATTATTGGTAACTCTAATTTTTGGATCCTTTTAGAGAAATAGGTACAAATCATAAATAGCCACACCTGCTTGTCAGTTTGAAAAAGATGTGGCACTTTGGTTCTTTTATTTCTTTTCCAACTCAGCAAAAAGTTTAATTAATTACTAAATAAATAATTTTTATGTGGAAATTCATTAATACTTATATGCAAACTAAGGTTTAAATAAGATCAAATGCATGGAAATTAATCAATAGAACTTAAATAGTAAGTGTGAAGAAAACACATTATGGTTCTGTTCAAGTCCGAAATATATCAATACAAGGATGTTGAAGCTCTATATTAGATTCAAAGGATTAAATAAGTGATCTCGCACCATTAAAAAACAATGAGTGAGTTTAATTCTCCAAAGTTTGGTTAGTGTTATATTACAACTCTCTAGTTTCATTTGAGGGAATCCATTTTCACCAAAGTCACAAAGTGTCTGTTTATTTTTACCGTGGAAGCACAATAAATGTGCGCCAAACATAAAACTATATTTTGTAGCTTCCTTGTTTTCACGACAAGAATACCTCGAAAGACATTAATGAAATTTACACTGCAATTCCAAGAATATGTCAAGTTTGAGGATTACCTATTAAGTTTTGAATTCTCGAGTATGTTCAGTAAAATTTTGAATGCTCTAGAGTACGATGATTACCTATTAAGCCAATGTTGTTCTTCTTTTTAACATTTTTTTAAAATAAATTGTAAAACTTAGCGTCCGTTTATTTTAAGAAAAAATATTTACTATTTTCAATTCTTTTTAGTAAGTAGAAAATAAACTTTTAAAGTGAGTCATTGTGATAGAGATAAGATTTTTTTTGACAAAATGATAGAGACAACTTTTATTCAATTCAAAATTGGTTGATTCAAGTGCTTTAACAATTGGTTGATTCAACTCAAACCAAGTTGTTAATTGTGGGATTCAAATTTAACATAAAAAATACAAATATTTTATTCAATCCAAAATAATTAAATTTGATTGGATCAAATTTTTTTTTTTGTGAAAACCGGTCCAATCCAACCCAACTCGCAAACAACCCTACGAGGTCGAGATTTGTCTATATTTTGATTTGGAAGGCTTATGGAATGACAATGAATGTGAGTGAGTGGTAGGTACATACTTACATGTATTTTAGAGAAGGAAGCATGGTTGTGCGTGTTAAGTACTAAGTAGAGAGAGAGAGAGAGAGAGAGAGAGAGAGAGAGAGAGAGAGAGAGAGAGAGAGAGAGAGAGAGAGAGAGAGAGAGAGAGAGAGAGAGAGAGGTGGAAATGGAACGGAAAACAAAAATGATTGTTTTAAGTTGCTCCCCTAATCTCAATGTGTCTAAAGACACATGTTTCAAGGTTGAAAGAGACAAGACACTTGGTAAAAGAACGAGAATTAGAATCAGAATCAGCTGTGACCAACTTTTCACCTGAAGTATATGGATATTCTCATCGACAAGCCCTACCTCTACCTCTGTCTTACACCTTCTTCTCTCCTTTTTTGGTTTCCATTCTATTTCTACTTTTCTCTTTCTCTTCTCTCTCTCTCTCTCTCTCTCTCCCTCTCCCTCTCTCTCTCTCTCTCTCTCTCTCTCTCTCTCTCTCTCTCTCTCTCTCTCTCTCTCTCTCTCTCTCTCTCTCTCTCTCTCTCTCTCTCTCTCTCTCGTACTACTTAGTACTTAACACGCACAACCATGTTTTCTTTTCTATAATACATGTAAGTATGTACCTACCACTCGCTCACATTCCTTGTCATCGATCACTCCATAAGCCTTCCAAATTAATTTATAGACAAATCTCGACCTCGTAGGGTTGTTTGTGAGTTTGGTTGGATTGGACTGGTTTTCACAAAAAATTTATTTGATCCAATCAAATTTAATTATTTTGGATTTAATAAAATATTTGTATTTTTTATGTTAAATTTGAATCCCCAATAAACAACTTGGTTTGAGCTGAATCAACCAATTGTTAAAACAATTGAATTAATTCTGTTTGAATAAAAGTTGTCTCAAATGATTGTTCAAATATCACTACTCTATAAGTAAATATTATCTGTCACAATGCTCAACTATCACTTCTTTGTAAGTAGATAATATCTTTTTAGTTTTACTTGTTAGTAAGTAGAAAATAGTTTTTTTTGTATATATAGCTTATTTTTTCCAACCATCTAGAAAAAACATGATATTTGTTGAAGCAGTATTTCATACAACAAAAGTAAGTATTTTCTATTATCGTCTCCACAGGGATTGGTGCCTTACTTCGAACCGTTCAACAATCGATATTGTTTTGAGTTAGGGGTTTGTACGATTGGTTTCATAAACTAACGGAATGTAAATGCGGGAATTAAAACGACAAAGAATTAGGGAATAAAAGCGTTGAGATTAAAGTTCATCAATCTTGCAAAGAATGTAATAAATAAATCATGCATATGAATTTAGCGTTTTAGCGTAAATATCACGTATCGCTCTACAATATCATTGATTTCCCAAATGACATCGTGAAATCGATCGTATCGTTTAATCGACGATTTCCCAATCAATCAAACGATCCGAAAGCATTACGATCCGAAACTTTGTGCGATTATCAAAACCCAAATCCATTTCTAGATTTTCTTATTTTGATAGAAGATTATTCTTAAACATAGATTCAAAAGTATTTGTCAATATCATTTGAATCAATCATGAGAATGAAAAGCAAGAATAATTTCATAAACACTTAAATTGCTAAACCATATATTCACATAATCATTCATTACAATCAAAGCTAGAAAGATTACCTCTAATCCCAACAAAGGGATGTTAGTTGTTCATTTTCATGACAACTATACAAAAATGAAGAGAAAAGGTGAAGATACAAACCCAAGTCTTGATTTCCCAAAGCCTTTGGTTGATTTCCACTACTCAATCAATTTTTGCTCCTTGAAGATCACTACTTCTAGCCCTAATTACTAAGTCCTAAAGATTACTGCACGAAAATATATGCTATCTATGAATATTATATATAAAAAGACTGAAAAGAAAGCTTAAATACTAAAACTGAAAAATACACTTTCGCTCAGCGATACGTATCATCGCTCAGCGAATAATTCAAAACAGCCAATAGAGTTCTGCCACGTCATCTTCTACAGTTAGACCGCCTTGATGATTTCGCTGAGCGATCCAAATATCGCTGGGCGAAAACAAGCTTCCCCTGTTCCAGAAAATCCCTGCCTCACTTCGCCAACCTTTCGCTGTAGGATCGCTAGGCGAAATATCTCTGCCTGGTTTCGCTCAGCAGTCGCCAAGGTATCGCTAGGCGATAATTCTCTGCCTGGTTTCGCTCAGCAGTCGCCCTAGGATCGCTAGGCGATTGTCTTCATGCTTCATTCAATAATCTTTGATGTTTTCAGGTCCTGGCTTGCTTTTTCCTACACAAATGGGGAAGAATGAGATATACAAAGAATAATTGGCATTTATACATAAATTCCATGCTTTTCCTAAGATAACTTGCACAACAAGTAATTGAAAGGCATTATAAAAGACATGGATTTAGTCATAATTTGCCACTTATCAAATACTCCCCAACTTAGTTCTTTGTTTGTCCTCAAACAAAAGATTCAAAAATTGGAAAAACAAGGCTTTGGACAAAGTTAAGCATGAGGCAAAAATTTCAAAAATGGAAGAAAAGATTTTCAGGTGAATGATTCAACTTTGATATCGCGAGCAATAGTAAAGTTTCTCATTCCACTAAATACATACCATGATTGTGACATAGTCCTAAGCACAAAGTTTATATCTCACAATTCTTGGCAAACAAAATATTTAAATTTGAACCAACCTAACACTCTTCTATATAAAAGTAGATGAACATGTTGAACATTTGTAAGGGTTATGAACACTCATCCAATAAACATGATAACATACAATCAAATTATGTGTCCATCTAATTATCATTTCCAAAAGCATAAAAGGCATTGATCAAAAGGTCTTTAAGGGTTGTAATTGGGCTAGGTTACAAAAGAATTGTCATATGTGGGATATTTGAATTCAAATGGCCAAGCAAAAGGAAACATTCAATCTAATTACAATTTCCTTCCTTTTCCAACACAACACTTGGTGAATTTCATTCATTCTTATTCTTGATCGATCTTTGACAACTTTTTCTTTGAAATCTTGCAAACCTTTTCATTTTTCTCTTTTCTTTTTCTTGTTTTGCTTTTCTTTCTTTTTCTTTTCTTTTTCTTTTTCTTTTCTTGTTGTCAAGATCAATTAACATCATTCACCATACATTGACTTAAATAAAACCTTCCTTTCTCCCCAACTTATTCCAATGATACCCTAATCGAATGTTCCTTTGTTATTATGGCAAAGGTCAATAAAAACGACGGATAAGGGTTCAAAAGAAAACAACTATCAGAATTTAATAAAGAGTTAACTATGAACTGAATTTTTTTTTACAAACTCCGGCAATTTAAATAAGCAGATGAGCTTATTAAATTGACAGTCCACAGTTAACAATTCTGATTCCATTAGGCTCAGATGGGTTAACAGATACTCACTCATCTCACAGGGTAGGCTCATTTGGTCAAGTATTTCTCTCAATTTCAAAAAATTGCCTTGATCATTTCAATGCTCTTATACAAATTAAAACAACAATAGATTTAACATAATATAACTGAGTTAAACATGATATTGGTCTCCTGCATATATACATTGGTTGAGGATTCCTCACATTTTTGGCTTAGTTCTAAATTGGTTCAAACGTAAATATGTGCTTACTTAAAACTGAGTAACATAAACATTGTGTGCAAAGGACTCATTTCACAATCAAGTATATTCCTAGAAAAACAAGAAACGAGTACCTTAACTGCGCGCTTTATCACTAACTTTATCATTATCACTCACCTGATCTTTTGCTCACAGCTTTGGCTTAGTTCAAGCATTTAGCTTTGAGTATTTGAACAGGGTTCACACAATTGAAAATTAACTATACTAACTAAAACATGATACTAAAATAAATAACTATAACACACAAAATTGAAAGAAAGCATAACTTAAGCAAACTTGTACCAAAAGTACATAATATTCAAAGTACAGAATTGAAATACAGAAATAAAAGTACGGAAGCAAAGTACAAAACAAAATACAGAAACAGAGTACGGGAATTCAGTAATACAAGCCATGGTATTGTTCAGACAATCCAAAAAAAAAATAAACGACTGAAAGCTTTAAATGGAATTTTTCACTGTATGTGCGTGCTTTCAAGTCCTTGTCTTGCTCCCAGCTCAATCTTCCATCTCCTCATCACTAGCCGTCTCCTCATCCGAACCCTCAGCTGCTACAACATCATCATCAGCAGCAACTGCATCATCATCATCAGCAACCGCAACTCCACTGCCCCCTCCATAATAGAATGGCCTGTCCCCAGGGTAGTTCACATAGGAGCGATACTGATCCGGGGTCATCACCTGCTGAGCAGAATCTGATGGAGCACCCCAATGCTGCTGCATACGGTAGAGCGACTCCTGGATACCCAGCTGACCTCTGTAATGTGCCTCCATAGCATCCCAAGTATAACTCTGATACCTAGGGTCCCACTGGTGAATCTGAGGCTGCTGTGGCTGTGAAGGTGGTTGCTCCTGTGCTTGTGATGGTTCAGGCTGATCTTGGGTTTGGTGGTGGGTTCTTCTGACTGGCCTCCCCTCATTGTGTCGGGCAATATAAGCATCATCCACCGGGTTTACTATCTTCTCATGAATTTGTGGTGGGAGGACGATGCGTGCTTGCTGGCATAGGCCCATAATCAGTCCGGGGAAGGCAAGTGGACACTTAGCAGTTGTAATGCCACTCATTGCAACTGTCTTAAGTTCCTTTGCAATGATCCTGGCAACGTCCACTTTCTTCCCAGCTAGGATACAGTAAATGAGGGGGGTGACATCCAAAGTGGTTGAGGACATATGGCTTTTGGGTCGGATGTTGTGTAGGATAAGGTTGAGGATCACCTGAGCTGGCATTGTCATGTCCTGCTTCAATGCCCTAAAAGGTCTCCCAGATGCATTCAGATCATAATCCTTGCCCTCCTTGAAAATAGCCTTCTTAATCTCTTCGTGGTCCCAGTGACCACGAGCTTGCTGAGCATGGAACTCACACAAACGCTCAGATTCCATGGGGGGAATTGGGTTTCCAAGGTAGGCATTGATGGCTGGGCGGTGAAACTTCACGACATGTCCTCGGACAAAGGTCTGGAACTCAAAAGGGTCCTCAGGGTTGTCAGGGATTGCATTCGCATAGAACTCCCTCACAATATCGGCGTTGATATTTGTCGGAGGACTTACCAAAGTCTCCCACTTCCTACTCTCAAAAATCCCCAAAATGCCTGTGTATTTGCCTTGAGGACTGATGATGAACTCTTTCTCATGCAAGAACTTCCTCTGAAGCAGCTCCTGGTACCTAGCAGCGTGGTGTGCGCTCCGGAAGCGACTCGCATCAAATGGAGCGAATGCTCGAGAAGATCCTTCTCCGGCTTTCCTTTTGCTTCCGGTTGATTTGGATTTAGGTGCCATGCTGCAAAATAAACAGGAAAAAGCACACAGAACACATATATTGATAGAGGTTAGTATAAAATCAATTTGAAAAACTCAGAGCAAAAATTCAAAAATTTAAAAATTTTCTGGATAAAATCGCTTAGCGATCAAAACCATCGCTAGGCGAAAATGTTCATCATTTCTGGGTTTTCCAGATGAACTTTCGCCTAGGCGATCATACTTTCGACTAGCGAAAATACGCAGAAATTGAAAAATTTTTCTGAAAATCTGTCTGAACTACCTCTAATCACTAAACAACACACCCATTAATCTCAGAAATGAATTACAATAACAACTATGGCATACAAACATCATAAACCCAAGTTATTTTTCAGATTTACACAAAAGGGTTTGTTCAAAAAGTGATTCAAAAATCTGATTTTTGCATGGCAATCGTGTTGTTATTGTAGTTCATATCTAATCTAAACTATTCTCTTCCCTAACCAGCATTCTAACCATTCTACAACAGCATAAAAAACTAACTATCAAATTCAAAAAAATATAACCCAAAATTCGAAAATTTAAAATTAAACGAAAATAGCAAGCTAACCTGGATTAAATGCACACAGAAATGAAAGAAAGATATGCAGGTGCAGAAATCTGGCTTTGCTAGGCTTTGGGTTGATTTTTGTTTGAGGAATTTGAAAGGTTATGTTTTGGTTTTGTGAGAAATGAAGAAAGAATAAGTTAAAACCGGTTTTGGTGTAATGGGGTGGTTGGGAACGGTTGGAAATCATTAATGGTGGAGAGAGGGTTGTCTGTCATTGGAAACAGGAACTGTCTGCCTTCGCATTTTCGCTGAGCGATAGTTCTATCGCTAAGCGAAATTACTTTGGTCAAACTGGTCAAACTGACCTATAAATGTCGCTGAGCGAACGTATGTTTCGCTAGGCGATCCATGACAGGTAAAATTTCAAGTTCTGAATTTTGGACTGGTTTCTGATTTTGAATGTAAAGTGACCTAAACTAAAATGCAAAGCAATAAACTACTTACAAAGTTGGGGTGCCTCCCAACAAGCGCTTGTTTTACGTCGTTAGCTCGACACCTTTTTCGTTAGGGTGGCCAGAATGAGACGGAGATCACACCAGCTTTAGTATCCCTTTGCAGCGGGAGGAATTCCATGAACTTGAAGAACCGCTGATGTGGAGTCCATAACCTCCCTTTCCAGAATAAGCTGAGCAAGGAATATACACTATCTTGTAGAAGTTCAAGCTCCGCCTTGCTCACTTTCATCCCCTCATCCTTAGAAATTTGTTCCTTATTAAGAAACGGTTCCGGCTTCTTAATCTCCATACTTTCTTCACTATCAACAACTCTGGCCTCTTCAGTATCTGACCTTTCTTGAGGAGTTTCATCTTTGCGTGGTATCTCTAATTCTTCCTCTAATGGCTCTATACCACATCCTTTAAACATTGTTTCTTCCTCACTCTCATCAACATCATCTTCAACAATCTCTCCACGTTCCAAAGTGGATTGATTGTTGGTCTGAACATCCACGATTCTTGGTAGATAATTCATTTGAACTTGCAAAACCTCCAATTGGCATGACAAAGCTCTTAATCTATGGTTGGTGTTTTGCATGTTGATCATGGATTGTTGCATGAACATGTTCAGAATATTCTCAGTTCTTGACATTTGTTCATCTTCAGATGGATATTGTTGATATTGTTGATAAGCTTCATACTCGTATGGATCATAATAGTTGAAATAATCATGATGATCAGCCATGATTTCTTTCAATGAGAATCTGAAACACAATTAACTAACAAGAAACTTTTCTTTGCGTAACAAAGAGGGTTAATGCCAAACAGTTTATATATACAAAAGAAATGAAAGAATATTAACAAGGTATATACAAAAGCTCAAAACACTACAAACTATTGCGATGTTCAAAATAAGTTAACACTAATCCCCGGCAACGGCGCCATTTTGTTGAAGCAGTATTTCATACAACAAAAGTAAGTATTTTCTATTATCGTCTCCACAGGGATTGGTGCCTTACTTCGAACCGTTCAACAATCGATATTGTTTTGAGTTAGGGGTTTGTACGATTGGTTTCATAAACTAACGGAATGTAAATGCGGGAATTAAAACGACAAAGAATTAGGGAATAAAAGCGTTGAGATTATAGTTCATCAATCTTGCAAAGAATGTAATAAATAAATCATGCATATGAATTTAGCGTTTTAGCGTAAATATCACGTATCGCTCTACAATATCATTGATTTCCCAAATGACATCGTGAAATCGATCGTATCGTTTAATCGACGATTTCCCAATCAATCAAACGATCCGAAAGCATTACGATCCGAAACTTTGTGCGATTATCAAAACCCAAATCCATTTCTAGATTTTCTTATTTTGATAGAAGATTATTCTTAAACATAGATTCAAAAGTATTTGTCAATATCATTTGAATCAATCATGAGAATGAAAAGCAAGAATAATTTCATAAACACTTAAATTGCTAAACCATATATTCACATAATCATTCATTACAATCAAAGCTAGAAAGATTACCTCTAATCCCAACAAAGGGATGTTAGTTGTTCATTTTCATGACAACTATACAAAAATGAAGAGAAAAGGTGAAGATACAAACCCAAGTCTTGATTTCCCAAAGCCTTTGGTTGATTTCCACTACTCAATCAATTTTTGCTCCTTGAAGATCACTACTTCTAGCCCTAATTACTAAGTCCTAAAGATTACTGCACGAAAATATATGCTATCTATGAATATTATATATAAAAAGACTGAAAAGAAAGCTTAAATACTAAAACTGAAAAATACACTTTCGCTCAGCGATACGTATCATCGCTCAGCGAATAATTCAAAACAGCCAATAGAGTTCTGCCACGTCATCTTCTACAGTTAGACCGCCTTGATGATTTCGCTGAGCGATCCAAATATCGCTGGGCGAAAACAAGCTTCCCCTGTTCCAGAAAATCCCTGCCTCACTTCGCCAACCTTTCGCTGTAGGATCGCTAGGCGAAATATCTCTGCCTGGTTTCGCTCAGCAGTCGCCAAGGTATCGCTAGGCGATAATTCTCTGCCTGGTTTCGCTCAGCAGTCGCCCTAGGATCGCTAGGCGATTGTCTTCATGCTTCATTCAATAATCTTTGATGTTTTCAGGTCCTGGCTTGCTTTTTCCTACACAAATGGGGAAGAATGAGATATACAAAGAATAATTGGCATTTATACATAAATTCCATGCTTTTCCTAAGATAACTTGCACAACAAGTAATTGAAAGGCATTATAAAAGACATGGATTTAGTCATAATTTGCCACTTATCAAATACTCCCCAACTTAGTTCTTTGTTTGTCCTCAAACAAAAGATTCAAAAATTGGAAAAACAAGGCTTTGGACAAAGTTAAGCATGAGGCAAAAATTTCAAAAATGGAAGAAAAGATTTTCAGGTGAATGATTCAACTTTGATATCGCGAGCAATAGTAAAGTTTCTCATTCCACTAAATACATACCATGATTGTGACATAGTCCTAAGCACAAAGTTTATATCTCACAATTCTTGGCAAACAAAATATTTAAATTTGAACCAACCTAACACTCTTCTATATAAAAGTAGATGAACATGTTGAACATTTGTAAGGGTTATGAACACTCATCCAATAAACATGATAACATACAATCAAATTATGTGTCCATCTAATTATCATTTCCAAAAGCATAAAAGGCATTGATCAAAAGGTCTTTAAGGGTTGTAATTGGGCTAGGTTACAAAAGAATTGTCATATGTGGGATATTTGAATTCAAATGGCCAAGCAAAAGGAAACATTCAATCTAATTACAATTTCCTTCCTTTTCCAACACAACACTTGGTGAATTTCATTCATTCTTATTCTTGATCGATCTTTGACAACTTTTTCTTTGAAATCTTGCAAACCTTTTCATTTTTCTCTTTTCTTTTTCTTGTTTTGCTTTTCTTTCTTTTTTTTCTTTTCTTTTTCTTTTTCTTTTCTTGTTGTCAAGATCAATTAACATCATTCACCATACATTGACTTAAATAAAACCTTCCTTTCTCCCCAACTTATTCCAATGATACCCTAATCGAATGTTCCTTTGTTATTATGGCAAAGGTCAATAAAAACGACGGATAAGGGTTCAAAAGAAAACAACTATCAGAATTTAATAAAGAGTTAACTATGAACTGAATTTTTTTTTACAAACTCCGGCAATTTAAATAAGCAGATGAGCTTATTAAATTGACAGTCCACAGTTAACAATTCTGATTCCATTAGGCTCAGATGGGTTAACAGATACTCACTCATCTCACAGGGTAGGCTCATTTGGTCAAGTATTTCTCTCAATTTCAAAAAATTGCCTTGATCATTTCAATGCTCTTATACAAATTAAAACAACAATAGATTTAACATAATATAACTGAGTTAAACATGATATTGGTCTCCTGCATATATACATTGGTTGAGGATTCCTCACATTTTTGGCTTAGTTCTAAATTGGTTCAAACGTAAATATGTGCTTACTTAAAACTGAGTAACATAAACATTGTGTGCAAAGGACTCATTTCACAATCAAGTATATTCCTAGAAAAACAAGAAACGAGTACCTTAACTGCGCGCTTTATCACTAACTTTATCATTATCACTCACCTGATCTTTTGCTCACAGCTTTGGCTTAGTTCAAGCATTTAGCTTTGAGTATTTGAACAGGGTTCACACAATTGAAAATTAACTATACTAACTAAAACATGATACTAAAATAAATAACTATAACACACAAAATTGAAAGAAAGCATAACTTAAGCAAACTTGTACCAAAAGTACATAATATTCAAAGTACAGAATTGAAATACAGAAATAAAAGTACGGAAGCAAAGTACAAAACAAAATACAGAAACAGAGTATGGGAATTCAGTAATACAAGCCATGGTATTGTTCAGACAATCCAAAAAAAAAATAAACGACTGAAAGCTTTAAATGGAATTTTTCACTGTATGCGCGTGCTTTCAAGTCCTTGTCTTGCTCCCAGCTCAATCTTCCATCTCCTCATCACTAGCCGTCTCCTCATCCGAACCCTCAGCTGCTACAACATCATCATCAGCAGCAACTGCATCATCATCATCAGCAACCGCAACTCCACTGCCCCCTCCATAATAGAATGGCCTGTCCCCAGGGTAGTTCACATAGGAGCGATACTGATCCGGGGTCATCACCTGCTGAGCAGAATCTGATGGAGCACCCCAATGCTGCTGCATACGGTAGAGCGACTCCTGGATACCCAGCTGACCTCTGTAATGTGCCTCCATAGCATCCCAAGTATAACTCTGATACCTAGGGTCCCACTGGTGAATCTGAGGCTGCTGTGGCTGTGAAGGTGGTTGCTCCTGTGCTTGTGATGGTTCAGGCTGATCTTGGGTTTGGTGGTGGGTTCTTCTGACTGGCCTCCCCTCATTGTGTCGGGCAATATAAGCATCATCCACCGGGTTTACTATCTTCTCATGAATTTGTGGTGGGAGGACGATGCGTGCTTGCTGGCATAGGCCCATAATCAGTCCGGGGAAGGCAAGTGGACACTTAGCAGTTGTAATGCCACTCATTGCAACTGTCTTAAGTTCCTTTGCAATGATCCTGGCAACGTCCACTTTCTTCCCAGCTAGGATACAGTAAATGAGGGGGGTGACATCCAAAGTGGTTGAGGACATATGGCTTTTGGGTCGGATGTTGTGTAGGATAAGGTTGAGGATCACCTGAGCTGGCATTGTCATGTCCTGCTTCAATGCCCTAAAAGGTCTCCCAGATGCATTCAGATCATAATCCTTGCCCTCCTTGAAAATAGCCTTCTTAATCTCTTCGTGGTCCCAGTGACCACGAGCTTGCTGAGCATGGAACTCACACAAACGCTCAGATTCCATGGGGGGAATTGGGTTTCCAAGGTAGGCATTGATGGCTGGGCGGTGAAACTTCACGACATGTCCTCGGACAAAGGTCTGGAACTCAAAAGGGTCCTCAGGGTTGTCAGGGATTGCATTCGCATAGAACTCCCTCACAATATCGGCGTTGATATTTGTCGGAGGACTTACCAAAGTCTCCCACTTCCTACTCTCAAAAATCCCCAAAATGCCTGTGTATTTGCCTTGAGGACTGATGATGAACTCTTTCTCATGCAAGAACTTCCTCTGAAGCAGCTCCTGGTACCTAGCAGCGTGGTGTGCGCTCCGGAAGCGACTCGCATCAAATGGAGCGAATGCTCGAGAAGATCCTTCTCCGGCTTTCCTTTTGCTTCCGGTTGATTTGGATTTAGGTGCCATGCTGCAAAATAAACAGGAAAAAGCACACAGAACACATATATTGATAGAGGTTAGTATAAAATCAATTTGAAAAACTCAGAGCAAAAATTCAAAAATTTAAAAATTTTCTGGATAAAATCGCTTAGCGATCAAAACCATCGCTAGGCGAAAATGTTCATCATTTCTGGGTTTTCCAGATGAACTTTCGCCTAGGCGATCATACTTTCGACTAGCGAAAATACGCAGAAATTGAAAAATTTTTCTGAAAATCTGTCTGAACTACCTCTAATCACTAAACAACACACCCATTAATCTCAGAAATGAATTACAATAACAACTATGGCATACAAACATCATAAACCCAAGTTATTTTTCAGATTTACACAAAAGGGTTTGTTCAAAAAGTGATTCAAAAATCTGATTTTTGCATGGCAATCGTGTTGTTATTGTAGTTCATATCTAATCTAAACTATTCTCTTCCCTAACCAGCATTCTAACCATTCTACAACAGCATAAAAAACTAACTATCAAATTCAAAAAAATATAACCCAAAATTCGAAAATTTAAAATTAAACGAAAATAGCAAGCTAACCTGGATTAAATGCACACAGAAATGAAAGAAAGATATGCAGGTGCAGAAATCTGGCTTTGCTAGGCTTTGGGTTGATTTTTGTTTGAGGAATTTGAAAGGTTATGTTTTGGTTTTGTGAGAAATGAAGAAAGAATAAGTTAAAACCGGTTTTGGTGTAATGGGGTGGTTGGGAACGGTTGGAAATCATTAATGGTGGAGAGAGGGTTGTCTGTCATTGGAAACAGGAACTGTCTGCCTTCGCATTTTCGCTGAGCGATAGTTCTATCGCTAAGCGAAATTACTTTGGTCAAACTGGTCAAACTGACCTATAAATGTCGCTGAGCGAACGTATGTTTCGCTAGGCGATCCATGACAGGTAAAATTTCAAGTTCTGAATTTTGGACTGGTTTCTGATTTTGAATGTAAAGTGACCTAAACTAAAATGCAAAGCAATAAACTACTTACAAAGTTGGGGTGCCTCCCAACAAGCGCTTGTTTTACGTCGTTAGCTCGACACCTTTTTCGTTAGGGTGGCCAGAATGAGACGGAGATCACACCAGCTTTAGTATCCCTTTGCAGCGGGAGGAATTCCATGAACTTGAAGAACCGCTGATGTGGAGTCCATAACCTCCCTTTCCAGAATAAGCTGAGCAAGGAATATACACTATCTTGTAGAAGTTCAAGCTCCGCCTTGCTCACTTTCATCCCCTCATCCTTAGAAATTTGTTCCTTATTAAGAAACGGTTCCGGCTTCTTAATCTCCATACTTTCTTCACTATCAACAACTCTGGCCTCTTCAGTATCTGACCTTTCTTGAGGAGTTTCATCTTTGCGTGGTATCTCTAATTCTTCCTCTAATGGCTCTATACCACATCCTTTAAACATTGTTTCTTCCTCACTCTCATCAACATCATCTTCAACAATCTCTCCACGTTCCAAAGTGGATTGATTGTTGGTCTGAACATCCACGATTCTTGGTAGATAATTCATTTGAACTTGCAAAACCTCCAATTGGCATGACAAAGCTCTTAATCTATGGTTGGTGTTTTGCATGTTGATCATGGATTGTTGCATGAACATGTTCAGAATATTCTCAGTTCTTGACATTTGTTCATCTTCAGATGGATATTGTTGATATTGTTGATAAGCTTCATACTCGTATGGATCATAATAGTTGAAATAATCATGATGATCAGCCATGATTTCTTTCAATGAGAATCTGAAACACAATTAACTAACAAGAAACTTTTCTTTGCGTAACAAAGAGGGTTAATGCCAAACAGCGAATAATTCAAAACAGCCAATAGAGTTCTGCCACGTCATCTTCTACAGTTAGACCGCCTTGATGATTTCGCTAAGCGATCCAAATATCGCTGGGCGAAAACAAGCTTCCCCTGTTCCAGAAAATCCCTGCCTCACTTCGCCAACCTTTCGCTGTAGGATCGCTAGGCGAAATATCTCTGCCTGGTTTCGCTCAGCAGTCGCCAAGGTATCGCTAGGCGATAATTCTCTGCCTGGTTTCGCTCAGCAGTCGCCCTAGGATCGCTAGGCGATTGTCTTCATGCTTCATTCAATAATCTTTGATGTTTTCAGGTCCTGGCTTGCTTTTTCCTACACAAATGGGGAAGAATGAGATATACAAAGAATAATTGGCATTTATACATAAATTACATGCTTTTCCTAAGATAACTTGCACAACAAGTAATTGAAAGGCATTATAAAAGACATGGATTTAGTCATAATTTGCCACTTATCAATATTACATCACCATCATCCTTAAGCATCTTAAGATGATGAACAATAGTTTCTTTGTCATTATCATTCCTCATATTTATGCATGGTACATGTACAAAAACATGAGACACGTTTTGATTTTCACCAACATGGACAGAGTATTGATTAAGTTGTGTCTTCAACTCATCCTACTTGCTGGTGGGGGTTAAAAAAGTCTTAAGTGTCCTCTTGAAAGCTTCATATCGAAGATGACTTTCAACTTTCTCATCTTGAGACATGATTCACTTGATATAAGTAGATAGAAGAGACATATATTCATATAAAATGTGGGGTAATATTATCCACATAAAGGGTTGGTGCTTTATTCACCATATAAAACATAAAAGACATATATTTATATAATCTTAGTGATATGTTGGCCACAAAAAATATATGTGCATTATCGATACCAAAAAATATGTTGGTGCATTATCGACCACAAAAAAATGTCGGCACATTATCAACCAAAATAAGTATGAACACCAACAAAAAAGTGTCATATCATATCTAGTGAAATTGCTTCTTCATCTTCTTCAAATTCTCCCTCTTCACATTCTTCACTATCCAATGGAATTAGAATGACTTCATTTGATTCTTTTCTGAATGGTTGCTCTCCTCTTTCAATATCCATGAGTACTCAAAACCAAGATTGTCTATCCAAAAAAGCATATTCCCATGTCTAAGGTGTTGGTTTATATGACGACAACGTTACAAATCTAGAAGAGGGTGAACAGATTTCCTCAAAGAGTTTGCGCGTGAAAACATAGTTTTTCAAAAATCATTTGCAAAATAGTTTGACTTTTGGAATTGTGTCATATGCATCACGAAATACTAATTCAAACAATGTAACCAATAAAAACCAATATTGAACATGTGTCGCGGTGATTTTCGGAGATCAAGCTATTGATTAGCGTTGACTCACTAATTTTATTTCACGACTGAACTTTTAATTTTTTAAATGAAAAGTGGAAAAAAGTTCTAAATTACCACATTTTTTAAAGATTAGGGTTCGGGGGTTAGTTACGTTTAGGGAAGGTGTTAGCACCCTAAACGTTCGTAGTACTCTACGAGAACCTCTTGATTTTATTTATTTATTTTGGCTATAACTTGCTTATTTTTTTAAGAGACAGAATTAAAGTAGTGAAAAAAGAAAATGTTTTTTTTTTGTATTTTTTATGATTTGGAAGGACATGGTCCTTTGCCTACGTACCCGTGAGGGATCAAAACCTCGTAGTTCGGGGTAAAAAAGACGGTTGATTTGTTTTTGTGTTTTTTATTGGTTTTAAAAAAAGGTTTTAAAGATAAAATAAAAGCCAAATGGCAAAATAAGATTGGTTTGTGTTTTTTAATTTTTGAAAATGATTTAAATATTTATTAAAATGGATTAATGGTTATTTAAAGAAAATAAAAGAGAAAAAAGGGCACTTGATTGAAAATCAAGGTTTGTTTAAGAAAAGATTTTTTATTTTTGATTATTTGCATGTTTTTGTTGTTTTTGTTTATAATAACTAACTAAGACCAAAACGTAATAAAAAGGTTAAAAGCGAGGGATTTCCGTGGTGACGTTGGATCACCATGAAACCCTTTTAAAATTAAACTAACCTAAGAAAAGCTTAAAAAAGACAGATGACATGTATTACCTACTATCGTGTCTTGATAGCTTAAAAAAGGTAATATAAAAGGAGACACCGTCTACTATCGTTGTATGGATAGCTTAAAGAAGACAGATGACATGTATTACCTACTATCGTGTCTTGATAGCTTAAAAAAGGTAATATAAAAGGAGACACCGTCTACTATCGTTGTATGGATAGCTTAAAGAAGACAGATGACATGTATTACCTACTATCGTGTCTTGATAGCTTAAAAAAGGTAATATAAAAGGAGACACCGTCTACTATCGTTGTATGGATAGCTTAAAGAAGACAGATGACATGTATTACCTACTATCGTGTCTTGATAGCTTAAAAAAGGTAATATAAAAGGAGACACCGTCTACTATCGTTGTATGGATAGCTTAAAGAAGACAAATGACATGTATTACCTACTATCGTGTCTTGATAGCTTAAAAAAGGTAATATAAAAAGACATTGTCTACTATCGTTGTATGGATAGCTTAAAGAAGACAGATGACATGTATTACCTACTATCGTGTCTTGATAGCTTAAAAAAGGTAATATAAAAGGAGACATTGTCTACTATCAACAAAGATGATAGCTTAAAGAATACAGACAAAATATTTTACCTACTACCATTATGAGGGTAGCTTAAAGAAGGTAAAATGTAAATGTCAGCTGTTCGGGATGTAGCCGAACTTGCCACTGACGACAGGATAAAAAGATAAAAGTCAGCTGCTCGGGATGTAGCCGAACTTGCCACTGACGACATGAAGGTAAAAGGTAAATGATATGCACAAGCTGTTCGTTAAAGAACTGCCACTTGGCGAAAAGAGGGTGACATCTTTGGACCAGACACACTGGGGATGACACTTGGGGACAAAGAGCGTTAAAAATTGTTCATGATTGATTGATATGAAAAGCAAGACTCAGGGTGGTTAATGCAACCATGTATTGAATGATGTTGCATGTATGATGTACATGCATGAATGTGTATATGCATGAATGTATGAATGTATGTATGACAATACGACTTGTATGACTGTATGGAGGATTGACTTGTGGGATAGTACAACTGATGGACTTGATGAGACAAGATGATAAGTGCCTGAAAGTAGTTAAATTGTTCATTTGATTAAGGCACTTATGTTACTTATTTCACAAGTTATCATAGGATAAGCCCATATTTATGTTTCAAAAGCTATATTTGTGATCCTATATCTTACCCCATGCTATAATTGCAGGAAATTTATGCTTGATCATGCTGAGCAAGGTTTTATGAAGTTTGTTTCAAAGCCATCGCTACAAGCGTGCACTTCTTCGCTACAAGCGAGGATAGGCAGGGATTTTGAAGGTTTCATCGCTTCAAGCGCCAGCTGCCACGCTACAAGCGAGGATAGGCAGGGATTTTTAGAGGCTCATCGCTACAAGCGATGGACTGGTCGCTTCAAGCGACCAAGGGCGGTTTAAGGCTCCATGCTGACGTGGAGGATCCCTATTGGCCATTAAACTTCCTCGCTACAAGCGACCAACTCATCGCTTGTAGCGAGCGTGCAAATATTCAGTTTTATAAAGCATTTTTGGCTCATTTTCTGAAATGACCAGTTGGAGAACTTTGAGACTTTTTCTTCCAATTTGTTAGGATTGCTTTAGTAGTAGTTTAGGACTTAGTAATTAGGGCTAGAGCTTTGATCTTCAAAGATCAAAAGTGATTGGGTAGTGGAAATCAATCAAGGCTTTGGGAAATCAAGACTTGGTTTGTATCTTCATCTTTTCTCTTCACTTTTGCATAGTTGCCATGAAAATGAGCAACTAACATCCCTTTGTTGGGATTAGAGGTAATCTTTCTAGCTTTGATGTAATGAATGATTATGTGAATATATGATTTAGCAATTGAAGTGTTTATGAAGTTATTCTTGCTTTTCATTCTCATGATTGATTCAAATGATATTGACAAATACTTTTGAATCTATGTTTAAGAATAATCTTCTATCAAAATAAGAAAATCTAGAAATGGATTTGGGTTTTGATAATTGCAATAAGTGCCGGATCGTAATGCTTTCGGATCGTTTGATTGATTGGGAAATCGTCGATTAAACGATACGATCGATTTCACGATGTCATTTGGGAAATCAATGATATTGTAGAGCGATACGTGATATTTACGCTAAAACGCTAAATTCATATGCATGATTTATTTATTACATTCTTTGCAAGATTGATGAACTTTAATCTCAACGCTTTTATTCCCTAATTCTTTGTCGTTTTAATTCCCGCATTTACATTCCGTTAGTTTATGAAACCTGATGTACAAACCCTTAACTCAAAACAATATCGATGGTTGAACGGTTCGAAGTAAGCACCTAATCCCTGTGGAGACGATAATAGAAAATACTTACTTTTGTTGTATGAAATACTGCTTCAACACAAGACTGGACAGGTAAGATGGAAAGTGGACCGACGGCGCAGTACAAACACTCAGCAACCTTCATTGGGGATGATGCCATTGGGAACATATCAAAACATTGATGGGGAGTAAACACTTCCTGGGGGGAACGTGCTAATCCAAAAACCTGGCAGAAGGACCTGGTGCTTCTGTGGTCATGCTTATCTTTTTTATTTTTTTTAATCCCTAACTTTTGCCTGGACCGCCCTTTCGGGTTTTCAGTCCACCGGGAATATATTCTTTTTGTATGCCCCTAATTTTTGCCTGGACCGCCTTTTCAGGTTTTCGATTCACCGGGACGCTCATTTTTGCCTAAGCCGCCCTTTCGGGTTTTCGACTTACCGAGCTCTTTTCTTTTTTCTTCTTTCTTTTTTTTTTTCAAGCAATTGACCATGTTTAACCTGCAGAGTTTGTCCGTTCTCAGGATAACTGTTGACGCACACTTCACTTATTCATGAGTTCAGAGAGAATGTGTTTGTTGTTTATGCTTTCCAAAAATAAAAAGATTTATGATTTTGAAAAAATATTTTACTTCAAGTACTACCATCAAAAATAGAAGAAATTTTATAAACAGAATAAATGAGAATTCCAAATAAAAGGCACAGGCTCAAATTCATTTAACAGAGTGGTGGCCTGCCAATGGCGTGGCTCCACGGATCTCACAAAGTTTGGAAAATGGTAAATATAAGGGGAAGGTACATTGAACACAATAACCGCTATTCTCCCTAACAACTTTGAATTCCACCGTTTGGATGCTTCAGATTTAGAGTTTCTTTGACCGCTGAGGTGCCCCAAGTGAGTCATGGTCAACCTGATGCAGTTACATTGTCTTTTGATCCTTAATTTTTGCATAGACCGCCCTTTCGGGTTTTCGATCTATCAGGATGATTATTTTCTGTTTCATGTCTCTAATTTTTGCCTGGACCTCCCTTTCGGCCTTTCAGTCCACCGAGACGCTCGTTTTTGCCTAAGCCGCCCTTACGGGTTTTCGACTTACCGAGCTGTTCTTTTATTTTTTTAGACAAAGTATTTCTTGACTGCATCGGCATTCACAGGACGGGGAAGCTCATCACCATCCATAGTCGTAAGAGTCGTTGCACCACCGAAGAAAGCTCTCTTGACGACATATGGGCCTTCATAGTTAGGCGTCCATTTGCCCCTGGAATCGGGTTGAAAGGATAAAATCTTTTTGAGCACGAGGTCTCCTTCTCGAAACTCACGGGGACGAACCTCCTCATCAACCGATTGTTTCATCCTTTTGGGTATAATTGTAAGAGAAGGGGGTTGCCCCTGCTGATGTTCGCACCGAAGTACGATACTCATGCAAAATAAAAGGGAGCATCCCATGCCAATCCTTGTAGGTGACCACCATTTTCTGCACTATCTTCTTGATGTATTTTTCCTTTTTTGTTTTCTTTTTGTTTTTTTCCTCTTTTTTGTTGTTTTTTTTTTGCAGATTCAATGACACCATTCATCTGGAATTTTATCAGGAATACTGTAGTGGCAGCTCCTCGGAACCCAAGTTAATCCTTTCATATACTAATAACCACGAGATCTCATCGGGAATCTCTTCGTCCTCCTTCTCTTCAGCTTTGTAGACAGGGGAACTCAAAGTCGGGAGAGAGCATAGGGTTATAGTGTTCAACGGGTTTATTGATGTTCAGTCTACATATGATTGATGATTGATTTTAGAAAATGAGTGAAAAATGCAGACCTTTTGGAATTGATTGAAAATAAAATAAAATATTTTTTGGGTTTTTTCTGTTACCATTTTCCAGAAAAGCAATAAAATAAAAATAAAAGTCGTGAAAGAAACGATAATTTTTCATTGATAGTGGTAACTTGAAGACAAAAGTAGAGCCCTACATGGTTTCACTTTCGTCTCGGGTGGAACGAAAGGATTTTTTGAAATGACAAGACAACGAAAACACATTACTTGGACCCATGAGTAACTGAGGGAATGTCAACAACGACCAAATTGCGGCAAATCCTTCCTTGTGTTTGCATGACCACATCCATTTTCTCTCTTCTGTTTGCACGAGTATTGTAAGTGCGAGTCAGTTTGTAAGGTATGCGTCGGACCACTTTCTTTGACTGCGGCAGATTGACCTTTTGTGATGAAACAAAGGATGAGACTCGATTTGGAAACTATGAATGCGGTATGATGCATGATTATGCTTATGCAAAAAAAGAAGGGTTTGTTATCGAAGGGCTTTGTTGAAGTAATTGTAAACATCATGGTTTGAACATTTCATTTGAGCATCAAGGCATTACAAAATAGTTCTTTTTTAGAAACCAAGCCAAGGGACCAATTCAAAAGTCCTTTAGTGGAAGCTAGATTTTTAAAAAAAAAAATCTAAAGACTCCTAGCTTCCTTAAATCCAACAAATCAGGGCTCTTGAAGGTGTACTTCCTAGTGCTCCTCTATGATGTTCACAAAAAAACTTGTTTAAGTCCTTCGATAATGGGATGAAAAAAATGTTTATGAATGAATGCATGCATGCATGGTTATGCTAAAGAACGGAGAAAACATGGCGAGGTTAAGTCCATAATGTTGGAGTCAAGGGTAAACACGCCATTTGATAAGGACTATGGTTTCACATGTACCTGTATCACGGGTTCTACCAAGTTCCCAAAGTCCTCAACCCCTTCCAAATATCATCGGGTTACGAGATTGACTCCCGGTCCAATAATATTTGTAAGAAAGTCTCGTTTGAGTGTAGTATCGCGTATCAACTAATTCAAGATTACTCTTGGTTAGCCACCGCACTACGTCCTAAAAGGCCAAGATGGGTTAAAGGTAACTAAAGGTCCTCAACTTCATAGGTCACTTGAAAATATCAATGCCGGACACGACTTACTCATGCCAACATAATAATACTTCCAAGATTCCTCCATTGAGTGGGGTTATCACATGTGCCACATCCGAAATTTACCCTCGGAAAGACATTTTGATTATACCACCGTCCTATCTTATGTTTCCCTCAAGTCCGGGTGTAGGACTTATCTCACCACTCCCGTAAAAGAAAAAAAAAACACATATGCACATATTTACACTCTTATTTTTGTTTTAAGCAAGTTATAGCACAAAATAATTAAATAAATTCAAGTTAGGCTCAACCCTCTTAGGGAGCTCCCCAGTGAAGTCTCCATTTCTGTCGCGGTGATTTTCGGAGATCAAGTTATTGATTAGCGTTGACTCACTAATTTTATTTCACGACTGAACTTTTAATTTTTTAAATGAAAAGTGGAAAAAAGTTCTAAATTACCACATTTTTTAAAGATTAGGGTTCGGGGGTTAGTTACGTTTAGGGAAGATGTTAGCACCCTAAACGTTCATAGTATTCTACGAGAACCTCTTGATTTTATTTATTTATTTTGGCTATAACTTGCTTATTTTTTTAAGAGACAGAATTAAAGTAGTGAAAAACGAAAATGTTTTTTTTTTGTATTTTTGATGATTTGGAAGGACATGGTCCTTTGCCTACGTACCCGTGAGGGATCAAAACCTCGTAGTTCGGGATAAAAAAGACGGTTGATTTGTTTTTGTGTTTTTTATTGGTTTTAAAAAAGGTTTGAAAGATAAAATAAAAGCCAAATGGCAAAATAAGATTGGTTTGTGTTTATTAATTTTTGAAAATGATTTAAATATTTATTAAAATGGATTAATGGTTATTTAAAGAAAATAAAAGAGAAAAAAGGGCACTTGATTGAAAATCAAGGTTTGTTTAAGAAAAGATTTTTGATTTTTGATTATTTGCATGTTTTTGTTGTTTTTGTTTATAATAACTAACTAAGACCAAAACGTAATAAAAAGGTTAAAAGCGAGGGATTTCCGTGGTGACGTTGGATCACCACGAAACCCTTTTAAAATTAAACTAACCTAATATTTTTTGTATTTTTCCGTAAAGCAAAATAAAAAAAAAAAGAAATAAAGGACATAAAACAAAATAAATAAAGTGAGGGTGTCAGTGCATATTCTCATTTATATTTACATTGTACCTAAGTACATTCTAATAAAATATAATAAAAACGACAAAATGATAAACAAGAAAAAAAAACAAAATTGCGAATGCATGAAAATAAATATGCTAAGTATAAAACTAAAATGAAAATGCATGAAATAAAAGGAAAATAAAAAAATAAAAATGCATGATGTGCTAAAAGTTAAAGGCAATAAAATGCATGACAATAAATAAAAACTAAAAAATGAATGCAAGAAATGGTAAAAAAAAGAAATAAAAAAAATTAAGAAAAGGAGGGGGGTGCAGTGTGCAGAAAGGGGGGTGTGGAGAGGAAACAGAAGAGAGAGGGGCAGAAGAAAGTGTTTGGGCCGTGTACAAGGGCTGGAAGAGGGGAAAAACCGGACCGGTCCGGTTTAAGCGAACCGAACCGGTTCGGTGCCTATAAAAAGAGGTGACCGGTTTTTTTATTCATTTTATCAAGCTCTTTCTCTTTCCTCTCTTCTTCTCCCTCTGTCTTCTCTCTCACCCACGGCCGGAAATCAGTTTTCCGGCGCGGTGGCCGCCGGCGGCGCCACCGCGCCGGAGTTAAAAACTTTCCTCTTTTAAAATTTTTTTAGCGTTTCGTGATCCCCCTTTTTTCCTCTTTACAGATCCTCCCTCTGTTTCTCTTGAAACCTCACGAAAGGTAGCAGATCTAAAAGATAAAAAAAAGTGGCTACCTTTTGTGAAGCCTTGTTCGGTTTTGGCTTTGGTTTGAGGCGGTTTTGTATTGCTGTTGGCGTGTGTGTGTGCTGATGGTTAGCGTGGTTTCGTGTGGGTGAGATGGTGTTGTTTGTACGGTGGTGGCTGAGTAGTGAAGGACGTGAGTGGTTGTGTTCGGTTAGGGGTGTGGTGGAGGGTGGTTGGCGCGGTTGTGAGGAGTGTGGTGGTGGTATGGGGGCTGTGACCGTGTTTGGGTTTGAGGGAGATGGGGCGCGGCCTCGTGTTGTTTTGTGTGTTTGAGGCGGAGCCGTGAATGTGATGAGTGATGGGTGGGTTGTTGTATGGCCGTACGAGTGTGGTGGTGGTATGGGGGTTGTGACCGTGTTTGGGTTTGAGGGAGATGGGGCGCGGCCTCGTGTTGTTTTGTGTGTTTGAGGCGGAGCCGTGAATGTGATGAGTGATGGGTGGGTTGTTGTATGGCCGTACGAGTGTGGTGAGTGTGCGTGAGGGTATGGGAAGGAGAACTGGTGGTTGTGCCGTAGGTTGTTGGGTTGGTTTCTGATGAGTTTTCCTTGTGTTGGCCTTCTGATGGCTTTTCTTGGATTTTTGATTGAATTCGGCTCCCCCCTTTTCTGTTGCTTACTGATGCCTTTTTATGATGCAATGTTGTTAATGATAATTAAAACCCATTGATGAATAATAATGCTAATTAATCAGCAAAATATCAAAAAGGCAACCATTAAAATGGTCCTTAAAACACATTAAAAACAAAAGTCAGACCTTTTTTAAAAAAATAATAGAAGAAAAACGAAAAATAAAATAAATAATAAAAAAAGGATAATAATAAAAAAGAAAAATAATAAAGCTAAAAATAAAAAGAAGTAAAAAGTAAAAATGACAAATAAAAATAATAAAAAAACGTCGCTTTCGGAACCAAAAAATGAGGTATTTTAAAATACCTCCCTGTCGAAATTTCGTTTGAAACGACGGAAAAATTTCGAACCAAGAGACGAGTAAAAAAAGAAATTTTAGGTCAAAAATTGGGGTATGACAACATGCAATTCATTATTGATTCAATGTATCACAATCAAATATTATACACTTTATTTACAAACCCTAATCAATCTAAAATCAAACCTCCACCTTAAACAAGAAATAACTACCAATGAAAATCATAAAGATTTGTTCATTGATGAACTCATGAACAAGTTAATTTCAATTACGACTAGTCATTGAATAACAATTGAAAACACAAAGCCCTTCAAATAAAAAAAGTTTTAATGCATTCAACCACTTAAAACAAATTGTAATTAAACATTTCAAAACTCATCAAGTAAAAAATCAAATTAAGCGGAAATTAAAAGATAAGGGAAGAGAATACACCGGATTTGTAGTGGTTCCCCCAATCATCCTCGCTATAGGGTACATCCACTCTCTGTAGAAAAATCTACGGTCTTTCACTATGATCGAATGTTTGCACGATGTGCTACAAGGTTTGATTACAAGATATTAACGAATTGTGTCACTCTTTAACCTAAAAGATGACCAAGGTCCTAAACTACTTGTAGCAAGATCACCTCTAACTTGATCCAAATTCGAGATCCACAAATTTGATACCTCAACCCTTTAAATCTTCTATTCAATCAAATCTTTTGGCAATCTTCGTCAAGATTCCTTCTTCTGTATAGATTCCTTCGGTGTTGATGAACTAGAAAAACTCTAGCTTGGAGAGGAGAAAAGAAAGCCTTCATGTAGCCTTTGGAAAAATGATTCAAACCATTACACAAGCTACAATTGCCCCTCTAATATTAGATCCAAATTCTCACAAAAAACTATGAAGAAAGTATTTTCTTTTGGTTTTTGAGAGAAGGAGAGTCGAGAGAAAAGTAATGAATGAATTTAGTGAATGAGTAAAATGAGGAAATATTTTATTTATAGGTGTGGAGGCTTAGTGCAAAAGAAATCATATTTTTAGTGAAATGACATTGTCTGAATCGATTCGAACATATATTGAATTGGTTTACAGACTAAAAAAGGATCATGGGCAACATATGAAGATTGATACGATTCATATGAAGATTGAGTCCATTCCACATGAAGTCTATGAAGATTGAATTGATTCGATGATACTTCTGCAAGGGTTTGAATAGATTCAAAATGTGTCAATAAACTCTCTGACTTGTTTGAATTGTGCCATTTTCAGTCGATTTGAGTAGTGAAAAAGTGTTTAGCTTAAACGCACTTTTGACCCCCTAACTTTGTCATAGTTGCGATTTTGGCCCCCTATTAAAACAAATTACTTTCCAGCCCCTAAGTTTTTCCCCTTTTGCAACCTTCAAGCCCCCCTTGATTTTGACTGGGTCAACGTCCACGTAGCTCCTCACTTAAATGAGTTGGACGCCATGTGGGTTATTTTTAAATTAAATAAAAAAAATAAAAAATCCACATAATCATTTACAAAATTAAATAGTGCAAAAAAGAAATTAAGAAAAGGAAAAAACTGAAATTCATCCCCTTCAACATCATATCCATCATCTTCATCTTAAAATCCAGAAAATTTTCAATTAAAAATAAATTAAAATCTCTTGCCCCCCAATCAACCCAAAATTAAAATCAAGCATTTCCAAGATCACTGTTAGTCATAATATTCAATGTCCCTCTCAATTGCTGAGAGTCAAAAAATAGCATAACAACAATAGAGAGAATCAAACAATCCTATAACCTGAACAAAAACAAAAAAATTTCAATGATAAAACAGCTTCAAAACTCAGAAGAAGAAAAAAACCCAAATTATTTTAGGTTTTTCAAACAACATCCTTCATGACTTGTATCCCAAACCCAAAAATTATACAGTAAATAAACTTGAATCCAGAAAATAATCAACAACCAAAATCTACAATCACTGACTCACCACACTATTCATCACTTTCAGCCACCACACAAAATTGAAACTTCTTCTACCTTCAACAATGTCGACGCAGAAGAGTGAAATGTTTGAATACTGCTCCTCTTTCACCTCAACACCATTTTTGTAGCGTCAAGTTTACGCTTAAAAGTTTCTGCAACCGCTTCACAACAGGAAACAATTGCCGAGATCTGCAACAGCTTCCTCCACCGCGAACGAAACGCTCTCTAAAAGCGTGGATCGTGGTGGGTATCGAAAATTTCTTAAAATGAACTTATTCATTCAATCTCCTATTCTATGAAAATTCGCAGATTAATAGTAACATTTAAAATTAAAATTGATTACTACAATAGGAGCGTGGTGGGTTTTCTTGAAGCCGTGAATACAAATGGGGATGGAGCCATGGTGGGGGTGGTTGCCGAGAGGAGTGAGACAGAGAAAGTGAGAGATCTTGAAGCTTTTTTTTTTGGGTTTGGAATTTTTTTTGTTTTCTTTCTCATTTATTTAATTCCTCTAATGTATATGTGGCTTTTCTTATTTTTATTTTAAATTAGAAAATTATCTACATGGCATCCAACTCACTTAAGTGAGGAGCCACGTGGACGTTGATCCATTCAAAATTAAGGAGGGCTTGAAGGTTGCAAAAGGGGAAAAACTTAGGGGGTTGGAAAATGATTTTTTTTAATAGGGAACCAAAATCGCAACTATGATAAAGTTAGGGGGTCAAAAGTGCGTTTAAGCCTAAGCATTTTTAAGAGAGTTGAAAATGTAAAAAAAGGCCTAGAAAAAAAAATCCAAAGGTTTCCCATAAAAAGCTATTATTGAAAAACGAGTTCACCAAGACCATGACACTCAAGTCAACACCAAAACATGATTACCACTAAATGACTTTTGAAAAATGATTCTTACCAAAGATTATTATGCATGCTCAAAAGTTTTATGCAAAGTGAGAATAACTTCTAAACTTAGAGGGATAAAATGATATAATCTAAAACTATCGTAGAACATGAGACATCACTCAAAACCTAAGATAAAAGAATTAGAAGCTACATCAGATTCATCTTTCTTGTGTAGTTTCCAATTCGTATATGGAGATATTGGACACACATCTTTCAAAAATACATGAACAAAGTGATCCGGGATAGAGGCAAGACATGTAATATGGGTACTTGTGTTTAGTGGCGGTTGTCTTCTAATTGGGAAAAAAGTTTCAGAAATACAGGTTTCATGTTTTGTCAACTTAACCACAACTTTATCGTAGCAAGTTTCAATAATGTGACTCATATCCGATAACGTCAATCACTTATCTTTTAGTGCAATTTCATTATTTGGTGTAGGGTACAAACCATTCAAGATATATTGAAAATGTTCCTCACCTTCAAATGATTCCTCACCTGTCACTATATTTAGAGTCTTTTTAATTAAGTTATTAGTCTATTTTAATTAGTTTAATGTTGAATTTAGAGTCGTTTTAAATAAATTGTCGTTTTGAAAGATTTCGGTCACTTAAGTACGTTTGCTTTCAATTTCTCTCTAACTAGCCAATTTAGAGAAAGATTGAAAGGAGATGATCCAATTTGAAATTTGGCCCAATTTTTACAATTTCATTGTATTCCTTATATCATAAAGTTCGGCTTATTCAATTGTTAAAACAACTCTACTAAATTTTAATTTTTAAATAGAACTTTTCCTTCAAGATCGTTAGGGTTATCATCTTTTCAAAGCGTTATTATACTATATTCAATATAAGTTGTACGATGTTTGCAGTATAATTTTAGGTTTTTTTATCGGAAAATGGCTTAAGTATTTCAGTATTGCACAAAAATTAAAAACTTGTTATATGTTATGAATATATCAATTAGTGGATGTCCATTCATTAACCTTCATATACTTGTAACTCCTACTAGTAAGTAGATTGTAATGTGATTATTCATTTGCCAATTTGTGTCCTATAAATAGGACCTATATTGCAATGTAATGACACACTTGTGAAGTAATACATTATACTATCTTGTTCTCTCTTTATTCTTTTCACTCTATTCTTATGCAATATTCAATATATTGTTATACTTTTGATTAATTCATATCACGTTATCAGCACGAGACTCTACCAAAGCAATGACTTAATTATCTTAAAGGCTATATTCTAAGAATTTTTCTTCTTCTCATTTCTTTACACCGATTAGTTTAATTTGATCATGATATCATGTTTTTTTTTCATTGTTTTTATTTTTGTGTTTGTTTGATTCAATCACATAGATTGAGTATGATAATGAGTATGATCTAGTCATAAACAGGAGCAGGATTAATCACGATTGTTACAATGAAAAGTGTTGAAGAAACTAAATAAGTAATTTGAATGTTTGATGGTTCTAGACATGATTCAGGTTTGCTAATGGTTCATTACATATCTATGTTTTTAATTTCTCATTTTGTTTTGAATTTGTTTGATTGAATTATCTACAACTTTTCAATTTCTCACTGTACAGACTATGATAATTAGGAAAGGGATAGTTTTAACTTCGCACTCATGAAGCTTAAAAACATAGAGCATGCTTCATGTCAATTATTTATTTTATTTAATTTTGCACATGAATTTTGCTGAAAAATTCTTTGAATTGTATAATTATCATATTTTTATTTGTTATTCTAGTTAAATTTTGGAAGAATTTAATATTAAAGCATCCCTGAATGATTGCTCAAAGAATGAATATATATTTTTTTCATCGATTTGAGATATAGTTCTAAAAGAACGAATAATTTAATATCAAGCATTCGTAAAAGATTGCAAAATAAAAATATTGTGATTTACTTTTGTTATTCTCAATAGAGGTTTGTGGTGAGTTCTTGAAGAACTAGATCTTTGTTAACATCTATTGAATTTATATTTTTATCATGCTAATCTTTTATATTTTTAATAATTTTTTTTATTGAATTTTATTCAGTTAACACATTAGCATGTTTGATATTCTTGATAAATTTTTGAATAATTTAACATCGAGTATCCCTGAAGGTTTACGCAAAAGAATTGTTTTTGATCATTGTGAAGATCATGTATAATTCCTAAGGAACTAAATATATATGAAGATCAAAAGAATTGTCCCTGAAGGATTGCAAACAATCAAATTTTTATCATTGTTTATGAAGGTTTGAGATATATATAGTTCTTGAAGAACTAAATATTTAATATCAAGCATCCTCGAAGGATGGCAAAATCATGACATTCCTTGGTGTTGATAGATTTATGGTTGAAAATAAGATCTATTTTATCTTTGTATTATTATTATTATTTTATTTTTTTTAAAAAAGTATTGAAGAGTTACACGTTGAGAATGTATTGTAGTTCTCGAAGAATTTTTATTTTTTTTTTAGGATCCCTGAAGGATCGCTCAAATAAAGAATTGTCTTATTCATTGTTTATGAAGATTTGGAATATAGCTCCTGAAGAACTAAAATTTAATATTAAATCATCCTTAAAGGATTGCAAAATTGTGATTTTACTTGCTTATTGTTCATAGAGGTTTGTGGAGTTCTTGACCACAATTCAAATATATAAGATCTATTTGATCGTAGTATAAATTCTATGAAAGAATTAAAGAAAAAAAAAATATTTATGCCTCTTGAATGTGCTCCTGAAGTAGCAAAATTGAGAAAATAATATCAAGAAAACTTTGAAAGATAAATCACATTTGTGATTGAACATAAGAGTAGTCATTGATTGAAAAGATGAAGTCTCACATGATAAATTAAACTTTATTTCTAGATTGAATCATCTATACTAGTTGTTTCGTATAATTTGTGCTCCACATATTTATTTATTTATTTTTTGGGTAGAATGCTCCACATAATTGCTTTTCTAATGAAATAATAGGTATTGTGTTTATGAATTTGATATTATTGCTACTTTTGAAACGATTAAGATTTACAAACTATATTGTTTTGAAATGAGAATCTTGTTAGTTTACTGAATAACTATAAATCATATTTGTATTATGGATTCCTTCTAAAAAGTATGTATATGCTATTTCAATGTTACGTTCAAGTATTGCTCCTAGAACTTTGACTCACTAAGGAGTACAATAATTTTATGTATATTTTGTTGGATATTGTTTGTAAATGAATGATTTCTTATGTAAAGGCTCCAGAAGAGTCAATATATTGTTATATGGAGGAATAGAATTACACATTGAGAATGCATTATATTCCTCTAGGTCTCATAGAAATTTATTATCCTTCTAAATGGATATCATATTGAAATAAGAAATAAATGAGATGTTGAATATCTCTATATTACGAGACATGTTTTGGATAGAAATAAGTGTAGATAAAAAATTACATGTCTTCATATGGATTGACTACACTTATATTAGTGCAATCGAAGCACGTATTATTGTAAAATTGAAATTTACATGTCATATCAAATTTATTGTTGGCAAGACCGGTTGGGTTATCCCGGATCTACTATGATGCGAAAATAGTTAAAAATTTATATGGACATGTATTGAAGAACCAGAAGATTCTTCAAACCATTAATGTTTGTGTGTTATTACTTTCCAAAGTAAGTTGACAATCTGAGAAAACAAATCTCTTATATATATTAGGTGATATTTGTGGATGAATACACCGATGATGTGAATCATTTTGATACCTTATAACTTGATTTAATACATCGACTAAATGATCACATATATGTTTATTGTCAACTCACAACCAGAATTTTGTGAGATTGTTTTCTCAACAAATTTGACTAAAAACTCAATTTTTTGGAGTTTTCACAAAGCATTTAATAAGTATCATTTCTCAATTTAAATTGATATTGAACATCGTGTAGTATATGTTCATAAAAAAAATGGTCTTGAAGGTCCATTCTTTAGACGTCTAAAGTTAATTGTATGAATGATACTTATGAGAACATAACTTCTAAATTCTACTTTGGGAACATGTAATCTAGTATGTTTAGATATTGATTCGCATCAAGCCAACACATTATTATGTGTAAGTCCTCCCCTTAATTTATAATTTATTTTCGGTTAACAACCAAATATTTTCATCTAAGTGAATTTTTGGATGTGTTGTGTATATCACAATTGCTCCAAAATAATGCACTAAGATAAATATTGAAAGAATATTGGGAAAGTATATTTGATATGAATCCCCTACTATTATAAATTGTATTGAGCCAACTTCAGTAGGCCGATTATCGATTGATGAATTAGTTTTCCCAATATTAGGGGGAGAGAATAAACAGCTGAAAATGTGAACCCGAAGTTCAATTGAATTATTTGAAAGAAAATATTATTATCTCATCTTGATCCTCGAAATATCACTCATTTGCGAAGTTAAGCAAATAAAATAGCAGCTGCTAATGCTCCAAACGAAATAGATGTCCCTGTAGGATAATCTAATATTGCAAATGAGTCTCAATCATGCATCAAGCATGGTAAACCAATCGGTTCCAAATATAAAAATCCTCAAATAAGAAATGAGCCAAAATGAAAGATAACCCAAATGAGGATATAAAAACTCTAAAAGAGTCGTCTAACATAATGGATTTTTCAGTTCTAGAAGAACTTATTAGGTACCTGAAATTTATGAAATATCGATAAATTATGTCATGAATGAAAGATCTCAATGAAATGAGATGGAACCAAAAAATAAAAGTCAACGTTGACGATGTTTTTACATAAAATATAGCGCTATATTTAAAAATGATAACGAGGATCATGAATCAAAGTCTATTGAGGATTATAGACAATAAAATGATAGACTAAATGGAAAGACGAATTTGAGGCAATATTAAACTAGCTTTGTAAAGAGAATGGTTTTGGACCAGTAGTCCATACATATGAAGATGTGCAAATAAAAGAGAATAATGAAATATTGATATATGAAGTTTGTCTTATTTTCTAGAGTATTGGTGAAAACCTACTATTAATTTTGAAGAGGCGTATTCACCTGAAGTGAATTCAAGTATATTATCATACTTGATTAAGTCTAGCACCACTTGAAAGCCTCAATCTATCTATATATGAAGTACATGTTACAATATATTTATATGACTCACTTGATATTTTTATTCCCCGAATGAATCATTTTATCGAGGCATACAATTCATATTATTGAAGAGATTACTTAATCAACTGAAATATAGAAACATGTTGTATAATACTCTTAGTGATATTTTCTAAAAGAGAGATATAAAAATGATATCATTTGTCCATTTTGAAAATAAATCTGAGAACTCCTGAAGAGTTTTTGAAAGTTGATTTCTTAATGAAAAGAAATTAAGATGAAATATGTAGCAATGATATATATATTTATTTGAGATTACAAGTTGAGTATTTGAAAAATAAACACTTTTGTGAATCATGAAGCTTATATAGAAATGTGTTAAAATGGTTATAGATGGACACATCACATTTGTTATGCACTTAGATGACTGTAAAGTCACTTACTTGAGAATTTGAGTAAATAACGAAGAACTAATTGGTTCTAAAGTACCATACTTTAGTTCAATTGAGACACAATAATGTACCTTGCTCATTATTCATGTTATGATATATTATTTGTTATTTTGTTATATTAGAAATGCAGGTTATTTGTGTGATGCTCATAATGAAACTTTAACACTACATAAAGAAAGTCGAGAATGTGTTTGGTTGAGGTCTATGATTGAACACATAGAAGAAACTTGCAATTTGTCTTTCGGAAGAGTGAATAAAACAATCCTTTATGAATATGAAACCATGTGCATTGCTCAGCTGAAAGAAGGTGATCTTTAGAAAAATGATGATATAAGCAGTCAACAAATTTGTTCATGTGATAATCTTCCAGACCTTTTCATAAAGTCACTCCCAAGCATAATTTTTAAACAACTGAAACAAAATACTGATCTTCATCGTCTCAGAGATGATTGTTTGATTGAGGGGGAGACATAAATATATTTTGCACTCTTTTTCCCTTCACCATGGTTTTGTCCCACTGTGTTTTCCTGGTAAGGTTTTTAATGAGGCAAATATATCGGATATTGTACTCTTTTTCCTTCACTAAGATTTTTTCCCATTGAGTTTTTTCTTAGTAAGATTTTAATGAGACATATCTTCGATGGACATCCAAGGGGGAGTGTTATGAATATATCAATTAGTGGATGTTCATCCATTAACCTTCATATACTCGTAACTCCTACTAGTAAGTGGATTGTAATGTGATTATTCATTTGCCAATTTGTGTCCTATAAATAGGACCTATATTGCAATGTAATGACACACTTGTGAAGTAATACATTATACTATCTTGTTCTCTCTTTATTCCTTTCACTCTATTCTTATGCAATATTCAATATATTGTTATACTTTTGATTAATTTCATATCATTATATTATTTGTGAGCTAATTATATATAGGCTTAAATATGTAAATCGTCCCTGTAAGTTCGCGTGTTTTTGGTTTTCGTCCCTGTATCTTTTTTTGTTGCGAAACAACCCCTGTAAGTTATAAACAATTTGGTTTTGGTCCCTGCCGTCATCATCTGTTACAAAAACGTCTATGTGGCAAACGGAGGATGACGTGGCGACGTGTGATGTGGCAGACGACGCTGATGTGTCGTTCCATATGCCTGTCACAAAGTTAGATGGACCAAAATCAAAAAACAAAATTCGCAGAGGGACCAAACCCAAAAATTCATAGAAAACATCTTCTTCCTTCCTTTCCTCTTCTTCATCATCTTCAACACATCTTCATCAAACTTCATAGAAAACCCACAAAAAAAACCCAGAAATTCATCAATAAACATTAACATCATCATCAACATCACTACATTAGAAATTCATCAAAAATTCTATGAAAAACCATTTTAAGTGGCATTTCATGATTTTAACAACATTTTATCAATAATAGATAATACTTAAATTGATTTCATAATTTCAATAAATTGAATTTAAAAACCAATATGTTCTTCTAAAATTGTTCTTCAACAATAAAGTTCAATTGGTGAGTTCTTTCATATGTAATGTCATTCTCTCTCTCTCTCTCTCTCTCTCTCTCTCTCTCTCTCTCTCTCTCTCTCTCTCTCTAAAAACCCAGGTCATCCCCCCACAGCACAACACACCTTTCTTGTTCATCCTTTCTTCACCATTGTCTCTTCCCTCCCCTCTCGTCACTACCATCAGCCACCAAATCGAGGTCTATGTCGATGGTCGAGAAGCTTCTACGAGCAAGCATTCAAATCGCTCGTTTCTACTTCTCTCATCTCATGGTTCTTACGAATCAAACATCAGATCCCCCAACTAAACATCAGATCTGTTTTGTATTTTATAAATTTATCAGATCTGTTTTTCACTATTTTCTAATTCTACGAATTGTTTTCTTAAACTGTTTCGTGTCATAACTTGTGGTTTGAATTGCATCTAATTTTAATTGGTTTTGGTTGAATTACAAATGATTAAGGATGTTGAAGGAGAGTTCAGTTATGAGTGTTTAAAGGTTATTGTTGTTAATTGGTGAAACTGATTTTGAAGGATGGAAGGATGGAGTGGAACGATGGTGATGATGATGATGAAGAAGGAAGAGGGCGATGGTTTTGGGATTGATGAATTTGGAGAAGATGATTGAATTTAAATTTGGATTGATTTTTCACTGATATGTGTTTATGTGTGGATTTTTCCTTGTATGATGCTGGATTTGGAGAAGATAATTGCATTTGTGACAAAAATATAGAATAAAAGGTTAATTAAAATAAAAAATTATAATTAAAATAAAAAACAACCCCTGTAAATCGTATCATGTAATGTTTGATAAATTTCTAGTGTAGTGATGTTGATGATGATGTTAATGTTTGTTGATGAATTTCTGGTTTTTTTTTTTATTTTCTATGAAGTTTGATGAAGATGTGTTGAAGATGATGAAAAATAGGAAGAGAAGGAAGAAGATGGAGTTTTCTATGAATTTTTGGGTTTGGTCCCTCTGCGAATTTTGTTTTTTGATTTTGGTCCCTCTAACTTTGTGACTCAACATATGGAACGACACATCAGCGTTGTCTGCCACGTCACATGTCGCCACATCATCATCCGTTTGCCACATAGACGTTTTTGTAACATATGATGACAGCAGAGACCAAAACCAAAACGTTTATAACTTACAAGGGTTGTTTCGCAACAAAAAAAAGATACATGGACGAAAACAAAAAACACGCGAACTTACATGAACGATTTACGTATTTAAGCCTTATATATATGATCTCCATAAAAGGGGAGAAACACATCTTAGAAGGAAGAACAAAAAATTATTTTCTATATATATTTTTAATGTATTTTCAATGTGCTTTGGCACTAGTACCGCAAAATTCGACTTTCCAGTATTTTTTTTATGGTAAAGTTGCAAAACTGAGTGGAATATTTTATTTTTATATTGTAATGAATGAATAATTAATTTCATTGAAAGAACTAATAAGCGGTTTCCAGTATTTGTAAACAATGAATCCAACAATTTTATAACCCACCCGACGGCACTGTCCACCTTGACTGAACCATTCATCTTGGCTCTTTAATTTCCTCTATTTTTTCCTCAAAAAATTGACAGCCCAACCAGAAAATGGGTACCAAATGAAGTTTCAAAACCACAAAAATAACATAAGCATCATTGTCCATATCGTTGTTAAATTTTCGATAGTTCTTAACTGCACCGATTAATTGTTAAGCACCCAATATTTAAAAATAATAATTAAAAATTTGCTCCTGAGTAAAGAGAAAAGCTTTTTTGAGATTGGTATATTGGCAAAGATTAAAGAAGACAAATTCAAGACCCAGATTTAGATTCCATTGGAGTTAAAAAGAAAGACTAAGAAAAATTTGATTTGGATTTGTTCTACAAACCTTAGTATCCGATGAAAATAAAAAAGATAAAAGTTGATCGAAAAAATAAAAATAAGCTTATGATGAGATAAGAAAGTCAAGAAGAATTAGTAGAAGAAGCAATGCAATGTGTTTTTGTTGAATAATTTTTTTGGGTGATTCAAATTGCAGAAGCATATTTTCTTCCACGGTATCACTTAATTTTGAAGAGAGAGGGTGATGGGTGGGTGAAGAGGGAGAGAGAGGTGTATTTTTTTTCTTCTTTTAATGAGTAAAAGTTTTGGTACAACCGAAAGTATGGTAAGCTCGGTTTAAAAACACTAATGTACCGTAGGGGACTTAATTCGCTAATGCACCGTAGCAGGCGCCTTCAAACTGAGTACTACAAAGTTAAGATCAACCTTACAATTATTTACCGGCCTCTGCTCAACTTTATGTCAATAAAAAAACCATAAAAGATGTAGAACTAATCGTCAAATTAAAATACAATATTTACCATATGATTATAAATAATTGTCTCCAAGTCAAATTAAAGGGGTACCGGAAGCTTTCCCTTGTATCTGATTCAGTTGTTGCGGTGTCCCTAGTTACTAAGAGGTGTCCCTCAACTCATCCCTATTTTTCGATTGTCTCTCTCATTAATCGCTTTATGATGAAGGATTGACAGGTTATAATTACTCATATTTATAGGTAGACAAACCAGATAGCTGACTGACTTGCGGGCTATGTTCTTTCCATACCTACATGTACCTTGTTCTTAGATCATCCTCCGTCAAGTTGTGTTAACCTTTTATGACAGGATGTAGCTGATTTTTATTTTAATCGTGGTGTCATCTTGTAGTTCGGCCTAACATCCTCCTTTGTATAAAAAAAAAATTGTTTTTGCATTTGGCAAAAATGAGACTATATTCGGTAGAACATTAAATGATGCTTAGAGGCTTAGAAGTTAGAACTATACTTTTAAGAGTCACTTAATGTTGTGTATAAGAATGACAATGAGTGTCGTGGCCGTTCCATACTCATGTGGATATCCACAAATATTTGTAGATATTTGTGAATTGCGTGATTTTAAAAAATCATTTACATTTTTTTTTCTAGGTAAGTAAAATTTCTTTCTCCTCTTTTGACAACACAAAAGACTATCAACACAAAAAGATATTAAAATACTACACTCTCACTTTGACAACAAAATTCCTACTCAAACAATATAAAAAAATAAGAAAATTAAGTCAAAGTTTCTTTCATGTGGACAAGTTTTATATTCAACTTCAAGTAATAAAATATTTTGGTAATTTTAAAAATTTACTTACAGGTACGGATATCATTACCCCGATTAGTTGAATTATATATTTATATTATCAATAAAAACTTGTTAAACTACATATAACCTTGTGGTCATGATGGATTTTATCTGTAAATACATGTTGTACATTTTTTTCTTGTCATCCCTAGCTATATGTATGCATGATTGTATATTCAATTTTTACCCATCTCCATCATAATTTCCCACTTCTCTAAAATGTTGTCACCACAAACAAGTGAAATAGAAACAGAAAATATGAATAGGACTGTGGAGTAAATGTGCTTGTAAAGTGCTTACGTTATCAATGGTCCATATCACAGTCCATCTCCTTGCAAAATTGCCCATACCATTCATTTTTGCCTTTTGACATCCACCATCCCCATATCGGTGAACAAGGCACATTGCAGCACACTCTTCAAATAGTGGCTATTCCATTATTCTTATAGAGACTTACACATGGAAAATACACCAAAATTGAAAATAAAGAACTTTTTGGGTACACCAAAATAAAATCATGTGTAGCTACTTTGTCAAAAAAAAAATCTTGATAACAATTTGCAAATTTTATTTGACTTCTCTTATACATTCCAACTTAATGTGTGAAAGAGACGTTCATGCTCTATTATAGAAAATACATGGGTCCTATAATCTCTTTTTTTTTTTTGAGAGAGGGTCCTATAATCTCTTTTTTTTTTTTTGAGAGAGGGTCCTATAATCATAAAAGACAATATTATTCGAGCTTAACGTGGATCATCTAAATGGATTTTATGTGCTTTGTATCCAATGGACGGTGGAATAATCTCAATTTCTCAAATGGTAGAATATTGATTCACCCATGGCTGTATATTGGTTTTTTTAGAAGAAATAAAAGTGAAAATATCTAAGCATGTCATCTTATAAGCTCTATATTAATGATACGTTTGATGTTTAATTGCATAACACAATATTTGAACCTATTAAATAATGGAAAATGTTGTTTGTCTTGAGCTTTTCAATTTTAGCCGGTGGCTCCCTTTAAAAATTGTACACGTATTGTTTTGCGTATTTTGTGATAAAATTCATTCATACCAAATAGCATGATGTTAAATTATATAGGCTAAAATATGTTTTTGGTCCCCACAAATATGACTCGTTTTGGTTTTGGTCCCTGCAATTTTTTTTTGAAAAACGTCCTTGCAAAATTTTTTGTTTTTTAAAATAGTTCCTGGACCCATTTTCTTGCTGATTTGGCACCATTCGTCCTATGTGTCACTTGATGACTGTGTATAAGCAGTACACGTGGCATTTAATTGAAATTAAATTTTTAAATCTGAAATTGTTTTTTTAATTATAATTTTTTATTTTAATTAACCTTTTATTCTATATTTTTGTCACCAATTAACAACAATAACCTTTAAACACCCAGGACTGAACTCTCCTTCAACATCCTTAATCATTTGTAATTCAACCAAAACCAATTAAAATTAAATGCAATTCAAACCACAATTCGTGACATGAAACAGTTTAAGAAAACAATTCTTAGAATTAGAAAATAGTGAAAAGCAGATCTGAAAAATTTATAAAATACAAAACAAATCTGATGTTTGGTTGGGGATCTGATGTTTGATTCGTAGGAACCATGAGAGAAGTTGAAACGAGCGATTTGAATGCCTACTCGTAGAAGCTTCTCGACCATCGACATAGACCTCGATTTGGTGGCTGGTGGTAGTGACGAGAGGGGAGGGAAGAGACGATGGTGAAGAAAGGATGAAGAAGAAAGGTGTGGTGTGCTGTGGGGGGATGACTTGGGTTTTTAGAGAGAGAAAATGACATTACAGATGAAAGAACTCACCAATTGAACTTTCTTGTTGAAGAACAGTTTGAGAAGAATATATTGGTTTTTAAAATCAATTTAAGTATTATCTATTATTGATAAAATGTTGTTAAAATCATGAAATGCCACACGTACTGCTTATACACAGTCATCAAGTGACACATAGGACGAATGATGCCAAATCAGCAAGAAAATGGGTCCATGGACTATTTTAAAAAACAAAAAATTTTGCAAAGATGTTTTTTGATTGTTTTTTGCAAGGACCAAAACCAAAAAGAACCATATTTGCAGGGACCAAAATCACATTTTAGTCAATTATATATATCACAATTACAAAAGAGAAAAACTAAGAACAAAATTTGCTTAAAAAAAACTAAGAAGACAATTAGACTTATTTTTCAAACAATTTCAAAGGATCAAAGTTCAATGATGCAATACATTAAGAATGAAGAGTAAAAACACAAATTCTCACCACCTTATTATGTTCATGTCAGTACTCTATTTCCTCCACAAACAAATCGACTATAAAAGCTAAAAAGCCCAATTTCTATTTTCTTGTGCTTCTTTCCATTTACCTTCCCCTTCCACTTGATCTTCTCCAAAAATTCACTCAAATTAATCCACTTGGAAGAAGCTTTGCCATTTCCATTTGAAATCATCACTTCATCAAGATTAGAGAAGTTTGTGATGATTTGTTTTGATCCACCAAGATATGGCCATTCCATCATTTGTCTCTCAATCATATGAGAAAGTGTGACCAATTCACATGAGTCATATAATGGACTACCACAATCCCATATGGGAAATATTGATCTTGCATCTTTCTGATCTTCTCTAAAATCCTTAGAAGCTATACTACTACTCATCTTGCCTCAAGGACAGTAATCTAAACTATTTTGGTCTTCCATTTCTATAATATGGTGTCAATGCTCATCTTTGTAACAAATACAAAATAAAATATTTATTTGAGAGATTTAAATCGTAAGATTCTTGACATATCATGTGCATGATGAGGATAATTATCATCCAAGAACCTACATCTAAAAAGGGATTTTTCTATACTAATAATTTGCTCGAGTTTGTCCAAGAAAATGACAGATCCGGTGAATTAAATATTGGGTTAGGACAATAATTAAATAATAACCATTTGCTATAATGCTGTCTCGAATATGGATCATATTTGAACCACACCACCCAAAAATGTAGTTAACCTACCATAAGGATACTTGAAAGTTGAAAATATCAAATTTTGTTTTATTTTGGACATAGGAGATATACATTTATTTTTTTCAAGTTTTTTGGTTACAGTATAATTTTTCAAGTTGACACAAGTTTTTTGTAACCTGCATGCATTGTCAATTTTATGCTAAAATTGATTTTTCTATGATAATTTTCAGTATTAAGCCAAAAGAATCATCATAATTAGAAATTTGCAACTCATTTGGTTTGGTATGTTGGTGTTGGTTTAAGACTTTGGTACCTACCCATAATCCGATCTCCCATAGCAAAACAAGGGAGTTACTATAATGTACTCCTTCTACCCCTATATATAATCATTTTTTTTTTATTTTTTCACTCTTAATAAAAAAGTTGGTATTGTAGTTAATGTGTGTTGAGTTTGACTCAAAATTTGATGTTTGTGTTTTAGCATTTTGGTTCAGAAATTGCAATTTTCTTAGACAAAAATCGTGGTTCGAGAGGATAAAATCGTGTCACGATGTTGGATAACGTTCCGTATTGTACTGTTGTCATACCCCAATTTTTGACCTAAAATTCCTTTTTTCATTTGTCTTTTTAGGTCAGAATTTGTTCGTCGTTTCAGACAAAATTTTGACAGGGAGGTATTTTAAAATACCTCTTTTTTTTTTTTGGTTCCGAAGGCGACAGTCTTTTATTATTATTTTTTTATTTATTTTTGTTAATTTTTATTTTTATTTTATTTTTTTATTTATTTCCTTTTTCATTTTATTATCCTTTTTTTTTATCTTTATCATTTTCTTTTTATTTTATTTTTATTTTCGTTTTTTTATATACACTTTTTTTTTAAATTTAATTTATTTAGGGTTGACATTCTTTTTTTTTATTATTTATTTATTTAGAGTTGACATTGACTTATTGTTTTAATGAGTCAGTGTCAATTAATCCTTGCCTTGTTTAGGTTTGGTTGACTGATCAAATTTATGAGTTGTTAATGGCTTTCAAAGGAATTAAACTGGCTTGGCTTAACTTAAAAGGGGGAATTCATCAGAGGGGGAGGGGGAATCAGTAATCAAAAAAGGGAACACAAGAAACACTACACGACCACACAACAACTGTACATCCATCCATCCCTCAGCCACCATAACCAACCGTACGGCCTTCTCCCTCGTCCAATTCAACACAACATACGGCAAACACCATCACCACTCAATCCACCACCGACCATCACTAAACAAACCCAGCACCACACGTCCCAAACACCCAACACAACATACGGCACACACACTACCATACCTACGGCAATCACCCCTAACCCACACTCCACGCCACCACCTCACCTCCATTTTCGGCCTCCTCTCCCCCTCCCTCAAACCAAACACAATACGGCCCCTCCAAACACAATACAGCCCCTCCAAACCCAAACCACCTCAAATCCGTACGGCCGCACCTCTACACCACAATCCAAACCGAACCATCCACTCCTCCTCTACCTACGGCCTCCACACAACACTCACACAACCCTAACCCGAAAATTAACATCCGAACCCTCTAAACCAACCAATACCAAAGCCAGGTCCGAATCTGAAAAAGGAGAAGGTAAAGGTTTTCTTTTCTTTTTAGATTTAGGTTTTTTTTTTTGATTTTGTTGTAAAAAAGAAAGAAAAATCGCATAAGAGAGAAGAGGAGAGAGTTCAGAGAAGAGAGGGAGAAGAGTGGAGAAGAAAGAGAAATTCCTTGATAAAAATGAGAAAAAACCATCTTTTACTTATGTATAAGGGCCGAACCGGTTCGGTTCACTTGAACCGAACCGGTCTGTTTTTTTCCTCTCCCTCCTTCAGCCCAAAGACACACGGCCCAGACTTGGTTCTTCTTCTTTTTTCTGTTTTCTCTTTACACCCCCCTTTATGCTTCAACACCCCTTTCCTTCTTTATTTGTTTTCTCTTTGTTTTTTTTTCTTTTCTTGCATTTATTTTATTTTAGCCCTTCTATTCTCATGCATTTCATTTTATTACCTTTATCTTTGACACATCATGCATTTTTTTTTTTTTTTTTTTTTATTTTCTTTTTATCTCATGCATTTTTCATTTTATTTTTACTTTTAGCATATTTACTTATCTTAGTGCATTTGCAATTCCCTTTTAGTTATTATTTTGTCATTTTTTTATTTTGATTAGAATGTATTTAGGAACAAATGTAAATCATAAATGAGAATTCGCACTGACACCCACGCTATTTATTTTTGCTTTATGTCTTTTATTTATTTTTATTTTATTTCGCATTATAAAAAAAAATACAAAAAATTAGGATAGTTTATTTTCAAAAGGATTTCGTGGTGATCCAACGTCACCACGAAAATTCCTCGCATTTTAACTTTTATTACGTTTTAGCCTTAGTTCATTATAAAAAAAAAACAAAAACATTCAAATAATCAAAAATCAAAAAAATCTTTTCTTAATAAACCTTGATTTTCAATCAAGCGTCCGTTTTTTTCTCTTTTATTTTCTTTAAAAAATCATTAATCCACCTTAATTACACTTTAATCATTTTCAAAATAAAAAAACACAAACCAATCCCATTTTGCCATTTGGCTTTTATTTTTAAAACCTTTTTTTTAAAACCATTAAAAAACACCAAACAAATCAAACGTCATTTTTACCCCGAACTACGAGGTTTTGATCCCTCACGGGTACGTAGGCAAAGGACCCTGTCCTTCCAAATCATAAAAAATACAAAAAAAAACATTTTTATTTTTTTCCTCACTATTCTAATTCATTCTTTTCTTTTAAAAAAAAATAATAATAAGCAAGTTATAGCCTAAATAAATAAATAAAATCAAGAGGTTCTCGTAGAGTACTACGAACGTTTAGGGTGCTAACACCTTCCCTAAACGTAACTAACCCCCGAACCCTAATCTTTTAATTTGTGGTAATTTAGAACTTTTTCCACTTTTCTTTTAAAAAAAAAATTAAAAGTTCAGTCGTGAATAAAATTGGTGAGTCAACGCTAATCAATAGCTTGATCTCCGAAAATCACCGCGACAGAAATGGCGACTTCACTGGGGAATAATATAGGGTTGAGCCTAACTTGAATTTATTTAAATATTTTGCGCTATAACTTGCTTAAAATAAAAATAAGAAGTGTAAATATGTGAATATGTGTTTTCTCCTTTTACGTGAGTGGTGAGATAAGTCTTACACCCGGACTTGAGGGAAACATAAGATAGGATGGTGGTATAATCAAAGTGGCTTTCCGAGGGTAAATTTCGGATGTGACACATGTGATAACCCCGCTCAATGGAGGGATCTTGGAAGTATTATTATGTTGGCATGAGTAAGTCGTGTCCGGCATTGATATTTTCAAGTGACCTATGAAGTTGAGGACCTTTAGTTACCTTTAACCCATCTTGGCCTTTTAGGACGTAGTGCGGTGGCTAACCAAGAGTAATCTTGAATTAGTTGATACGCGATACTACACTCAAACGAGACTTTCTTACAAATATTATTGGATCGGGAGTCAATCTCGTAACCCGACGATATTTGGAAGGGGTTGAGGACTTTGGGAACTTGGTAGAACCCGTGATACAGGTACAAATGAAACCATAGTCCTTACCAAATGGCGTGTTTACCCTTGGCTCCAACATTATGGACTTA